>OX451737.1:89267525-89670025 GCA_948472305.1 Vicia faba | reverse complement strand
CTAGGGTCTAAGGTTTAGGGTTTAGGGTCTAGGGTTTTATGGTTTAGGGTTTTAGGGTTTTAGGGTTTAGGGTTTTATGGTTTAGGGGTTTAGGGTTTAGTGTTTAGGGTTTAGGGGTTTAGGGTTTAGGGTTTAGGGGTTAAGGTTAGGGTTTATGGTTTAGGGTTTAAGGTTTTGGGTTTAGGGTTTAGGGTTTAGGGTCTAGGGCCTAGGGTTTAGGGTCTAGGGTCTAGGGTCTAGGGTCTAGGGTTTTAGGGGTTAGGGTTTCAGGGTTTTGGGGTTTTAGGGTTTTAGGGTTTTGGGTTTTAGGGTTTAGGGTTTAGGGGTTTAGGGTTTAGGGTTTAAGGTATAGGGTTTATGGGTTTAGGGTTTAGGATTTAGGGGTTAGGGTTTAGGGTTTAGGGGTTTAGAGTTCAGGGTTTAGGGTTTAGGATTTAGGGGTTAAGGTTTAGGGGTTTAGGGTTTAGGGTTATTGGTTTAGGGGTTTAGGGGTTTAGGGTTATGGTTTAGGATTTAGGGTTTAGGGTTTAGGGTTTAGGGTTTAGGGTTATGGGTTAGGGGGTTAGGGGTTATGGGGTAGGGGTTTAGGGGTTAGGGTTTAGGGTTAAGGGGTTAGGGTCTAGGGTCTATGGTTTAGGGTCTAGGGTTTATGGTCTAGGGTCTAGGGTTTTAGGGTCTCAGGTTTTAGGGGTTAGAGTTTTAGGGTTTAGGGGTTTAGGGTTTAGTGTTAAGGGTTTAGGGGTTTAGGGGTTATGGGTTTAGGGTTTAGGGTTTAAGGGTTAGTGTTTAGGGTTAGGGGTTTAGTGAAGATGTGAAAAACACAAGAAGGGGGGTTGAATTGTAAAACTTAAATCAAATGCTTAGACAACACAGTATTTTTATCCTAGTTCGTTTGATCTCAAACTACTCCAGTCCACCCGTCAAGGTGATTTCGCCTCTCTCCAACGAGTTCTTAATCCACTATATTCAAAGGATTACAACACCTACTTTAACAACTGTTAAAGCCTTCTTGAGTATAACCACAAACCGGTTTATCTCAAGGAAATATCTTACAGATAATTGAACAAGAATGTGTTTAACGTTTTCTAATAAAACACTATATATCAACTGTGATAATTACACAATTTAAGCTTGTAATAAAACAGAATTGCTAAAGCGTTTGAGTAAGCGTGATTTGAAGGCTTGGCAAATTCTATGAGTGCATGCGTGCGTCTTTTCTCAAGCAGCCTTGTTTATATAGGCAAAGCAGAGATACGTTGTCCATAAAGCCATTTCAATGATAATAACGCACTTTCCTTTTGAAGAAAATCCTGTCTGAATAAAGCAGTTAGCAATTAGTTCTGTCTTGAATACTTAATAACACTTCAGAGTCTTCTTTGCTTATGGTAGCGCTTCAGGGTGTTCTTTACTTTAACTTATGATAATGCTTCAGAGTGATGATGACTTGGTAGAGATATTTGATCAGAGTCAGAGTGTATATATTTATGCACAGATTCTGGTCATCAAGCTTCAGCGTATGATCTGGTAGCTTCAGTGTGTAGCACATGTTACTGATCTTCTGATGCTGACATATTGCTGATCTTCTGATGCTGATTCCATCAGAACTTCTGTATATATAAAACATAAATTTAAGAAGCATATTTGTTATATATATATATATATATATATATATATATATATATATATATATATATATATATATATATATATATATATATATATATATATATATATATATATATATATATATATATATATATATATATATATATATATATATCTTTGAATTTATTTATTCTTTGTATTTTGTTATCATCAAAACTCTAATTAAGGGTTGTAGAATCAAACTATGTTCTAACAATCTCCCCCTTTTTGATGATGACAAAAACCAGATTTTTCAATTAAAAATAAAGAATAAAAAGTATAGAATTAAGAAGAGAGAACTCCCCCTGAGTTGATTACTTCCCTCTAATTCCATGAGTCTTTGAACATCAGAACTTTTACTGTATCTTTCATCAGAGTTTTGTACTTGTAAGCTTTTCAGAAGAGAGAAAATTTAAATATATCAGAATGTTTGAGACTCATGTCTCAGTAATCCGTTATTGAAAAATATCATTCTTTCTCCCCCTTTTTGTCAGTTATTAAAAAGAACAAATAATCAGAGTCAAAATGCATTTATATTAAAAACCAGAAGCAATGATAAGTTCAAAACAATTTAAAAACAAGGAAATTCTAAGAGGGAGGAGGAAGACGTGTGAACAAAGCCTCCAACATGCTCTTGATCTGGGTGTTGGTTTCCTGTTGCTGGGTTAACATGCTATTGATTTCATCAATTTTGTTGTCCTGTTTATCCATTCTTTCATTCATCAACATATCAGATCTTTTCAGGTCTTCTAGAGTCTGCCTGTCAAGGGAGGAAGCTTGAGGATCTTCAGAAACAGGATGCTTCTCAGAGCTTTCTGCAATATCTTCTTCTTGACCCAGTTCTTCAGCAGGAATCATCTGCTCTTGAGTATCAGGTTGAACTTTGGATGCTGGACGATGTTCAGACCAGGGAGCATTGTCCAGAGGGAGAACTTCTTCCTTAAGAAGCTTGCTCAGAACTGGACCTTCAATTTCTTTCAGCAGATTGCTGAAGTTCTGTTGAGCTTGTCCGTAGCTCTGTTCTTGCAACTTATAAGTTTCAGAGTATACCCATCTTCTGAACTTTGTCCAAAGGTAGTCTGATGCAGCAGGATCAACCAGCTCAAGACTAGCTTGTTTCAGAGAAGTGATCCACTTATGTACTTCTGTTTCAAATGTCAATAAGCTGGTACCAACATCTGGATGTTTTGGTTTTGGGATAACTGTTTTGTGGGTTATGGCAGCAAGACGTTCAAAAACTGTTAAGTCAATGACAGTCTTGATGTTGTCTTCTGGATTGTTCTTTGGTGAGGGAGTGAGAGAGTCAGGAATTATGATTGGACTTGATGGGGAGTTTGGTGGAGTTAATTATGGTGAAGAGGGAAGTTGGGGATTATTCACAATGGTACCAAGGGGCATACCGGTTGATACTCGGTGCTACACTCATTGAGATTTGACCCTTGAGTTTTGTTTGGTGGCAAGTCAATTGTCTATCGGAATGAGCTTTGGGGGAAAGACCGGTGATATTGAGATCCCTTAAAACCCGGTTACTATATTTATGTCAGGTTGAGCCAACCCAACTTCAAGAGGGTATCACCTTAAAATCCATGCAAACCTTAAACCTAAGGTCTCTGTATGATTTTCTTGTGCTTACTATATCTGCTATATCTGAGCATAATCATGACATCATAACATAGCATGTCATACTAACCATTTAAAGGATTCTTAGGGTTTATTTTTGTCTTGTTTTGTAGGACATGGCTCTCGCCCGCAAATTCACTATCCAAGTCAGTCTGGTAAAAATACCTCGTCAGCTTAAGAATTTAGTATCAAGGGTCCCCGAAAGCTCTCCATTCACTGAAAGACATGGATGACTCCTCAGCTTGGTCACTTCAAACCCTGATGAAGAAATGCTAAAAGTGCTCTTTCAATTCTTTGACCCTCTACATCACTGCTTCAGTTTTCTAGATTACTAGTTAGTGCCTACTATGGAGGAGTTTTCTCTACTGTTGGGGTGCCTATCCTTAATGAGGTAAGTTTCAATGGTATGAAAAGTGACCCTAAACCTGAAGATATTGCCAAATCTCTGTCCTTACAACGGTCTGACGTAGTAGCAAATTGGGAAACCAGGAGAGGTGTCAAGGGTTTTTTGGCTAAGTTCTTGTTCGAGAAAGCTCATCATTTTTGGGATACCTTGGACTTACAAGATTTTGAAGACGTTTTATCCCTTCTCATCTATAGTTTGGTACTGTTTGCTAATCCGGACCACCCCATAGACGTGAATACGGTTAAGATTTTCCTATCATGTAATCTGGTACCTACTCTGCTTGGAGATATCCTACATTCATTGCATACTCGCACTGTAAAGAGGAGAGGAACCCTTCTGTGTTGCACACCTCTTTTGGCCAGGTGGTTTATTTCAAACCTACCCCAATCCGTCGTGAAGAATGAACAGAACTTGAGACGATCTCATAGGCTAATGAATCTTACACATTCAGGCATTCATGGATGTCCCCGATTCTCGGAGAATGTTATCATCATTGATTGATGCAAAGAGTTCCCTAATGTCCCTCTTTTAGGAATTAGAGGAGGAATCACTTACAATCCTTGTTTGAAACTACGACAGTTTGGATATGCAAGAAGGCATGGTCCTCATGATGCACTTATTCAAGGAATCATCTTCGACTACGAGAATGATGCTCAAGATTAATACAAATGGTTCATGCAAGCTTGGGGCATGGTACATAGAGTTGATAACAAGACATTGGGGCACAAGAATTCCATCCCTCTTGAGCCTTATCTCAAATGGGTACGAGCTCGTGCTCAAAGTCTTATGATGCCTTACCTCTCTATTCTCCCAGTTATCATAGAGCCTGTTGGGGAAGGGGATGTCCCATACACTATCCATCATCCCAACATTCCCACCTCTCTATAAGACTTGCAAAGGTATCAGATACAACTTAAATGGGAGAGAGACACTTTCGAGGCCAAATTCTACGCCAGCGAGAAGAAGGTTCTGGAACTCACCAAGCAGCCTCATAAGGAGCGGAATCTGAAGGCCTACATCGCACCAAAGAGGATGTGTTCAACCTTTTTGTCTTAGTGTTGTACCCCAAAATTTTCCCTCTGATTCATCAAATATTTCTTCACAAAGACCTCTCTTGGTTCAAGACTGCACTAGGGTTGATCAGCTCAAGGCATCTCCTCAAGCACTGATGACCAAAATTAGGGTTTGAGATAGAACAAGGATATTTGAACTTTCAATGCTTCATATTACTTTAATGGGTCATTATGGACCCCCAAGATTACTCATGTCAAGTTTCAAGTTTTGGATCACACTTTTGCTCAGTCAATTGAGCAGCTGACCTAAAATCAGTTGTATTGGGGAAAAAGTTAACTATGGCCAATTTACAGTCAAACCTCATGATTTTTGATCCACATCAACATTATAAAATCATATGTATCAATTGATCAAGTTTGAACCACAATTCCTCAAGAAATCTGATCAAATCATCAAAAGGGCAAAATGGTCAAAATTAGGGTTTTGACTGAGAAAGGGCAATTTCTGTTTTTTGACCTAGCAAATGGTCAATTGGTTTAAAGCATGATTTCAAGAGTTCAATTGCATCATTTTGACCTAATGGCATGACCTAAAATATTGCTCAAGATCAATTAGATTGATAGTGAATTCTCAATCAACTGATCAAAAAGTCAACTGTACACTGAAAAGTCAAACTTTGACTTTTCGGTCAAAGTTCAATGTCAAAGATCACAATTCATCAAAACATGTAAAAATATGAAACTTATTGAGCAATAAATAAAAAATTCAAGATTTCATTTTGAAAAGTCAAAGTTTTCTAACTTAGAAAATTTTCTAAGTGTTTAAACTTCATTTTTTTCCATAACTTTGGGCCAATTTTTCACCATGATGCAAGAGGATTCAGAAGAAACTTTCAACATGAAAGTTGTAGATATCCATGATATATACAACATTTCTTTACACAACTTCTCCTAAAAATTCTTGGATCTCAACTTATTAATTCCTAAAGTCATGGTCTTGAAACTTGGAAACTTAGTGAAATTTCCCCTAGTTTAGGAAGGATTTTGACCTAACTTCATGGCTATTTTTCACATAGTTCCAAGGAGAATTTTCAAAATTGATTCAAAGAGGGGTTGTAGAGCACATTACAATCTTTCTAAAATGTCCCAGAACTCCTTGAGATCATGTTTTAGCAAGTAGAATCGAAGGCATGAAGTTGGCATTTCATTCTTGAATTATATGTCATTTTCATGATGAACAAGAATGCAATTTCAATGTTAGGTTGCATAATCTTGCTTTGTAGGCCTTCTAACTTGTGTATCTATCCATCATTAATGGATTACACAAACTTTTGAGCTATAATCCAAGTGGTTTAAGCTTTATGCAATTCACATTGCCATTTTGGGAAGAAAGTGAAGAATGCCATTCTTGAAAAGCAAGCTTTATGCACAAAGTCAATTCTTGAGCCTCTAACTTGTTCCCTCTGATCACACTCCATATACAAAGTCAGAAGCAAGTGTGTTTAAAGCATAACCACTCTATCTTAGCAAGTACACAATACCTTGAAACTTGGATTTCTAAAAAAAAAATCACATATTATGCTTAAACTTGTGATTTTGAATTCTTATCAACAATAAGCTTCCAAACTTGTTGCTTATAAATAGAGGAACTATTTGTGAGCTAGAACACGATCTTAGGCACCCTGAAACACACCAAAACTCCCTCAATCCATAATTTGCACAAGAAAATCCATTGATGCACAGTTCTGACCTTAAACTTATATCAATCACAAAGCTCCAACCCATCAAATATAACCTATCCTTGACCCTGTTTCATAACTGTAACTCCATCTTCATCAACCTCCATAACCAAAAACAGAGCTCTGCAAGTTGACTTCTCCAAACCATTTCAGACATCCATTGCTCAAGCTAATCATTGCATTAGCCTCCTGGGAACTTGAGGAAGCTAACCTGATCATAATAGCACCTTAAATCAAACTCATTTGCATTTGACAATTTCCAGTTTTGAGGTATTTTTCTTGAACTTCTATCTCATTACTTAGGCATTATTAGGCTTGCATTTGTGAAGATAAAATGTAGACATCATTGTCCTGAAACTGTACATATCCATAGATTTCATTTATATTAATTGAGCTTAGAGAATTCAAGTTTGAATCTCTGAAAATATTTAGGTCAGAATTTTGTACTTTTAGAAATTCTCATTCTTCTTTGATTTATAACTCATGATATTTATATGGTTGGATTCGTATAGAAAAATGGAGCAACTTTCATGTTTGCATCTTTTATTTTCGTTGAGAAATGAGCAAGTTACAGGAATTATGGCTGGAGGTTGAAGATAAAGTTTATTTCTGGAACTTGTTTTGTGTTATGTATTTATTGTTTCAGTTATATCAATGGATGTATAGCTACCCCAGTGGTAAGGCAGCGCGCTGGTAACCAAGAGGGCGTGGGTTCAACACCCAGTGAGCTTCCTTTTGTTATTTTTTCACATTTTACACTTTTTTTTTGGTTTTTTTTTGCAGCGCCTAGGCCCCAAACTTTGGGCCTTCATGTTTTGATTTCTGACGCTAACCCCCTAACTATATTTACACTCCTGGCCCATTTTATTCTTTTTATTTATTTTGTTTTTTTAGTTAGTTTATATTTATTTCTTTTTTCATATTTTCTTCATCTTTTTTTTATTACTATTATTATTATCATTATTATTATTATTTTACTAGAAAAATATAATAAAAATATTTTTATTTTATTATTCATATTTATTTAGTTTATTTTTCTTTATAAAAATTAAAAAGAACAAAAACATTTTCTTAATAAATTAATTTCTTTTTTAATAACTAATATTTAGGTCTAGGCTTAACTATTATATTATTTTCTTGTAATTAAAATTAATTTATAAGTGAGGTTTATTTTAATTAATTAATATTCATATTATTTTGATTAATTGAAAACCTTTTCATAAATAAAACCCTAAAAAATCCTTTTTAGTTAATTTTTTTTCTTATTTAGCTTAGTATTTTTTATTTTCGGCAATTTAATGCTTTATATATAAATGCTAGTAAATTAGGGTTTGTATGGAAAGATAAAATCAAAGCTTAGAAAACTATAATTCAAAGACAAAACAATGCATGTAAATCAATACACCTGCACACTTACACCCTTAGGGTAAATCCACTTGTTGCCTTATGAAAATAGTCATATTATGCATGTGAGGTATCTTAGCAAAAACAAACAAAAATACAAGATCATAGTCCCTCGATGACACAATCAAAGTTGCCTTTCAAAAATTATCTTAGTCCCTAAATAAAATGCTAAGATATCTTACAACATTGCTAATCATAACTATACGACGACCCTTGCCCGTCCCTTTTACATCCAAAGACAGGGTTTCTTACCAAATCAATGGTAAGATAACAATGTCAAAGGAAAGAGGAAATAAACATGAAAGAATTTTGAGTAGGTAGAATGTTTTTAGTTGCTTGCTCATTTTCAAACCAAAAATATCCTTGCTATTTTCAAAACAAACACCAACACTTTCAAAAACATCTTTCAAACTTGAAAACATCTTCAAAGGATCAACACTTTGTATACATTCTTACGAACGAGAATCATTACAAAGTTTTCCTAAACGATGGCCCCTTTTCAAAATACTTTCAAAAAACACACAAAGCACATTTTCAAACAAAAGCAAGTGATCTAGCAAGAAACTAAGAGCCCGTAGATAACTACGGATGAAAAGGGTGTTAATACCTTCCCTTTTCATAATCTACCCCCAAAACTCAAGAAAACATCTCAAAGGTCTTTCATGTTCTTTTCAACCTTTCCTTTTGGATAAAAGAAAAGTCGGTGGCGACTCTTGCTAAACCACAACATTTGCGATCAAACGCAAAACAACCAAGTCAGTTCTCCCACCGTGTTACATAACCCAATCATATCAAGATCAGACACTAGGGTTTGGTTCTTCTTCCTATCTTTTGGTTTGTTCACAAGAGATCACCAAGCACTTTGATTTTTATGGTTTGTACATGTGTTTTTATGATTGATTGACTTTTAACTAAGAAATATATGTATATTTGCTCTATGGATGTTGACATTATAGGTGATGGCACAACACATCTCATCAGGTTGATTCATAGGTTTATGAGTTTATTTTCATGCATTCTTCAACTAAACTTCATTGATATTTAAGCTTCATATTTGTGTGTGTTTCAAGATAACATGATTTCAAAGCCTACTATGTCTCATCATGCTCTACTTTGATAAATAAAGTCAAGAGATGCAAGATTGATTGAAGAAGTTTGACCTAATTTGTCAAGTTCTTGATTCCTTGATTGCAAGTGCATAATTTTCTCAATTTTCAACATTTGGAAGTGATTATTGTTGCTATAGGTTCTTATTATCACCCATAACAACTTCTTTCACATACAAAAAGAAATTGTGCAAGAAAGATTATCAAAAGTTGAAAGGGGTTCTAAGTCATTTTGATGCTTTAAGAGTTATGGTTTTGAACTTCTAAGGACTATATCTTGTTCATCTTTTGAGATTTTTGAGTGATTCAAAACATATGTTTCTCTTTAAAGGGTTATTAACAAATCACTTCAATAGTTTCAAGAAAATTTTATATGGAAGACCACTAATGATTAAGAAAGATTACAATTCTTCTAGATAGACCATCAAATTATTTTGAGTGACTTCAAAAGATCATAACTTGGTCAAATTTTATCATCTTGAGCTCATTATTTTTTCACAATGTTATTAAGTATGTTAATTTTAACTCTCTTTTTGGTGATAAGATTGTAAATGATTGCAATTTTCTTTTTGAGCTCAAAAGATTATATGTCGACTCATGGATTTTCACCAATTTCACAAGATCATAACTTGTTCAATATTTGGAATTTTTGAGTGATATAAGTTTCAGAACACTCTTTAGGGAGTCTACTTAAATCAAGAATCAATTATCAAAGCTCAATTTTGAAGGAATACCTTGTTTGGAATCAAAACATTATAGGTCATTTTTGAATAAAAAACTTAGAATTTTTCTAAGTATAAAAGTCAACGCATTTTTCCTGATTTTGACCAAGCATAACTTCTAGCTCAAGCATACAAATAATTTTTTTCTTGGAATATTATAAAGAGTGTTACATGATCTTTCCAATTCATCAAGAATCATCTCCTAAGGCTTCCTAAATCGTGCACACCATGAGTTCAAAGTCAGATACTTGAAACTGCATTTTTTCCTCCAAGTCAGATTTTGAAATCCATAATCCATGTTGTAAACACTAAATTAGCATGCATTTTTTATTACAACATGTTTACCAAAATTCCCAAAGTTGAATTAAGGATCAAAACACTGGAATTGGATGAGTTTTGATGCACATGGAGTCACATATTTTCCACTTTTGGGCTCCATCCAAAATCACCTCATTTCCCTTATTTTATCAAGCTTTAACAACCAAATTTACCACGTTCAGATCCCACACGAACTCTAAATTTTAAATTCTTATTTCTTTAATTCTCACCTTAAAACACTAAAAGCTCCATTCAGTTAGCTTCATTGAACTTCTCTGAAGCTAACCATAGTCTTACCTTCAAGAATCGTGACCTGAATCAATCTACAAAAGTCAAGTTTCAGAGATATTTTGGTGAACTTCGTGCAGGTAGAATTCTCAACCAAATTGAATGAAATGAATCCTCATTCTACTCTACTAATCCTTTTGATTCTCATACTTCTTACAGTTTTCATTTTCATTGAGAATTGAGAGAGATACTTGGAAATTTTATGCTCGCTATTTTTTCTGGTTTTTTCCAAATCCAGCCTTGCTCAGCTTATATAAATTTGGCACAAGGGTACCATTAGAATCGTCTTGAAGAGACGAATCTGATGGTACCAATCTGGTTTTCTAATTTTACAGTTTATGGATCTCCAATCTAGGGCGTCTGGAGGTTGAAGACGACCTACCTGTCTTGCTTCAACCAATGATAGATGACATGTAATTTTTTTGAATCCTATCTAATCTACTTTCCTTACCATACACGCGTTTTGAGAACCTTTGGATCTGATTACTTTCATTAGTCAGACTCCATCCAACGTGCCAGATTTTAAGTTACTTTTAATTATTCAAAAATGATTTGGTGTGATTTTTAAAACATACCATGATACGCACAGTGTGCCAGATCCTTTGGATCTGTTTACTAATGTATTTTGACTCTCATTCAATGGTTCATATTTTTTTGACTTTTATTTTTATTTTCTGATTTTTTATATTTAATTGATTTAAACATTAAAAAATCATAGAAAATTCATTTTTGATCCAAAAATTATGAAAAAATTCAAAAAATATTTTCAAATACTCTCTTTCTGATTTTTATTTTTTCATGATTTTATTTTCAGTTTTGATATTTTTTATAATTTTTCTTTCTTTGACTTGTTTTTTAATTTTTCTAAAAATACTTTTTTATATTTTTAAATCCTAAAAAAAATTCATAAAAATCATTTTCTTTATTCCCGACTTCTTGTAATTGTTTCTAGAATTTTATTTTGATTTTTATTTTTTAAAATCATTTTTCACTTATCTGAGTGATTTTAAATAATTTAAAAATAATTTTCTGTTTTAAAAAATTACCAAATTTTTTGTAAAAATACTTGAGATTATCTCTGACTTTTCTATGGTTTCTTTTTATTTTATTAGATACTTTGAACATAGTTTTTTATTTTCTTTTATTTTCACTTAAAAAACAATTTAAAAATCATCTTCTCATTCTATTTTGCTTATTAAATGCAATTTTATTTTTGTATATATTCTGGCTGATCTTAAACTATGTGATTTTAAATCATGATCTTCATTAACATCATTGGATCATGGGTGTTGAGTTTAACTCCACCAAAATGGATTAATGATTTTAATGATAGTTTGATTAAATTCCTTGGTTCAAATATTTATTCTCCCTCTTCATCTCATCCCCTTCTCATTTGTGCTACATGTTGTTAGAGAATAATCTACATATCATTTCTCCAAACATATGGTACATAGATTGCGATTAACCGACCTCAAAATAGGTGCAATTTCTACATAAGTCCACTTACGATTGCTTAACATAGCGCTAAATTTTATCCCGATTCGAGAAATGAGCATTCATGGCTCAAACCTACGTTTTCAAGCCCAAGTATGTTTAATTTGAAACCTTTGATCCAATAACCTTGAGGTTCATTTTTAAGAGTCTTTGGTCTTATCAATCCTTTAATGAACTTTGGTCTAAGTGAATCATTTAAATATCGTTGATCATATGTTGTCGCCTCGAGAATTTGAAATGAATGATATACTTGACAAAAAGCAAATGAAACATGTTATTGAGAGGCTTTGATTTTTTCAATCTTCTAATGAGTTTTCAAATACAAGTTTCAAGATAGTCATTCAGATAACCTCTAATTTCTAATTCACTAACAATTAAATTTTACTTTGTGCTTTTATTTCATGCTTTTACTTTATGCCTTTACTTTTATGTACCATTTATTTTGACATTTACATTTCATGACATTTTTATCTTTTCTCACTTGAGAATTTATCTTTATGTCTTTCTTCATCTTTGCTCACTTCAGCTTTCATTTTCTTTTTGAAGACACTTAATAACCAACTTGAACAATAAAAAACTTTAAGTGTACTTGGACTATTTGGTTACTATCCTTGGCATTATGGAGTTGTGAACTTCTCGAACTTAGGATTAAAAGCCTTTTGATACCCTTAAGACCTTGTGGCTTTGATTGTTATTTGTTATGGAGTTCTTTGGGTATACCATAAGACATTGGGTTGATTTTCTTTGTGTGGAGGTTATTCTGATTATATGTTTTGTCTATAATTGAGAATTCCTTTGTATACAGTTGTTACTCTGCCCAATTTTTGTGAAGACTTAATGCATCTAAAGCTTGGTATTCTCAAGAGGTTTAGTATCTTTGCATGCTTAGTTTCAATCCAAAGGATGAGAATTCTACATTGACTTTATATGTCAAGTTTTGGCCTCTTGTTAGTTAGACGGTTCTTTTCCTTAACTTTTACCTTATGCTTTAGGATAGTCCCTTCATCTCCTCCCATCTTCTTTAATTTCAAAAAACTTCTCTCTCCTTTTCAAAACTCTTCTTGTTTTCTAACTTGAACCGCTTTCACAATAAACTTGGACTTCGGTCCATGTATTTTCAAAAAATATTTTCTTAAGCAAACTTTAATCAACTTAATCATACTTTGACATTTTTTATGAGAAGACTAAAAGTTAACCAACCTCATTCAAATCATTTTTCCACTTTGGATTTTTACTTAAAATTTTTTTCTCATAATATTAGACTCTTGTCAATCCTTGTAGTGATGTGAGTTACTATACTTCTATGATATGTAGTGAAGTGAGATATTTTCCACTTGGGTGTTGAGTGAGGCTTTGTTGATTTTAAAATTCAAGCTATATCTTCCACTTTGAGATGATGCAAATTCTCCTTTTCCATAATCGTGGGTAGTAGGTAAGTTCTTCCACTCGGATATGATGATGATGTCTCATCTCTTAAAGTTATCCAACACACTTGTGTTTTAAAATTTTTAAAGGTGAACCAGGATTACCCTGATTCCCTATTGCACAGAAGGTGGTATGTATGCACTAAAGGTTCGCAACCGCAGTCGATGCAAAAATTATAAAAAGTATTTATTTTCTCATCTCCACCGTCTATTTTTATATACAACATTTATAACCAAAATACACAAACTTTAAAAGAGTTTCCTGTGAGATACCGTAGATGTTTAGGGTGCTAATACCTCCCTTTGCATAACCAACCCCCGTACCTAGATTCTATCCATTTCTTTTTTGGGTTATTCTCTCTTTTCTCATTCCTCTAGAAATAATAAAGTGCAGTGGTGATTTTTATTTGATCTATGCAAGTCAACTCAATCTAATGGCTTAGTCTCAATATTTCTACCGCTATAGAAAAATGGCAACTTTATTGGGGATAGATCGACTAAACACTGGTCTATCTCTAAGTGGGTTATGCCTATCTTTGTTTAATTGTGTATGTGCTATTACTTGTTATATATTATATGTTATATATATGTTTGTCTGGATTTTCTTGGTTTTTAGGGGTGCTTGGTGATTTCTCATAAGTCCTCTACCCGGACTTGGGAAAACTTAAGATAGGACAAGCGGTATAGTCATGTTAACTTTGAGGGAGGAATCTTTAAAAAGTGAAGGATAGAAAAACACAAGGAAAGGGGGTTTGAATCGGTGTTTTAAAAACTTAAACAAAATAACACTTTGATTTTATCTTGGTTTGTTTAAACTCAAACTACTCCAGTCCACCCGTCAAGGTGATTTCGCCTCTCTCAACGAGGTCTTAATCCACTAATCAAATCTTTGATTACAAACCACAAGACTATTGTCAATTTCTTCTTGAGACTAAACCACAACTTGGTTTCTCAATGAATTTAAACAAATTGAAACAGAAACTGTGTTACAAAGATTGCTTCTAAAAAGCTGTATCACAACTGTGATGTTTACACAAGATTACAATAGAATGAAAAATATAAAAGTTAGAGAGCTTTTTAACTGTTACAACTATTTTTGCATGAAGAAGAGCAACCTTTAAGATTATGAGAGACTCCTCTATATAGGTGTAGCGATAGAGGTCCTTTGGAGACATTGGAGTTTATTTTTGGAATGTTGATAAGTGAAAATAAATGTTATTACAAAAAAATACAGATCTTGTCTTGATTTTTCCGTTACTCCTTTGATCGTAATAATTGAATTGTAACGCATCATAGTTTCCTTGATTTCTACCGTTGATATATCAGAACAAGCTTAATCAGTGTTTTGGAAGGCATCTTGGTGCTTCAGAAGAAAGTATTAGAGCTTCTTACTGAGCGTGAAATTGGTCTAAGCTTGCTATATTATGTCCTTGGTTCTTTCATGAGATCTTCTTAAGATATACTTTGCCAACTTGTACTCTCTTTATTCAGAACTTCTCTGAAGTTCAAATGAGAAAATTAGAGAGCATAATTGTTCTTTGTAAATATTAGTTATTTGTTATCATCAAAACTATTTAGGTAAGATGTAGAACCAAACTATGTTCTAACAATCTCCCCCTTTTTGATGATGACAAAAACTTATGTTTCGAAGAACATAAAACATAAGAGTCTCCCCCTGAGTTGAATACTCAGATAAAAGTAAACAAATGGTACTTCCCTAAAGATGTTAGTCCAGAGAATTTTATGGAAGTTCTGACAAGTCCTTAGCTTTTTTCCGTTGCTTGATCGAAAGAGAATAAAATAGAAGTTATATTTATCAAAATGTTTGAGACTTAGTCTCAGTAATTCTGATATCCAAAATATCTTACGTTCTCCCCCTTTTTTGTCAAGAATCAAAAAGCAATAAAAACACGTAAATAATGAAATGCAATTTGTATTAAAAAGTGGATTGAGGTAAACATAATGAAATGGATAATCAGAAGATTGAATAAAATAGAAACACATTTTCAGAACTAAGGTTGAGGAGGTGCAAGTCATATGAACAAGGCTTCCAAAAGACTCTTGATCTGATTGTTTGATTCCTGTTGTTTCCCAAGCATTCCATTAATTTCCTTGCTAGTCTCATCCTGCTTGTCTAACCTTTCCTTAAACACAACAATTTCTTTCTTCGGCTCCTCCATATTTTTCAGCACAAGAGAAGATGATGATGTTTCATCAAAAGAGACCATATTTTAGAACATATTGCAGCAGATTCAGGCGGAGGAGATTCTTTAACTGTCTTGCCTTTGTCTTGAAACATGACCAGAGGAAGAGGTTCAGGAGAAGGTTCATTAAACTCTAATGTCTGAGGGGCTTCCCAAGGGGTGTTTTCCAGAAGAAGGAGGGGTTTCTTTTCCAAGTGTCGCAGAACTTTTCTTTGAAAATTTGAAGGCGATCACAAAAGTTCTGTTGAGCGATTTCATAGCTAAGCTCCTTTAGCTTCAGAGATTCAGAGTTGAACCATTTTTTGAAATGGTTCCAATGAGAATCAAAAGCAGCTGGATTGAGATTCTCTATGCAAGATAGCTTTAGAGAGTTAACCCATTTTGTATTTCTGTTTCCAAAATTACCAACGATTTACCAACACTTGCTTTAGAGATTTTTGGTTTTGGTTTGGGAACGACAATTTTCTAAGAGCTTGTAACGAGATTGTCCCAAGCTTCTAAATCGATGATTATTCTAAGGGAATCTTTTGGGTAGTTATTTGGAGAGGGAGAGTCAGAAAGGATTATGGGTGAATTTGGTGGAGTTGAATGATAAGGAGATGAAAGATCTGGAATGGAGAAGGTCTGTAAAGAAGTTGTGGGAATTATTGGTGGTTGAGAGACCATGAGAGGGAAAGTGATGTCAGGGATGGATGTCGTGGTATCAGAATCAAAATTTGGATTTTCGGTTTGGGGAGCTTCAAACAGCAGATCAAATTGATCAATATCAGAGACAACTTATGCATGTTCAGGTTGAGTTTGGTCAAAATGGGTAGAAGGTGGATTGTTCAAAGGAGTATTTAGAATTAATGAAGTGTCAAAGTCTAGGTCAAAATCATCAAAGGTTTGAGGAGATGGATCTTCTATGGGCTTTGGAGATTAAGGGGTTTCAGATGTTGATAAAAATACTAATTCAATAACAGAAACAAAAGACGAGTTACCTTTCTTTTTGGCAACTTTGAGAGTCTTCTGAGAAGTTCCTTCTCCTGCTTCTCTCCTTTTTCTTGATTTTCTGGGAGCAACTTCCAGAGGTTGTTTCCTTAGATCAAGAATGTTCACATCTAGAATCGTACTGTCACTCTTGCATGTTTCTAGATACCTGAGAATAATTTTTGGAGAATAATTTGCTTGAGTGAAGAGAGGGAAATCCTTCAGAGGCATTCTTCGGGTGGTGATGACTTCCTTGGTGGTAATTGTTGGATCCTTCTTAATAGTTTCAATAATATTCATCTTCTTCAAATTCTCGGCGTTGAGAGGTTTACCAGCACAAGCTTCCAGAGCGCTAGCTTGTTGAACCTTAATCAGATGTTTTATCAGTTTGTTTTCTATCAGAATATCTGAAATGATTCTTCCCATAGGGATACAATCTCTCTTTGTTCTTTCTTCTTCTCTTGTTTATTTTACACTGATCTTGAGATGATTGAACTAAATATATGGAATATGAACGCTTTGGTGGCGATGAAGTACATAAGGTACTGCTGGTTAATGTTGTTGTAGTCTAGAGAACTAGTAGGCTTCCTGTGATTGATGCATTCTAGAATTATTTTGGACCAAATTCTGAGTTGATCCTTAAGATCTTTGATTTTGTTGGATGGTTGGACAGAAGTAAAGATTTCGTTTGAGACATTGGTTAGGTCATAACTTTTGTCAGCCATGTCACTGCATCGAATACCACCGTCGTCGTGACCTATGAGTTTCCTAATGAGATCTTCACTGAGGATGATATTCTTTCCCATAACGTAGGATGTTACCTGATGATTTAAATATGTGGCATGGATCCATAATTATTTAACAAGTTTTGAAAAAAATGGACCTATGAGATGATCAAAATACTTAGTCTATCCTTGGAACTCAACATCAGGGATTAAATCATACTCATTTTCCTTCATGCTTACGAAATCAATAATAAGCTCACACATAACTTCCATAAAATCAATGGGTGTGAGAATAGTTCTTGAGGGTTCGATGTACCTTTCTTCATTTGAGGAGGAAGAACCAAGAATGTTTTGAGAACCTTGAGAAATTTGTTGAGAGGAAGCCATTTGTTCACACAGACTCTTTTAGGGTTTTTTGAAAGATGAACATTTTGAAGAGAGAAAAAATGAGTGAGAGTGGAAGTGTGATAGTGGTTGTGAACTAATGAAGTATATATATAGCCAATGGAAAGAAAATAGTAGTTTTAGTTAAAAAGAAAAGGATTTAAAGAAAATGATTATGTGCATTTAATGATTCCTGAAAAGAGGGATATTGTGAAGATATGGAAGAGTTACCGATTTGACTTGAGCCTTAATGCATCAACTCAATCGTTTCAGTCCTTTAAGAATTTGAACACGTGTTCAGACTTAGAGGAAGACATTGAGTTTAGAGTTTGACAGATGTTGATATAGTGAACTTCATGCTTCTATCTTAGAAATGAACCATTTATGGAGAACGTTCAGATATTCTGGATAGATCGTGATACAACTTTCCTTCTCCTTTCTGAAGAACTATTGATCATATGTTTACACAAATAAAATTAAAGCATAAAGTTCTAAGGGTTAAAGTATACAGAAATAACATTATCATTCTGGGCATAATTTCATAATGAGATGTTTTAGAATGAAATTAAATCTATCTTCAGAAAGGGGTTTAGTGAAGACATCATCCCATTGATGGTCTGTGTCTATAAATTTTAAAGAGGTAATTCCCTTCTAAATATAGTCCCTAATAAAATGATGTTTAATTTCTATATGTTTAGCCCTAGAATGTAAAATAGGATTTTTTGAAGACAAATAGCAGAAGTATTGTCACAGAGGATAAGAATGTTACTTTCATATATGTTTAAGTCTTCAAGCTGACTCTTCATCCAGAGCATCTGTGTGTTGTATCCAGCTGCTGCTATATATTCGGCTTCAGTAGTTGACAGTGCAATGGTGGATTATCTTTTACTGGACCACGAGATTAAATTGTCTCTCAGAAATTGGAAGCTTCTAGAAGTAATTTTTCTTTCTATTCTGTCTCCAGCAAAGTCGGTGTCACAGTACCCTACTAATTTGTATTCTTTGGATTTTATATAGTGAAGACCAAGATTAGTAGTACCTTTAAGATACTTGAAAATTCGCTTAACGGTTGTTAAGTAAGATTCTCTAGGATCTGATTGGAATCTAGCACATAGACAAATGCTATACAAAATATCAAGTCTCGAAGCTGTTAAATATAAGAGAGAGCCAATGATACCTCTGTAGAGCTTCTGTTCTATCTTCTTACTTACCTCTTCCCTTTCTAGAATGCATGTGGGATGCATAGGAGTTTTGGATGGCTTACATTCTAACAAGTCAAATTTCTTCAGAAGTTCTTTGACATACTTGCTTTGATGAATGTAGGTTCCTTCTGGAGTTTGATTGATTTGGATACCCAGAAAAAACTTGAGTTCGCCCATCAAGCTCATTTCAAACTCTTCCTTCATAGACTTAGAAATTTTTTTTCCAAAAGAGGCTTTAGTAGATCCAAAAATTATATCATTTACATAAATTTGACAAACCAGAATGTCATTTTTAAACAATTTACATAATAAGGTTGTGTCCACCTTCCCTCTGGTAAAATCATTTTCTAACAAAAAATTACTTAGTCTTTCATACCAAGCTCTAGGAGCTTGTTTCAGACCATATAATGATTTATTAAGTTTATATACATATTCTGGATGTTTCGAATTTTCAAAGTCAGGGGGTTGGTTCACATAAACTTCTTCATCAATGTAACCATTGTAAAAACACTTTTAACATCCATCTGATAAAGAGTGATGCCATTATTTACAACAAAATAAAACGTCTGATAGATTCTAACTTGGAGACTGGAGCAAAGGTTTCTGTATAATATATCCTTTCTTGTTGACTATAACCTTGTGCTACCAATTGTGCTTTGTTTCTGACAACTTCTCCTTGTTCATTTAGCTTGTTTCTGAAGACCCATTTGGTTCTAATGATGTTAAAGCCTTTTTGTTTAGGAACTATATCCCACACATCATTTATGGTAAACTGATTTAGTTCTTCCTGCATTGCAAGAATCCAGTCATTGTCCAGAAGAGCTTCATTGATGGAAGTTGGTTCCATCAGAGACACTAATCCCATGAGCGATTCTTCATAATTTCTAAATGAGGATCTTGTTCTGATTGGGTCATCCTTCTTTCCCAGAATCGTGTTTTCTAGATGTGATAAGCTGCTTTTGGATAGTCTCTTCTGGGTGGGGTCTTTAGATGTTGTTGTAATATTTGTGACATCCTCTTCTGTATTTGGCTGTGATTCTTTATTGAGAACTTCTAACAGCTTATCTTCAGTACATATAAATTAAACTTCTATATCTGCAAAAGATTTACTCTACTTTGACTTTTAAGAGCCAAGCTTATCATCAAATCTAACACTAATAGATTCTGCCATAATTCGTGTTTCTGTGTTATATACTTTGTAACCTTTTGAGTGTTCAGAGTATCCTAACATGATACACTTTTGTGCTTTAGAAACAAACTTGTACGGATGTTCTTTAGTGTTTAGTATAAAGCAAGTACATCCAAAAGGATGGAAATAAGATATGTAAGGCTTTCTGTTCTTCCACAATTCATATGGAGTCATATCCAGAATAGGTCTTATAGAGAGTCTATTCTGAATATAACACAACGTGTTAATTGCTTCTTCCCATTAGTTTTTAGCAATGTTAGTGACATTGATCATGGTTCTAGCCATTTCTTAAAAAGTTCTATTCTTTCATTCTACAAATCCATTTTATTGAGGAGTTCTAGGAAAAGAGAAATCATGAGAGATTCCATTCTCATTAAAAAGTTTTCAAATCTTTTGATTTCAAATTCCCCACCATGATCAATTCTGAATTTAAAAATTCTAAAATATTTTTTGTTTCGAACATGGTTACAGAAGGTAATGAACATAGAGTGTGACTCGTCCTTGTGTCTTAAGAAATTTACCCATGTCCATCTGCTATAGTCATCTATGATCACTAATCCATACTTCTTACCACTGATGGATGCAGTTTTCACATGTCCAGACATATCTATATGCAAAAGTTCTAATGGTCTAGAGGTAGAAACAACATTTTTTTATTTGAAACAAGGTTTTGACAGCTTGCCTTTTTTACATGCTTCACATAGAGCATCTGAGCTGAACTTCAGGTTAGGAAGTCCTCTGACCAGATTGAGTTTGTTAATATGAGATATTCTTATCATACTAACATGCCCCAATCTTCCGTGCCAGACCCGTTGCTCGTCGTTAACAGACATTAAGCATTTTGCATTTTGACTTTTTAGTTCAGAAAGTTTTATTTTGTAAATTTTGTTCTTTCTCTTTCCATTAAAAAGGATAGACCCGTCTTTTTGACTAACTGCTTTACATGACTTTTGATTAAAGATTATATCATAAGCGTTATCACTTAATTGACTTATGGGTAACAAGTTATGCATTAATACATCTACTAATAGAACATTAGTTATATAAGGAAGTGTATTGTTACCAATAGTTCCAGAGCCAATGATCTTTCCTTTCTGATTGCCTCTGAACCCTACATAGCCTCCAGATTTAAGCTCCAGACTTTGGAACATATGCTTTCTTCCCGTCATGTGTCAAGAGCATCCAGAGTCCAGGTACCAAGATTGGTGTTTCAACTTTGCTGTTAAAGACATCTGCAACATAGACCATTTTATCCTCAGGTACCCATATCTTTTTGGGTCCTTGTTTGTTAGAGTTACTAAAATTTTGTTTCAATTTTGGTTTAGTAGAAAAAGAATTACTAGTATACTTTATGTTGTGTGTATGTCCATATGTAAAGTGAGAACAAAGAGGTGTGTGTTTTATGACTATATCATCAACTTTATTTGGTTGAGTTTCTTTTCCCTTTGGTTTCACATATCCTATACCTTTTCTGCCATTTCTACTAACTCCATAGATCATTGAAGCCATCTTGCTCCTATCTATGTTTTTAGCTAGAAATATTTGAAAGCTGTAATCATATTATTTTATGATTTTACCAGAACTATTAGAAACTTCTGAAATAGTTTCTTTCTGAGCCATTTTTAACTTATTTTTGAAGACATGGTTTCCATTTTCAAGTTTAGAAATGGTTTATTTTAGCTCAGATTTTTCTATTTCTAATTTCTTAGTAACTTCAGAGTCAGTTACTAGATCCATTTTCAGGTTCTTGTTTTTGACTCGAAGCTGCTGATATATTTCAAGAATTTCAGATAGACTTTTTTAGATGATCCAGTCTCATATGATACATTGGCCATTAGGGCTATATTGGCTCGTTCATCTTCTGATTCTGTTTCAGCCTCAGAAGATTCTGAGTCATCCGACGTTGCCATAAGACTTTTCTTCTTTTCTCAAGAGAATTTCTTTTTAGGCTTTTCTTTTTGTAGATTTTGGTAGTCGCTTTTGTATTGACCTGATTCATTGCATTCGTAGCATACAATATCTTTGTTGCTAGATTTTCTGTATCCCGGAGATGATCCAGAGTGATTTCCTATTATTTTGGGATTTCTAAACTCCCTATGTCCATGTTTCCATAGCTGATTGACTCTTCTGGAGAGAATATATAGTTCATCTTCTTTTGACGATCCACCATATTTTTCTTCTTTTGCCTGGAAAGCTTTAGATTCATATTTTTTATTAGATTTAAGAGCGAGAGACTTACCTTGGTTCTGGGGCTCATCTACTTCTAGTTCTATTTCATGACTTCTCAAGGAGATGATAAGTTCTTCAAGAGATATTTTATTAAGATCTTTGGCTAGTTTTAAGGCAGTTACCATAGGTCTCCATTTCTTAGGTAAGTTTCTGATGATTTTCTTAACATGATCTGCTGTTGACTACCCTTTGTCAAGAACTTTAAGCCCAACAACTAGAATTTGAAACCTTGAGAACATTGTTTCAATTGTTTCATCTTCTTCTATTTTGAAGGCCTCATACTTCTGAATGAGTGCAAGGACTTTGGTTTTTTTGACTTGTGTGTTGCCGTCATGCGTCATTATTAATGAGTCGAACATTTTTTAGCTGATTCTCTTTTTGTGATCTTCTCATACTCTGTATATGAGATAGCACTCAAAAGTATTATTCTAGATTTATGATGATTTATGAATTCTTTATTTTGTTGATCTGTCATTCTCTTTTTGTCGATCTTCTGACCACTTTCGTCAACCGGATGAATGTATCCATCAGTTACTATGTCCCAGAGATCAGTGTCATGAGCCAGAAATAAGCTTTTGATTCCGTCTTTCCAGTAGTCGAAGTTCTCACCATCAAATATTGGAGGTTTTCCGCTGCTTCTGTCTTTTTCATCATGATTATCATTACTGATTATTTGACTGGGTCCCACCATAGTGTTTTTCTTGATAGGATCTTTTTCTGACACGGTTAAGTGTTTGCACCCATAACCAGGCGCTCTGATACCAATTGAAGGATAGAAAAACACAAGGAAGGGGGGGTTTGAATTGGTGTTTTAAAAACTTAAACAAAATAACACTTTAATTTTATCCTGGTTCGTTTGAACTCAAACTACTCCAGTCCACCCGTCAAGGTGATTTTGCCTCTCTCAACGAGGTCTTAATCCACTAATCAAATCTTTGATTACAAACCACAAATACCACAGTGTAATACAGTGGGAGAACTGACTTGGGTGTTTTGCGTTTTATCACAATTGTTGCGGATAACAAGATTCGCCACCAAATTTTCTTTTATCCAATAAAGGAAAGGGTGAAAAGAACAGGAAAGACCTTTTGAGAATTTTCTTGAGTTCGGGGGGTAGGTTATGAAAATGGAAGGTGTTAGCACCCTTTTCATCTGTAGTTATCTACGGGCTCTTAGTTGCTTGATCACATTGAAAATGCTTTGTTTGAAATGTGTTTGCGATTGGTGTAAGTTTGAAAATATTTTGAAAACGCCTTTGTTTCGGCAAACTTTCTAATGATTCTCGTCTCTATAAGAATGTATACAAAGCGTTTGTTTTGAAAATAGTTCAAAGAGTTGTTTGATTTTGAAGATGTTTTGAAAGTGTGAGTGTGGAGATTGTTTTAGTTTTTGAGCAAGAAACTATGAGCGTTCTACCTACTCAAAAGGTCTTTATTCATTTCCTCCTCCTTTAGACATTGTTATCTTACCATTGATTGATAAGAATCTGTGTCGTTGGATGTGAAGGGACGGGTGTGGGTCATCGTATAGTCCTAGAAGGAAACATTGTAGGATACCTTAGCAGTTTTTCGTAAGGGACTAAGATCGTTTATGAAGGCAACGTCGAAGGGTCATCGAGGGACTACGATCTTGTATTCTAGAGTCTTTGCTAAAGCATCCCACGTCAGATTGACATGACTATTTTTCTCAAGGAAACAAGTAAGGTTAACCTTAGAGGTGTAAGTGTGCAAACTATTTGCTTTTCATGCTTTGATTATCTTGAATTATGGTTTTCTATTGGTTGATTTTAGTCTTGCCATACACGCCCTAATTACTAGCATTTTATTCGAAAGTGATAGAATGCAGAAATTTAAAGTCCTACGCTATTACAATACTTTTAGGGGATGGGGATACAAGTTTAATGAATGGGGATGAAAGCGATAAAGCCCTAATTACTATTACAAACCATTAATGATACAAAAACATTAACAAAAAGTCTCAGAAATCAAGAATTTTAGTGCCTGGCTGACACTGGCCGTGTCCTGTGACACGGGCACCCATGTCAGGACCCTGTAATTATCCCTACATGATTTTTATGTCCCAGAAAAGCTGACACGAACCGTGTCCTATGACGCGGGCACCCGTGTCAGGACCCTGTCTTGCCATTTTGTCCAGTTTCAAGCGCAATAAGAGGGACATGGGTCGTATCCTATGATATAGGCACCCGTGTCAGAACCTTGTATTGCCATTTTTCCTATTTTCTTCCTGACACGGACCATGTCAGGTGACACAACCGACCGTGTCTGACTTCCAGAAGCATTTTTCTGTAGTTTTGAGTGTTTTCAACTCTTCTACTTTGATTTGTCCTGTTTTATTATTTTGAAAACGAAAGTAAAATAATGTATGAACAAGGATATTACAGTTATAGAAAACTTACCTCTTGAAGTGAAAACTCGAAACGTGTATGGATGTTTCCAGGTGAAATATGATGATTGATTGAGCTTCCTTAGACCTCCCTAAAGTTGTTCCAATCTTTACTTCGTGTTGAAAGTGTTTGAAACTCTCCAACCAAGTCAACTTGCATGACAATGTTTTTTGAGTTTGGAAAGTGGAGATCATGATATTACAGAAGTTATTCTTGTGTTTGAACAACTTCTATATGATGTATATGAAGTATGTGGATGGTTTGTTTGGACACAAATGCAAGGTTTGAGAGATTTGAAGATTTTGGTTTCTAAGCTCAAGAGTGGAGGTTTTGTGGACAATTATGGTTTTTTGAGAGTATGAGGGGTTTTAAGAATTTGTATACACAAAATAACTTCTAGCCCCTTTGGATTTCAAATGTCCACTCTATTTATAGAGGAGGTTTGAGAGAATGAGAGATTTTGTTCTACAAGCTGTCAAAATTCTGGTTTGGTTGAGATGAAACAACCAAGTTATGTGAAAATTGGTGTTCCAATACATGGTACAAGCATGATCTGAAGTGGCTAGACGCTTTTAGGAATGTTGCTTCTTGCTTTGACATTGTGTATGTGCAGATAAATCAATTGAGAGGTTCAAGGAGTTGACAATTGCATAAAGCTTGCTTTATGTGAATGACAATGGTGCCGTTGTGTTATAAATGGAATGGTGCAATGGACAATAATTGAATAACTTGGATAATGGTTCAATCAATTGTGTAAACTTCTGATTATGGATAGATTTGCATATCACAAGGCCTTCAAATTAAGATTATGCAGCACATCATGCAAATTGGATTATTTGTTCTTCAACAAAATGACTTACAATTCAACAATGGATGCCCAACTTCAGGCCCTTGAATCTCCTAGCTCAAGTATGATAAATTCATGCTCTTGGATGTTTTAGAAAGCTTGAAACATCCTATATAAATTTCACGTTGGCCATTTTGACAAAACCATCTTGGAACTTTGTGAAAAAACGCCAAGAAGTTGGGATAAAATCCTTACTAAAATATGTTGGAAATTTATCTAAATGTTAGATAAAAATGTCATGACTTTATGGGCTTATATCTTCAAATATAAGCATTTTTTGGACATCAACTGTTGTACCCCAAAATTTGCCCTCCCATATTCTTCAAGATTTATCAAGAATCATCTTCAAATGGTTCAAGCCTACTCAAGGGTTGCACAATCCAAATGCCTCCTAAGCCAGTCCAAATTAGGGTTTTGGTTCCTTCAAGAAATTTGAGGTTTTCAATGGTCCAATCAAGTCCCATAGGCCTATACATATTTTCAAGCATCTACATGTCAAGTCTCAAGGCTCACAACATCAAATTTCACAGTCAAAAGCTTCATTTGTTTCACACTTAACTGCAGGGGCAAAATGGTCATTTGGCAGTCAAAAGTCAGAATTTTTGGTCAACATCTTGTTTTGATCTCACAATCATCATTTGATCAGGTCTTGATCATGATTCCTCAAGCATGGCTCAAAAATCATCAAAGATGCAAAAGTTACTATTTTTGGACAGTAGGAAAGTCAACTGTAACTTGACCAGGGCATAACTTTTTCATGGTTCATCAGAAAAATCCCATCCAATTCTAATTTTGAAGGGGATGACATTTCCTACAACTCATCTTCACATTCCAAGTACCAGAAATGCTCTCACAAAAAGTTATCAATTTCTACATTATAGGTCAATTTCAAAAGTCAACAAAAAGGCATTTTAAGTCAAAGACCATAACTTGAGATTGGTAAATCAAAATGACATGGGACCAAAGGAATTGGTTAGAGGACTTCAAGACCTTTCCAAAATGTCCAAGAACATGTTCATAGGATCAAAATTGAGCAAGATATGCATTGGAGAAGTTGGGAAATTTTTGTGAATGTGCAAAAGTCAACTTTGCTCAAAATACCTTATTTTTGCTAATGGGCCTCAAATTTCTTCTTGAAACATTGTCCAAGGCTTATGCACGACCCATTGAGCTTAAATTGATTTATTTTCTTATTTTTAATTAATTAATTGAATTTTTTATTAATATTAATTCATTTAATTGATTTAAAATGTAGGAAATTCAAAGATACGGTTTTCAAATCTTTTTATGAAGCAAATATGACCAATATGAGCTGGCAAATTCGTGTGCACATCAAGGGGACAAAGATCTCCAATTTTGGCAAGTTTTCTCCATCAAAAAGAGGCAAAAAGATTTGATTGAAAATCAAAGATACAAACCATAATTCCATGGATCCTTGGCCCAATCTTTGACCTAATTCCCTTCCATTACATATGCACAACCTAACCCTGATGCTATGAACGTGCAAATTGCTGCAGAAACACCATAGCCAATATTGAAAAAAACTCAAGAAAATTTGAAAACTGTTCTCTCACTTCAAGGCCAATTCAATACTTTTAATTGCTTCTAATACATTGCAGGGATCCCCAGGAACACATTGCAATCAAAATCGCACGCTAAAGCTTAAGAAATCGCCTCCAACAGATTCACGATTTAGCTTTCTTTCTCATAATCGAAACTCGTAATTCATGCATCATTAATGAGATTTTTTGTGTGTTTTGTATTGCTGGAATCCACAGGAAGTTTTTGGCATAAGTTAATTGAGTTATTATGCAGTGAATCAAAAATCACCATTGATGAATGTTAGGGTTTCCAAGTTCTTAAATTGGGGCTTTGTGATATAGGAAAAATCAGACCTCAAGAGACCTATGGTTGAGACCGTCAGGATGAGACGAACGCATTGATACCATCGTGCCCTATTTATATAGCTTCTACGCCTAATCGCTATTTTTGGTCATGCTATTTTGTGGGGGTTAAAAACCCCCGCTATCTGTTTGTTGTTTTACAGGAAAAAGGATGAAGATGAAGACGTGTACGTGTATGGTTGGGAAGTTCAAATAGCGCGCGTAGTTTTTCTCTTTCCAGCATAATTGTCATGTTTTAAATATTATATTTGCTATCCATTATACTAACAAACGCAGGAAAGTGGCTGAGTGGCTAGTGAGGTGGACGTTGATCATTGGGACCTGGGTTCGATTCCCAGGTCCCCCAAAATCCTTGTTTATATTTTTTCTTCTATGTTCACATACAGGCTTCATGAAAGGCTTCATCATACACCTCACAAATCCATGTGCCATGTGTCCATAGCCACAAATCCAATGGCCCTGAGGTGCTGAACACCATGCTCCCAGTCAACAAGCACTTTGGAGGATCCACAAAGTCAACGCATGCTTGAGTTAATGGGCCAGAATTGCCAAATTCACCTCCTTTGGGTCCAACACCCCCTAGTTTCTATTTCTTTTTTTATTTTCTTTCTTTTTATTTTAATAATTATTATTACTATTATCTAATTAATTCATAAATTATTTTTCATAATAAAAATCAGAAACCTAAAATATTGTTTATTTTTATTATTTATTATTTTCACTATTAATAATTATTTTTGTAAATAAATTATAATTAATTAGTTTAATTGTTTAATTAGGACAATTTTAATCTTTTTTCATAATAAATAAAATAAGTTAGACTTAGGTTTTTCTGACAACTTTTAATTCCTTTTATTTTTATTTTATATTTCATTAAAACATAAAAAACACAAAAAACATTTTTTTCTTTTAATTAATTAATTAATTAGTTATTAGGTTTAATATTTAATTTAATTGCAAAAAAAGGGACCAAATTGCATTCTTTTCTCAAAAAGGGTCAAAACCCTAAGGACGTCCCGATTCAATTCTTTCGCGCGCATATTTATTTTTAATTCTTATTTTGATCATTATTTATGTATCTGTTTCCGAGGATGTAATAGTTAATTAGGATTTTATCGCTTTCTTTTACTTTCTCGCATTTATTTTCCAAACGGGTTATGTTTTTGGCGATGTATATACCCGCGCCTTGTAATAGCGTAGATTTACCTTTCCGCACTTTATTTCCCGCAAACTATTTAATTGTTAATTATGCATGCAAGACTTGTATGACAAATAAAACCAGCTCGTAGCTCACCATATAACTGTACAAGATAATCTTAACTGAATTGGACACACGTGCACATGCCACTCTTAGGGTATGCCTCACTTGGTTGCCTCGAGGTGGTCGTCAAGTATAGGGTGTTTTAGAGGTCGCCCTCCTGTCTAAAGATCCAGTTGCCTCGAAGCGGTTGCCTCGGATAAAAAGGATCTAGGACATTAGGGTTACCGCTAAGGCGTCCTACCATTGCTTTGGTGACCACACATGTCCCTAATAATCGAATTGACCCGAATAACTCCAACGACGGTGCTACCTACTTCTCAATAGCGGGATAATACTGTCTAAAGGACTCTTACACAGCCTAATTCCTTAGAGTAGGTAGATTTCTCCTGGGTACTTGCTCTTTCAAAAAACAAAAACAACTTTTCGCACCTACACTTTCAAAAAGTTTTCAAACAAATACTTCATACACTCTTGAGGACTGATACAAGAGTTACCTAGAATTTTTTCAAACTAAACTTTTTTCAAAACCCACATACACTTGAAAAGCAAACAATTTTTGAAAACATAGTGAGCAAGTACCTAAGAGCCCATGGATAACCATGGATAGAAAGGGTGCTAACACCTTCCCTTTCTATAAATCTACCTCCCAAACCGAGAAACATCTCGAAAAGGAATTTTGCTGTGCTTTTGTCCTTTCCTTGTTGGAGAAAATAAAAGACGTTGGCGACTCTTGCTTACCACGACATTTCGCGAAACCAGCTAAAAAACAGTCAGTTCTATTTCCACCGATCACAGAACTGGCGACTCCGCTGGGGACTTTAATAAGTGAGGTGTACGTTAGGATTAAACCACTCTAATGTTTTCAATTGTATGTCTTGATTGCTTTTATGTTTATGGGCTTGCATCGGAGTTTCGTAGATCCTAACCCGGATCTAGGGAATACCCTTTAGGTAGCATAAGTTGTGAGGGACCTGTCCGGCGTAGACCGACATGGGTGAAGCAGTGGCTACGTTGTTGTGACACCTTGGTCTGTACCGATATCCCTTGTGTTGCAACGAGGAGAATATGGGTCTTCTGAGGAGTCATTAAGCACCAACCTACCTTAGAACCCTAAATTGACCCAACTTGGCCATAGAACAGTAGCAGTATGCTACACTCATTGAGGCTAAACTCTCGCGATGGTTCTGGCTGCAAGAAAAGATTGCGATGCTGGAGTTATGACCGATTGAGGGTAGTCAGTGATATTGAGATCCTCTAGAACCCGGTTACTATTTTCTAGGACAGGTCTTAACCAACGAAACTGAAAGAGGGTAGTACCTAAACTTCATGCTGGCCTAAACTCTAAGGGCTGTCTTGTGTGACTTGTGTGCCTTACCATGTTTGCCTTTGTGAATACATGTGGTGTGCTTTATCATAACATCATGCCATCATAACATCGCATGCATCCTGCATAAGGACTAACCTGCATACATCTTGCATAAGGACTAACCCATTTCAAGGATCTCAAGGGCTTGTGATGCAGGTCATGATGAACCAACTGTCTAGCAAGGGGAAAAGGGGATTTATTTTCCTCTAGCCAAGTTTGTTTGGAGATCAAAACATAACAGCTTGAGTCAGGGGCTATGACCCACTCGATATGGTGAGCCTTGACTCTTGAAGAAGGACTCTTAATAACAGGAAGCTCCTTCAATCAAGCTACCGTATTCAAATTCTAACAAGTTTCTCTGTTTACCCCACGAGATCCTTGAAAACATTGCGTGCATAAATCACACGCATTCCATGCATCATATGCATAACAAGTACCCTTTCCACAGGTTGCTTAATCTTCCTCGCTGTTTATTTCAGCAGTCATCATGAATTCTGAACCTACTACCGAACAAGCTATCAAGGCCCTCCAGGCCCAGAACGCCCAGTTTCAAGAGCTGGTCACGAGCTTAGCCCAAGGTGAACAGGAATTGAAGACTCTGCTTTTGAAGAAGAAGAAGAGGACTGTTTTGTTCAACACTAGACGCAGATCTGGGAATGGATTACCGAATGAGGCTGAGCTGACTACCTCATCTGTGGGCAAAGACAGTCCCCAATAGAGAAGGGTTACTAGTCCCGTGGTCTCCGACAACGAGACGAATTATAATGATGAACAGTATCCTTCTGCTGAGGATAAGTACAAACAGCTCGAAGACCGGTTAAGTGCTATAGAGATACAAAAAGTGCCCGGCCTGGACTTCGAAGATCTAGGTCTATCCTCTGGGGTGGTGATCCCACACAAATTCAAGGCACCTGCTTTTGCAAAGTATGACAGAGCCTCTTGTCCTAAGCTGCATCTCAGATCCTACGTAAGGAAGATCCAACCATATACTGCAGACAAGAATTTATGGATCCATTTCTTCTAGGAAAGTCTTTCAGGGACTCAACTCGAATGGTTCTATCAGCTGGATGGAGCCAGCATTCGTAACTGGGAAGACTTGGCTACTGCGTTCTACAAGCAGTATCAGTATAATTCCGACCTCGCTATCACGCGTACCCAACTCCAGGGTATGTCACTAGGGACGGGTGAAGGATTCAAGGAGTATGCTCAGAAGTGGAGAGACTTGGCTGGAAGGGTGCAGCCACCTTTGACTGACCGTGAGCTCGTTGACCTATTCTTGGGGACCCTGTCTGGTCCGTTCTTCAACCATTTGATTGGGAATTCTTCTACTGGGTTTACAGATTTGATCTTGACTGGGGAAAGAATTGAAGATGGTATCAAAAGTGGGAAGATTCCAGAAGCCGCACCTGCTGATGCTCATAAAAAGCCTTACGGCGGGAAGAAAGAGTCCAATGCGGCGTACAGTCAAAAGAGTCGTCGTGACCAACATGCAGGGGCAGTCATGATCTCTGGTTCTACACCACGCCGACAACCGCAAAAGGGAAATCAGCAAAGGCCAGACGAGCCTAAAAGACAGTTCACCAACATCAACATGCCATTGTCACAAGCACTGCAGCACATGTTAAAGATGAATCTGATTGCGGTGATCAACCCTCCTGCGAACCCTAAGACTTCTTCTCCAAATTACAATCCAGATGCAAGGTGCGCTTACCATTCCGGTAGCCCGGGGCACGATACTGATGATTGTTGGGCGTTGAAATACAAGATCCAGAATATGATTGACGCCAAGGAGATCGAATTTGAGCCTGCTGAGACTCCTAATGTGATCACTGCTCCCTTGCCAAAACATGGCTAGGATTGAAAAAACTTTTGTTCATTCAAATGTTCAAGTTGTATTTTTCTTTGATTGTTCAAACAATTATCATGTCAAACTTTCTTATTTCATTAATGCATTACACGTGTCTGTTTTGAAGTAATTGTTTTCACTATATTCAAAATTGCTTTTATTTTTTGATGTTTAACTCTCGATTAAAAAATTCTAAGTCTTTTGAGGGAGGATGACGAAAACGATACCACGATCTTTAAAGTATGCTTTTGAATAAGACCCCGCTGATGAGGTACATGCATTGTTTCGAATCCTAAACAGTGGAGTAATAAGGAAGATAATCCCTCGTAAACCCCTTTGAGCCAAAGAAGTTGGAGTTTTTCTTTTCGCAAAAATTAAAACCCTTAATCATAACCTGGGGCAGGGTAGTTTTCTCAGTTGATCCAGGTGCACAGTGAATGGCATCAAAGAAGTCCTTCCGAAACAAAAGACCGTGATGGTTCCGAATAATCGTCAGGACAGGCAGTCATTATGTCTCAAAAAATAAAAGCCCGATAAGTCAAAACCTATGAAGGAGACTTACAAAAAACTGGGGCATCCCGCTGACTGTAAATACAAAAGAAACAGTTCAGGCAAAAGACAGGGATAATAAAAAAAAAGGAAGAGGTCCTACAAACCCTCAATAAAAAAGAAATGAATGCCTAATCAAAATAAATTGTCAACATCCGAAACATCACTGGAATATCAGAGCAAAGACTCAAACAAGGTCTAACGCACGATTAGCTGAGTTTAGGATCGAAGAACATCACGAAGAGCGGGTGGGTACAAATAAATTTGAGCCTTTATCCTTTGTTTCTCAAACCGTGAGCCAGGCCACGTTATAACCCTTAAAAAGTCCTAGTTGAAGCATGGGTTAGTTCGAAAGCATACTGTTACCAAAGGTATCCTGACTCCTTAAGGCTTGCGGTAAAATAACGAGTTGACATCACAGTTTACAAAAAAATTCACTTGCTTTTATGAAAAAACTGCATTTTCAAAAACTTCAAGACAGACATAAGCTTTGCATTTCTGATATAACATTGTTTTCATATGACTATTTGTTCGAACAACAGAGAAATTCGCACGACGAATATCTAAGTGAACAAAAACACTTCCAATCAAGGGGCATGGCATGATCATCGTCCATCATCTGGGGCAGTTAAGTCAAGATTCAGAGAATCTCTCAAATGCCAAATAGCCAGGGGCAGATCCCCGTCTGAATCACTTAGGGCATTGAACGGGAATTCCAGCAACGAATCTTGCCTGACCAAACATCTTCTGGTAGTATGGCGACACCCCACTACTGACAGTGACAACTCCCTATATCCTGAGAGCATGGACATAGTCGAAAAAATACTGCGCATAATCAAAGACCCTCTAGGTTGACACACCTAGGCAAAAATAAGGGATAAAAAATGAAAAATATGTACACACGACAAGTCGAAAACCTGAAAGGGCGGCTTAGGCAAAAATGGGTATCCCGGTGGACTGAAAACCCGAAAGGGCGGTCCAGGCAAAAGTTAGGGATCAGAGCGTACGACTATGTCCCGTCATCTTGTCAATTACCTACCAGAAGAAGATTTGTCAACCGGCAGTCATTAAGCACCTCCACAGGTACCTTCTCCCACAGAAACCGGGGCAATAAGAATTGTTTGAACTGTACAAGTTGCTCTTTCCGTCGAGGTACCAAGGTAAGTTCAGCTGAAGAACATGACCAAGATACCTTTACTCCCCGCGGAGTAAGACAAGAATCAGCAACACTCTCCTCAAGCAGAGTTGGTCTCCCATCAGCCCGAAAAGGCACAGTATCCCTAGCAAGTCAGCAACACTCTCCCCCGAGCAGAGTTAGGCTACTGTCAGCCCTAAGGAAGGTGGGTATCCCCATAAGATCTCAACATTCCCCAGTGGAGTATATATATTCCTCAGCAAGCATCCCTGGCAGTCTTAATATAAGATTGTTCCCCGGCGGAATACCAGACACCCCAGTGGAGCCATTTCCCCAGTGTAGTCAAAAGTTTCCCCAGGAAAGTTGAATCAATCTCCCCAGTAAATTCTGGAAGCTTATCCCCAGTATATTCTGGAAGCTTATCACCTGCAGAGTACATGCATCTCTCCCCGACTATGTTCAAAGATTATTCCCCACCAAGAGCTTATAACTGGGTTATCCTCAGCTAATTACCATGGAAAGATCGTCCTCGGCCAAGTTCTTCCTATCCCCCAGCGGAGTTCATCAAATTCCCCAACATAACTTATCAACGGAATCCCTGGCGGAGTTCTCGTTAAAATCTCAGCGAAGTATCTCATCCTCCATAGAGTAATTCCCCACAGAGTAATCTCTCCAACAAGTTTATTCCCCAACAGAGTCATCTTCTCCTACCGGTTTATTCTTGCAATCATCATCCCCAGCGGAAATGAAGAACTTTACTCTTCAACAGCAGCCCAGGAGCGAACTTCCCGGCATTCGTCAAGAATTTATTTTCCCAGACGAAGATACATTCATAAACATCACATCTTCATACATTATGACATGTATATGCATCATACAACACAAATCTCATTTATTCTTGAGAACATCTTAATATCATGCAGTTCATGCATCATGACACTGCATACAGCTAACGTTTTGCCTTTTCAGGAAAAGGTCAATCAAAAGATGATTACCATCTACCTCTACAGTTCCAGATCAACACTGGTAACAAGCCAGGAAAATTCTGTGGACGACTGATCGTGGGTTAATATCTGAAACCAGACAGGACAATTATCTACTTGATCATCATGAAGCAACCCTACACCGGTTCCTTCTCAACTTCAGATGTAGTTTTACAAGAACTCATCATCAGGAAACCCTACACCGGTTCCTTCTCAATTTTCAGACGAAGTCTTACACGGACCCATCACAAAGTAACCCTACACCGGTTCCCTTTCTTTCAGAAGAAGTCTTACACGGACTTATCATCAAAGTAACCCTACACCGGTTCCTTTTCTTTCAGAAGAAGTCTTACACGGACTTATCATCAAAGTAACCCTACACCGGTTCCGTTTCTTTTAGAAAAAGTCTTACACGGACCTATCTCAAGGTAACCTTACCCCGGTTCCTCCTGAAGTCTTACACGGGCTTATTCCTGCAGTAACCTTACCCCGGTTCCTCCTGAAGTCTTACACGGGCTTATTCCTGCAGTAACCTTACCCCGGTTCCTCCAGAAGTCTTACACGGACTTCTCACAGTAACCTTACCCCGGTTCATCCAGAAGTCTTACACGGGCTTATCTCGCAATAACCTTACCCCGGTTCCTCCAAAAGTCTTACACGGGCTTATCTCACAGTAACCTTACCCCGGTTCCTCCTAAAGTCTTACACGAACCTATCTCAAGGTAACCTTACTCCAGTTCCTCCTAAAGTCTTACACGGACCTATCTCAAGGTAACCTTACCCCGGTTCCTCAAGAAGTTTTACACAAACTTATCTCAAGGTAACCCTACACCGGTTCCCCCCAAAGTCTTACACGGATTTATCCCAAGGTAACCTTACCCCGGTTCCTCCTAAAGTTTTACACGAACTTACCTCAAGGTAACCTTACCCCGGTTCCTCCTAAAGTCTTACACGGACCTATCCCAAGGTAACCTTACCCCGGTTCCTCAAGAAGTTTTACACGAACTTATCCTGAAGAAACCCTACACAGGTTCTCTCTCTCCAGACGTAGTTTTACACAGACTCGTCATCAAGAAACCCTACACAGGTTCTCTCTTTCCAAAGATGTAGTTTTACACGGACTCGTCATCAAGAAACCCTACACAGGTTCTCTCTCTCCAGACGTAGTTTTACACGGACTTGTCATCAAGAAACCCTACATAGGTTCTCTCTCTCCAGACGTAGTTTTACACGGATTCGTCATTAAGAAACCCTACACAGGTTCTCTCTTTCCAAAGATGAAGTTTTACACGGGCTCATCATCAGTCAACCCTACACAGGTTCTCTCCTTCCAAGGATGCAGTTTTACACGGACTCGTCATCAGTAAACCCTACACAAGTTTCCTTCTCAGCTCCAGATGCGGTTTTACACAGACTCGTCATCAGTAAACCCGACACAGGTTTCCTTCCTTCAAATATGCAGTTTCACACAGGCTCATCGTCAGTCAACCCTACACAGGTTTCCTTCCTTCAAAGATGCAGTTTCACACAGGCTCATCGTCAGTCAACCCTACACAGGTTTCCTTCTTTCCAAGATGCAGTTTTACACGAGCTCATCATCAGGCAACCCTACACAGGTTCCCTCTTTCAACTTATAAAAATTAGAATTCAACAAACAATCTCCAGATGGCATCTATAAGCCCATCCACCTAAAAACAGTCTCCAAATGGCATCCATAAGCCCATTCACGACAAGGTTCTGTCACATCTCCAGATGGCATCTATAAGCCCATCCTCCTATCCATCATCTCTCCAAATGGCATCTGTAAGCCCATTCCCGACATCACATTGCTGATACCACACTATGTGAGTGCAAATTTCTGGGCACTCTAGTGTTCAATCATCTTCCACCTTCGGATCACGAAAGGCACGCAAGCCAATCTACATCCTCAGGTTTAAGAAGATTGAACAGGGGCAACTGTTGTACCCCAAAATTTTCCCTCCCATATTCTTCAAGATTTATCAAGAATCATCTTCAAATGGTTCAAGCCTACTCAAGGGTTGCACAGTCCAAATGCCTCCTAAGCCAGTCCAAATTAGGGTTTTGGTTCCTTCAAGGAATTTGAGGTTTTCAATGGTCCAATCAAGTCCGATAGGCCTATACATATTGTCAAGCATCTACATGTCAAGTCTCAAGGCTCACAACATCAAATTGCACAGTCAAAAGCTTCATTTGTTTCACACTCAACTACAGGGGCAAAATGGTCATTTGGCAGTCAAAAGTCATAATTTTTGGTCAACATCTTGTTTTGAGCTCACAATCATCATTTGATCAAGTCTTGATCATGATTCCTCAAGCATGGCTCAAAAATCATCAAAGATGCAAAAGTTACTATTTTTGGACAGCAGGAAAGTCAACTGTAACTTGACCAGGGCATAACTTTTTCATGGTTCATCAGAAAAATCCCATCCAATGCTCATTTTGAAGGGGATGACATTTCCTACAACTCATATTCACATTCCAAGTCCAATAAATGCTCTCACAAAAAGTTATCAATTTCTACATTATAGGTCAATTTCAAAAGTCAACAAAAAGACATTTTAAGTCAAAGACCATAACTTGAGATTGGTAAATCAAAATGACATGGGACCAAAGGAATTGGTTATAGGACTTCAAGACCTTTCCAAAATGTCCAAGAACATGTTAATAGGATCAAAATTGTGCAAGACATGCATTGGAGAAGTTGGGAAATTTTTGTGAATGTGCAAAAGTCAACTTTGCTCAAAATACCTTATTTTTGCTAATGGGCCTCAAATTTCTTCTTGAAACATTGTCCAAGGCTTATGCACGACCCATTGAGGTTAAATTGATTTATTTTCTTATTTTTAATTAATTAATTGAATTTTTTATTAATATTAATTCATTTAATTGATTTAAAATGTAGGAAATTCAAAGATATGGTTTTCAAATCTTTTTATGAAGCAAATATGACCAATATGAGCTGGCAAATTCGTGTGCACATCAAGGGGAAAAAGATCTCCAATTTTGGCAAGTTTTCTCCATCAAAAAGAGGCAAAAAGATTTGATTGAAAATCAAAGATACAAACCATAATTCCATGGATACTTGGCCCAAACTTTGACCTAATTCCCTTCCATTACATATGCACAACCTAACCCTAATGCTTTGAACGTGCAAATTGCTGCAGAAACACCATAGCCAATATTGAAAAAAACTCAAGAAAATTTGAAAACTGTTCTCTCACTTCAAGGCCAATTCAATACTTTTAATTGCTTCTAATACATTGCAGGGATCCCCAGGAACACATTGCAATCAAAATCGCACGCTAAAGCTTAAGAAATCGCCTCCAATAGATTCACGATTTAGCTTTCTTTCTCATAATCGAAACTCGTAATTCATGCATCATTAATGAGATTTTTTGTGTGTTTTGTATTGCTGGAATCCACAGGAAGTTTTTGGCATAAGTTAATTGAGTTATTATGCAGTGAATCAAAAATCACCATTGATGAATGTTAGGGTTTCCAAGTTCTTAAATTGGGGCTTTGTGATATAGGAAAAATCAGACCTCAAGAGACCTATGGTTGAGACCGTCAGGATGAGACGAACGCATTGATACCATCGCGCCCTATTTATATAGCTTCTACGCGTAATCTCTATTTTTGGTCATGCTATTTTGTGGGGGTTAAAAACCCCCGCTATCTGTTTGTTGTTTTACAGGAAAAAGGATGAAGATGAAGACGTGTACGTGTATGGTTGGGCAGTTCAAATAGCGCGCGTAGTTTTTCTCTTTCCAGCATAATTGTCATGTTTTAAATATTATATTTTCTATCCATTATACTAACAAACGCAGGCAAGTGGCTGAGTGGCTAGTGAGGTGGACGTTGATCATTGGGACCTGGGTTCGATTCCCAGGTCCCCCAAAATCCTTGTTTATATTTTTTCTTCTATGTTCACATACAGGCTTCATGAAAGGCTTCATCATACACCTCACAAATCCACGTGCCATGTGTTCATAGCCACAAATCCAATGGCCCTGAGGTGCTGACCACCATGCTCCCAGTCAACAAGCGCTTTGGAGGATCCACAAAGTCAACGCAGACTTGAGTTAATGGGCCAGAATTGCCAAATTCACCTCCTTTGGGTCCAACACCCCCGTGGTTTCTATTTCTTTTTTTATTTTCTTTCTTTTTATTTTAATAATTATTATTACTATTATCTAATTAATTCATAAATTATTTTTCATAATAAAAATCAGAAACCTAAAATATTGTTTATTTTTATTATATATTATTTTCACTATTAATAATTATTTTTGTAAATAAATTATAATTAATTAGTTTAATTGTTTAATTAGGACAATTTTAATCTTTTTTCATAATAAATAAAATAAGTTAGACTTAGGTTTTTCTGACAACTTTTAATTCCTTTTATTATTATTTTATATTTCATTAAAACATAAAAAACACAAAAAACATTTTTTTCTTTTAATTAATTAATTAATTAGTTATTAGGTTTAATATTTAATTTAATTGCAAAAAAAGGGACCAAATTGCATTCTTTTCTCAAAAAGGGTCAAAACCCTAAGGACGTCCTGATTCAATTCTTTCGCGCGCATATTTATTTTTAATTCTTATTTTGATCATTATTTATGTATCTGTTTCCGAGGATGTAATAGTTAATTAGGATTTTATCACTTTCTTTTACTTTCTCGCATTTATTTTCCAAACGGGTTATGTTTTTGGCGATGTATATACCCGCGCCTTGTAATAGCGTAGATTTACCTTTCCGCACTTTATTTCCCGCAAACTATTTAATTGTTAATTATGCATGCAAGACTTGTATGACAAATAAAACCAACTCGTAGCTCACCATATAATTGTACAAGATAATCTTAACTGAATTGGACACACGTGCACATGCCACTCTTAGGGTACGCCTCACTTGGTTGCCTCGAGGTGGTCGTCAAATATAGGGTGTTTTAGAGGTCGCCCTCCTGTCTAAAGATCCAGTTGCCTCGGATAAAAAGGATCTAGGACATTAGGGTTACCGCTAAGGCGTCCTACCATTGCTTTGGTGACCACACATGTCCCTAATAATCGAATTGACCCGAATAACTCCAACGACGGTGCTACCTACTTCTCAATAGCGGGATAGTACTGTCTAAAGGACTCTTACACAGCCTAAATCCTTAGAGTAGGTAGATTTCTCCTGGGTACTTGCTCTTTCAAAAAACAAAAACAAGTTTTCACACCTACACTTTCAAAAAGTTTTCAAACAAATACTTCATACACTCTTGAGGACTGATACAAGAGTTACCTAGAAGTTTTTCAAACTAAACTTTTTTCAAAACCCACATACACTTGAAAAGCAAACAATTTTTGAAAACATAGTGAGCAAGCACCTAAGAGCCCATGGATAACCATGGATAGAAAGGGTGCTAACACCTTCCCTTTCTATAAATCTACCTCCCAAACCGAGAAACATCTCGAAAAGGAATTTTGCTGTGCTTTTGTCCTTTCCATGTTGGAGAACATAAAAGACGGTGGCGACTCTTGCTTACCGCGACATTTCGCGAACCAGCTTTAAAACAGTCAGTTCTATTTCCACCAATCACATCAACCCTCTAATAAAAAGTTGTAGAATTCATCAATATCTACAACTTTCATGTTGAAAGTTTCCTTTGAATCATCTTGCATCTTGGTGAAAGAATGGCATGAAGTAATGAAATTATCATGTATAAAGAACACTTAGAAAAATTTCAGTGTCTTGAACAGTTTGACTTTTCACATTGACTTTTTACTTTATTGATTTCTTGATGTTCAAGATTTGAATTTTGAATGTCTTAATGAATTGTGATCTTTGAAATCAAGTTTGGACCGAAAAGTCAAAGTTTTACTTTTCGTGTATCAGTTGACTTTTCATCAGTTTACCAAATTTCAACTATCAATCCACTGATCTTTATAAATTATTTAAGCCATGGAATTAGGTCAACATGTTATGTTTGAGTCTTTAAGATTATGCATTAAGCCATTAAGTCATATATTAGGTCAAAAGTCAATGATCAGTCGTTCTTAGTCAAAACCCTAGTTTGTGGTCTTAGTGTTTTGGAGGTGATTTTGTCTGATCAATTCCTTGAGAATCCTAGAACATTGGAGGTCCTTTGTGAAATGTCTTGAGAAAAGAGAGGGAAAATTTTGGGGTACAACATCCGCCCCTATTCAATCTTCTTAAACAAAGAGGTAGATTGGCGAGTCTGCCATTCGTGACTTGAAGGTGGAAGATGATTGAACACTAAAGTGCCCATAAATTTGCACTCGCTTGTGCATGAGGTGAACTGTTTGTTGATTACCGGGAATGGTCTTAGAGATGCAAATTAGAGAAGTGATGAAGAGTTTGTCAGAGATGGGCTTACATATGCCATCCGGAGTGACTGTCGAAGGAGAAGTATCAGAATAAATCTTTGGTCGATTTATAATGAAATTGTAGATGTCTTTTTCCTATTTTTAACTAGAAGAGATAAGTCTAAACCAGAAGAGGTGTTTTCTTGGTGACTTCACTGAGGAAATAAATCTAACTAGAAGAGGCTTGTTGATTGCCTATTATTAATTGGTAGAAGCAAATCCATCCAGAAGAGAACTTTTGTTTTGTTGACTGAATTTTTCCCACAAGAAAGAGGGTTAGTTGCATGCATATGTATGCATGGTGTTGTACCCCAAAATTTTACATCCCATTTTTATTCAAGGAATGCTCATTAAGGTCCTCAATTGCTCAAGGTTGACTAAGAATTGATCAGATAAATTCTCCTCCTAAGCAATGGCCTTTCAATTAGTTTCACTTTTCACCAAGATGTGTAAGCTCCAAAGTTTAAAATGATTTCCATGGCACCCTATACGCCTCAACATAATGGCCTAACTAAAAGAAAGAAAATAAGGGTATGTCTAAAGCTGAGAATATGCCTAAGAGCTTTTGGGTTGAAGCAGCTTCAACAGCATTATGATGCCCAACGAAGCACTAGGATTGAAGGAAGGATAGTTCCAAAGAAAGCTTGAGGAGGCTTTTATGAAGTATTCGATTGGAAGAGCTAGTAAAGAGTGTCATCGAAGGGTTCGATTTCGAACCATTGAAATGTAAGGTATTCGAAGCATTATAAGGAAGGCACACTTTGAAAAGAAGAAGATGTTGAATTCGAAAAGCTTTGATCTTATGGTTCGAAGGACATGCATGTACCTGGACAGGCGAGGAAGAAGTTGGATAATTTAAGTGAAGTCTTGGTGCTTACGGGTTACCATTGGATTGGTGCATACAAGCTGTATTCACCAATTGAAGATGAACTAATGAGCAAGAAAGATTTTCTTGTAGACAAAAGCAGAGGGTGGGAGTTGGAATCAAAGAACCACCTACACAATTGTGTTCGAAGGAAAGAAAAAAATGAAGCTTCTACAAGCCAAGATGAAGAGGTGTTCTAATTGAAGGAAAGGAGATCGAAAGGAACAAGAACTGAGTTCGATTAGGCTAATTGGATAGCTTTTTCAGATCAAGCAACTAAGGCAGATAGTGACTCAATCAAAGAAGCCATAATGATGAGGCCTTGAGAAGTTTGAATTGGAGTTCAGAGCCATCGAAGAACAAAGCTTAAGAGCATTCAAAAGAATCAAGATGTGAAAAGTTGAAACGAACACCTAATGGGATGAAACCTGTCCAGGTTCACTCAAAGCCCAAAATGGTAGAAAATCAACAAAAATGGAAACTTTTTAAATCTTTCGATTTTGCTTTCAAAGCCATGGTTAATGGTTAATTCATGCCATTTTCGTTCACCACCACACCCCTATAAATATAAGACAGACATTGCCCCAGAACAAACAGACATTGCCTATACACAAGAGATTGCCTATAAAAGTTCCACACACAAGAAGTTGCCTCAGGAAACAGATCAAATTCTCAAAATCTCACGAAGCGATCAGCATTTTAAACACACTTTGAAGGCTCCTCCAGTTCAAACGAATATCAACCCTCCTCGATGCTTAAAGTATCCCAAAACTGCAGATCAAAGCATACCAGCCATAGGTATAATTTTGAGATTCAATCTTTTGATCTAAGCGTATATGTGGGTTCTAATGTGTTTATGTATGTTTATGATGAAGTGTTAGACAGGTTATAGTCCTAACATGCGAGCCCTAATGTCAAGATAATGACCTATCATTATTAAGGCATTTGAAACTAATTCCTTCGAATCTCAAAATTCAGGTGTCTCTTTCCTTTTGGCTTGTGTAGCGCGCATGTGTTGATTTTGAATTATATATCTGATTTATTTTACTACTATAATGTTATTATTTTATTTGTATAAACGAATGAACAAACAATGCATATGGTAAAAAAGAAGTGTGCAAACGGGGAAGGACCTGGGTTCGATACCTAGATCTTTACATTTTATTTCTTCCTAACATGATATATGCAGATCCAATACTCCCGGGTCCAACGTGCACACCATGCACCCTCAAGTCATCACCATTTGATCCATATTTGAAAGCCTTAGATAAGCAGCTCACCGTACAATCTCAAAAGCGAGCAACATAGGATCCAACACAACTCCTGGGTTTCTTTTTGCTTGGGGCCCAAGAATTTCAAAATGCACCCCCTTGTTCACTTTAGTACCAGGCCCAATTTATTTTCTTTACTTCACTTTATTTTATTTACTTAATTGTCTTATGTTTAAAAATCATTTTATTTAATTAAAATCAACAAAATCATAAAAAACATTATACTTAGGATTTTCTAATTTATTTTAATTTTTTAAATTAATTTAGTTAATTTTTAATTTAATTTTTTTCATAAATGGGCAAAAAATAACAAAAAATAATGTTTCTTTTACTTAGAAACATTTTAGGGTTTTAGACGTCTTTTCCAATTCGCGCGCGCTTATTGTTTTAGCATTGTTATTTTTATCATTAATGTATCTGCTTATGGGATGTAATATAATAACTAGGACATCTATTGTTGTTCCCCAATTTTAGACTTGTAAATTCCCCCTCCCCCAAGCCATGTAATAGTTTAGGATTTACATTTCTGCACTTTTAATTTCTGCAAACTATGAACTGTTTAAATGCATGCTAATTAGGATTGTATGGCAAGAATAAAACCAAACTGTAGCAAACCTAACACAAGATAAATAACTAAATATAACACAATTGCACATGCGCACCTCTAGGGTACCCTACTTTGGTTGCCTTTGGAAAACAGTCACAACTCTCGAAAGGTGAGAGATTTTAGTGGCTACCCTCCGGTTTAAAGATCATAAGTCCCTCGATGACCCTCTCGACGTTGCCTCGTTAAAAATGATCTTAAAACCCTAGGGTATTTACTAAATTTTCTTGCCTAGTTGCCTTTGTGACTATAAACGTCCCTTAGAATGTCCCTCAAACATCCAACGACTAGGGCTACCCACTCACTAATAGTAGGATATCATTGTCTAAAGGAAAAGAGGAAAAGAACAACCCTTTCGAGTAAAATTAGATAGTTCCTAGATGCTATGCTCAAAATTTTTTTTTACACTTACACGAAACTTTCAAAAAAAATTTTCAAAACGCTTTATCAACACTCTTGAGGACTGATACAAGAGTTATCATAAAGCAAGCTGCCTTACTATTGGCATTTCAAAAATAATTTTATAAACACACAAAACACAAGGAATTTCAAAATAAGCTAAGCATCTAAGAGCCCGTAGATAACTACGGATGGAAAGGGTGCTAACACCTTCCCTTTCCATAATCTACCCCCTTATTCAGAAAACTCTCGAAAGGTATTTTTCTATTCTTTTCACTCTTTCCTTTGTTAGATAAAAGAAAAGTCGGTGGCGACTCTTGCTAACCGCGACATTTGCAAACACAAACGTAAAACCAGTATAACAGTCAGTTCTCCCACCATATCATAGAACTGGCAACTCTGCTGGTGACTACTTTATAAAGTGGGGTCACCTTAGAGCTTAGTTCATTTTAATTTTCTTTCATTGTGTGTTTTGTATGCTTGTTTGGGTTGTTACTAAAGATCCTACACCCGAATCTGGGATACCTTTTAGGTAAGTAGCAACAAATCACGGGGACTTTGCAAGGTATACCTACATGGTTGAAGAGATAACTACGTTAGTGTGACACATTTATTGGTACCGGTAGTCCTTGAGTTTATTCAAGGAGAATACGGGGCTGCTGTGTGGTGTCATGAAGCACTAACTGAACTTAGAACCTTTAATTGAACAACTTGGCCATTAGGAAGTAGTGAGATAGCCGACTTTGGTGCAGTTCAAAGTTGGTTGATACTCGATACTACGCTCATTAAGGTCGGACTTTTGGGATATTTCGATTGCTAATAAAGAGGCTTGTGCTGAAACAATGCCCGATGAAGAAATATCATTAATATTGAGATTCCCTAGAACCCGATTACTTTCTAGGACATGTTGAACCAACTAAGCTTTAATAGGGTACTTACCTATGGAATCCATGGAAGGTTAAACTTAAGGACTTGTTTGTATGCTTGTATATATTTGTTTGTACATAACAACATAACATCATGACATGTCACATTGACCATTTCAATGATTTTAGGACTTATCTTTGTGTCTGTTTTATAGGACATGGATCCCACTCGCAGAAATACTATCCAAGTTAACCTCTTAAGAGTGTCTCCTCAACTCAAAGAGTTGGCATCAAGGGTTCCTGAGAATTCTCCATTCACCAAGAGACATTTCCTGATTACCAGTTAGTGCCCACCATGGAAGAGTTTTCCTAGTTATTGGGAGTGCCTATTCTCAATTAATTACCCTTAAACGTTATGGAAAGAGACCCAAAACTTGAGGACATTATTCAAGCATTGTATTTACAACGACCCGACATTGTGGAAAATTGGGAAACAAGAAGCGGTGTCAAAGGATTTTTAGCCAAGTTTTTGTTTGAGAAGGCTCACTATTTTTAGGATACTCTGGATTTTACAAGCCTTTGAAGAGGTGTTGGCCCTTCTCATCTATAGGATGATATTGTTCCCTAATTCGGACCAACTCATAGATGTGAATGCGGTTAAAGTTTTATGTCTCGTAACCCGGTGCCTACTTTACTTGGAGACATTTTTCCCTCTTTTCACACTTGCACAATAAAGAGAAGAGGGACCCTTATGTGTTTCACTCCTCTGTTGGCTAGGTGGTTTATATTTCACCTACCTCGATCTGTTTTGAAAATGAGCAAGGCATGAGGTGGTCTAATAGCTGGATGTCCCTCACGCATTCATATATTCACTGGTGCCCTTGATCTTTAGAAGAAGTTACCATCATTGATTATTATGGGGAATTAACTAATGTCCCTCTCCTAGGAATTAGGGGAGGTATCACTTATAACCCTTGTTTGGCGTTGCGACAGTTCGGGTATGCTAGGAGGGATGGTCTTCATGATGCACTGGTTGAAGGAATTGCATTTGACTATGAGAACGATATCCAAGGGTACTGTTAGAGGTTCATACGAGATTGGGGCATGGTGAACAAAGTTGATATCAAGACATTGGGGGCATAAGAAGTCCATTCCTTTGGAGCCTTATCTTAAGTGGGTACAAGCATGTGCTCAAAATATCATGATGCCTTATGAAGCCATTCTACCTATCATCATGGAGCCTATTGCCGAGAGAGATGTACCTTACTTTATTCTCCATCCTGACATACTGACTACTCTCAAGGAGTTGCAAAGATCATGGATTTAACTAAAAGAGGAACGAGACACCTTTGAAACCCAATTCTACGCCAGCGAGAAGAAGGCTTTAGAGCTTACTAGACAACTTCATGAAGAACATAGTTTGAAATCCTACATTGCACCAAAGAGGATGCGCTCATGGGAAGCTTGAGTCCTGTTTGTTTTAGGAGTTCTGTTTTATCTTTGTTTCATTAATTGTATGCCCAAGAGGCATCATTGTAACCGTTTAAACTTATGAATGCAATTAATGTTTTGTTCTCTTTTTTTCTAAGCAAATTTAAAATATTAAAAGTCCTTCAAAACATTGCATAAGCATATCATGCATATCTATACATAAGCAGGTGTTCAAAACAGGTTTCTTATCTTTTCACTATTTATTTCAGCAAAAAGAAATTGCTCTTGAATAAATAGTTAAAGATATTCAAGCACAAAATGCTCAATTTCAGCAGATGTTCCTGGCTCTAGCTAAGGGACAGGAAGATCTGAAGGCTCTGATTCTCAAAGACAGGAAAAAGAAGACAAAGAAACCAGTGGGTGTCCTGAATATGGGAAGGAGATTCCAAGGACCAGAAAAGTGAGCTCTAGACTTCGCAACTCCTTCAAACGAGGGATACAATCAGGAAGAGAAGCCAACATAAGAAAACAACAACCCGGGGACTGATGAAGAAGAGGATGATTACTCTGAGTAATAATATCCTCCTGCTGTTGATAAATACAAGCAGCTGGAGGATCGTCTTAATGATATGGAAATTCAGAGGATACCTGGTGTTGTACCCCAAAATTTTCCCTCCCATTTTACTCAACAAATGTCAAGGGAGGTCCCCAAGTTGCTCAAGGTTGCCCAAGAGTTGACCAGACAAGCTCTCTCCTAAGGCAGTGCACCTCAAAATTAGGGTTTCTATTTTCATTAAGATGGGTGGACCACAAAATCCCCAAATTATTTCCAATTTCCTATTATTTTCCCAAGAATCTCCATGTCAAGTTTCATGCCATGCATAAGACGTTGGCTCAGTCAACTGCTCAGATGCTTGAGAAATCGACTGTATTAGGTCAACAATCAACTGTGGCCCACATACAGTCAAACCTCAAGATTTTGGGTCAAAATAAACATTTGGAAGTTACTTTCATCATTTTATCAATGGTTGACCATGATTCCCCAAGGAATGCTCCAAATTCATCAAAACCCAAAAGTTGCTAAATTAGGGTTTATCAATAAAAGTCAACCCAACTTTGACCAAGCATAACTTCTTCATACTTTATCAGAAATTTTCCATCCAAGGCTCATTTTTAAGAGGATGCAATTCCCTACAACTCATCTTCAGATCACAAGTTCAAAATATGCACCCACAAAAAGATATGAATTTATACATTATGGGTCATTTTGAGAAGTCAACAAAAACACCTTTTGGGTCAAAACTTCATACATGAACATGGAAGATCCAACTGATATGAAACCAAAAGGGTTGTTTAGGTTACACCCTAAGATTTCTAAAAAGTCCAAGAACACCCTCCTAGGGTCAAAATTGAGAGAGTTGTGCATTGTCAAAGTTGGCAATTTTTGGAAAATTGTCAAAAGTCAACATTGATCAAATTTGCATTTTTTCCAAAGGGGCCCATGTTTTCTTGCTTGAAACATGTTTCTATTAGGACCCACGACCCTTGGGCTTTTCCACCTAGTATTTTATTACTTTTATCATTTATTTTGATTTTTTATTCATTTAAATCAAAATAAATCAAATTAAATGGTAAAATAATGAAAACTAATCAAATCTTGAGATTTTAATGCACATTTGGAGTCCATATACAGATAGCATGATGATCAATTCGTGCAAGGCTCATTAGGGTTGGAAAAGATTGGATTAAAGCTTGTTTTAGAAAGATATCATACATGAAGCAAATCAAATCCAATTTTCATAATTCTCAAAGATATGATACAATTTTATTAACCTAATTCAGTCTACTACATATAAACAATAATCCTAGACCATAAGCATAAGGATTGGAGGCGTGAAACAGCAAGAAAGAAACTAAAATTTTGCAAGAAAAGTGTGAGACCTATCTTTTTCTATAGGCCAATTCAAGCTAGTCCAACGTTTCCAATCGATTCCTAGACATCCCAGGAAGCTAACAACATCATTTGCAAGTCTCAAAGCATCCAGAAATCGTCACCAAAAGCATCACGGTTTGCCCTAAAACTCGAATCCGGTTTTAATGTTTCACGCATCATAAACATGTTCTAACCATATATTCTTGTTCATAATCATATTTGCAAGCTTTCTGTATCACTTAATTGTACTAACAGTGCAAGAATCCATATTCACCATTGTTAGGGTTTAAGAGCATGATCTGGGGATTTTTGATACAGGGAAAATTGGACCATGAATGAGGTACCATGATACTCGTGAGACCAAGATGAGTTGATTGGTACCATCACAATTAATTTATCATGCTTGTACGAGATTTTTGAATTTTTGCAGGGCTGTAGTTACAGCAAACGTTCGTAGGTATAAGTCTTTATCCTAAGACAACGGTTGCTGTGAAGAAGGTGATGCGTGGCAGCCCATGACCGGTTGATTTGAATTTAGTGCATTTTTCTAGGCATCGTGCGTTTTTTACATTATATTATATTTTGTTTACTTGTATTAACAAAGGAACCAGCAGCGCGGATGGTTGGGAGGCATGCCTTTGATGCACACGTCCTGGGTTCGATCCAAGGCGTGTGCATTTTATTATTTTCCTATTTATTTCAGGCAAATCCAATGCTTCACTCCCTCACATGCCTTCCATACACCATCAACGCCTATCCAGTGGATGAACAGCTAGCCAGATCTAACGTCTCTCCCTTGAATGTCCATGGTACACGTACAAGTCAATGCTACACCGGATCCAAAGGTTGACTAGGCTTGGAGCTTATTGGGCTTTGAATTTCATATTCATACCCCCCTTTTGCTAGCATACAGGCCCATTCTTTTTCTTTTCTTTATTTATTTCTTTTGTTTTAATTTTTTTTGTTTAATTATTTTCACCAAAATTAATTGTTTTTTTAATTAATCATAAAATCACAAAAATACAAAAAAAAAGAGCATTTTTAATAATAAATTATTTTATTTAATTAGTAAGTTAGGCGAGTTTAATTTTTGTTTCATTTAAAATCAAATAGAATCTAGATTTTAATTTTACAATTTATATTTCTTTTTTCCGAAAACATGCAAAATCTCTTTGTACAAAATATTTTCTATTTCTTTAATTAATTAGGTTAATTAGAAATTTAGGTCAATTTAATTTCTTTCATGATTTAAAAATAATTAGAGATTAGATTTAATTAATTTCCAATTAAATATTTTCTCAAATAAAAATCCAAAAAATATTTTTTTCTCTCAAATTAGGGTTTTAATTTATTTCAATCGTCCTCGCATTTAATTTGCCGCGCGCTTATTAATTATTTGTCCATTATTTTGTAACTGTTTAGGGTTTGTAATAGTTAACTTAGGGTTTTTATTTTACTGTTTAAATCCCCAATTTTTGGTTATGTAATTAACCCCCTTTCCCGAAGCCTTGTAATAGCTAGGTTTTACTTCCTCTCACTTTTACTTTCCGTAATATTTAACTGTCTATATGTATGGTTAATAGGATTGTATGGCAAGAATGTCTGGAAAATTGAAACGGTAGATCACCTAATGTGAAAAGATTAAATAACTGAAAAAAATCATATGCACATATTCACTCCTAGGGTTTACCTCACTTCGGTTGCCTTCGGTAAACAGTCATTAAGCATAGGAGATTTTAGTGGTCGCCCTCCAGTCTAAAAGATCAAAATGTTGCCTCGGAAATGTTACCTCGGAAAGATCTTAAGACTCTAGAGTTACTACTAAAGTTTTCTAACTATTGCTTTGGTGATTGTACTTGTCCCTTTCGAATGTCCCTTACAACTCCAACGACGGTGCTACCTACTCCTTAATAGTAGGATAACGCTGTCTAAAGGAAATAGAACAAACAAACCTTTTTTCGAGTAGGTAGAGTCTTAGGTACTTGCTCAATGAAATTTTTTCACACAAACACCTTTCAAAAAAAATTTTCAAAACAAACTTCGTCACTTCCTTGAGGACCGATACAAGGGTTATCACGAAGTAAAAACATTTTCAAGACAAACACACAAAAGAAATTTGAAAAAATGAGCAAGTACCTAAGAGCTCGTAGATAACTACGGATAGAAAGGGTGCTAACACCTTCCCTTTCTATAATCTACCCCCCGTACTCAGAATATCTTGAAAAATGGTTTTTTCTGTGCTATTTCCTGATTGGATAAAATAAAAGTCGGTGGCGACTCTTGCTTATCGCGAAATTTTGTAAACAAAAAATGCAAAACGCAAACCAGTATTAAACAGTCGGTTCTGCCACCATATCACAGAACTGGCGACTCTACTAGGGAAGAAAATAAAGTGGGGTTTACCTTAGGATCTAGGTCATTAAATTGCTTCTCTTGATTATCTTGATTGCTTTACTTTTGAGGGTTTGTTTGGGATTACTATAGATCCTACACCCGGATCTGGGGGCACTCATTAGGTAAACAACAATAGATCGTGGAGACTGTACGGCGTAGACCGATATGGTTTAAGCGATGGTTGTGTTGGTGTGCCACTTTGGTTGGTACCCGTATCCTTCATGGAGAATACGAGGCTGCCGCATGGTGTTGTGAAGCACCAACGGACCTTAGAACCTTAGTTGAACAACTTGGCCATTAGAAAGTAGTGAGATAGCCGACCTCGGTGTAAAGTTGAGATCTAGTTGATACTCGATACTACACTCATTGAGATCATACTTTCGGGATATTTTGGCTGTAAGAAAAGATTGAGAGCTGAAATAATGCCCGATAAAGGATGGTATGTGATATTGAGAATCTCTAGAACCCGGTTACTTTTTAGGACAGGTTTGAACCAACTAAACTTCATGAGGGTACTACTTTTAACCTCATGCATGCCTTAAACCTAAGGACTTGGTGTGACTTGACTGTGTTTGCTATACCTGTGGTTTATCATGACATCATGCATCATAACATGGCATCCATGCTTATTGCACTAACCATTTCAAAGACCAGGGGAATTTATCTTTGTTCTGTTTTACAGATTATGGCTTCCGTTCATAGAAATACCATCTGAATCAGCTTTGTGAAGATACCTTCCCAACTCAAAGAGCTAGCATCAAGGGTTTCTAAAACTTCTAAGTTCACTCTAAGACATGGTCAACTTCTAAACCTGGTTACTTCAAACTTTGATGAAAAGATGATGAGTGTACTCTTTCAGTTCTTTGATCCCAAGCACCACTACTTCACCTTTCCAGACTATTAGTTGGTGCCTACCTTGGAAGAATTCTCTCATCTATTGGATATACCTATTCTTGAACAGGTACCCTTCACAGGTCTAGCAGAGGTTCCTAAGCCAGAAGTCATTGTCTCAGCATTACATTTGAAACGAGCCGACGTGGTATCCAATTGGGAAACGAGAAGCGGAGTCAAGGGTTTTCTAGCTAAGTTTCTGATAGATAAAGCCCATCTGTTTTGGGATAATATGGATTTTCAGGCTTTTGAGGAGGTTTTGGCTCTTCTTATCTATGGTTTAGTTCTCTTTCCTAATCCGAACTCATTCGTATATGTGAATGCTAATAAGATCTTTCTCTCTCGCAACCCGGTGCCTACGTTGCTCGGAGATATTTTGAACACTCTCCACACTCGTACCATGAGGAGAAGAGGGATTCTTGTGTGCTGCATGCCATTACTGTCGAGGTGGTTTATTTCTCACCTCCCTAAGTCCATACTAAAGAATGAAGAAGGTCTGGTTTGGTCGTAAAGGATAATGTCACTCGCTCATACAGATATTCTTTGGTGTTCTCGATCTATGGAAAACATCGCTATCATTGACCGCTGCGGGGAGTACCCTAATGTCCCACTGCTTAGTATCAGAGGGGGGGTATAACTTACAATCCTTGTTTATCTCTGCGACAATTTGGTCACGCTCGAAGGGATGGTCCCCATGAGTTACTAATCGAAGGCATTGTGTTCAACTATGAGGAGGATATTCAAGAGTATCGCCGGAGGTTCATACGAGCTTGGGGCATGGTAAACAGATCGAGCGTCAGGGCTTTGGGGCCAAATACTTCCATTCCAATGGAACCTTATCTATAATGGGTACGAGCTCGTGCCCAGCAACTTATGATGCTCTATGTGGCTGTTTTGCCAGTGATTATGGAACCCACTACTGAAGAAGGCATTCCTTACACAGTTCTCTATCCTTACATGCCCACTGATCTTGGGGAATTACAGAGGTCTTGGATTCAGATGATGAAGGAGCGGGATACTTACAAGGATCAATTTCATGCTTAGGAGAGGAAGGTTTTAGAGCTGACAAAGCAACTCCATGAAGAAAAAGGACTGAATGATTATCTCGGCGCAAAGAGGAAGCATCCATGGGAATTTTAATGTCTTTTATAATTTTAGATTTGTTTATTTTTAATTGTAACGCCTAAAAGGAATTTGAACTTCAAATTCAGTTAATAAAATCTTTGTTTATTTTGGTTTGCAAATTTAAATTTCCCGAAGACTTTGAAATCATTGCACACGCATCCCATTATCATACATATCATTACAGGTACCATTACAAGTTTCTCATCTTCTTCTTTGTTTATTTCAGCAGAAATGTCTTCCGAACAAAGCATTAAGGACCTGCAGGCACAAAACGCCCAGTTCTAACAAACGTTTATCAGTCTGGCAAAGGGGCAAGAGGATCTGAAAGTCCTCATTCTGAAGGAGAAGAAGAAAAAGAAGAAGGCTACTGGTATTCTGAACATGGGCCGAAGGTTTGGAGAGCGGTTGAAGCGACAGGTCGACCTGACCTCTTCATCTAAGGAAGGGGAGAACCAAGAAGGAGAGAACGACCCTAGTCCTGTAGTCTCTGACAATTATACTGATTATAATTATGAGTAACATCCTCCTACTGAGGATAAATACAAACTGTTGGAAGATCGTCTGAGTGCCATGGAAGTTTAGAGGATACCTGGATTGGATTTTGAAGAATTGGGTTTGGTGTCGGGAGTGGTCATCCCGCAGAAGTTCAAAGCTCCAGTTTTTGCCAAGTATGATGGGGTGTCCTTCCCAAAGCTCCATCTCCGCTCTTATGTCTAGAAGATTCACCCACACACCGCTGATAGAAATTTGTGGGTGCATTTCTTTCAAGATAGTCTATCAGGGACTCAGCTTGAATGGTTCTACTAGCTGCAGGGAGCCAATGTCCGAAAATGGGAAGATCTGGCTGCTGTTTTCTACAAGTAGTATCAGTAGAATGCCGACCTTGCTCCCACTCGTACTCAACTCCAGAGTATGTCCATGGGTTCAAGTGAAGGTTTTAAAGATTGTGCACAAAAATGGAGAGACTTGGTTGGGAGAGTTCAACCCCCATTGTCTGATAGGGAGTTGGTTGATATGTTTCTAGGGACGTTATCTGGTCCATTTTTTAATCATTTAATCGGCAACTCGTCAGCTCGTTTCACCAAGCTGATTCTAATTGGAGAAAGAGTAGAAGCTGGGATTCGAAGTGGAAAAATACAGAAGGATGCCTCGTAAAGTTCAGTAAAGAAGCCTTTTGCTGGTAAGAAGGAATCCAGTGCCTTCTATAGTCCGAGTGGCCAAAACAAGGCTGAACCTCGTCAGACAGTAAGTGCCGTGATGATACCTAGACCTGTAGTTGCTCCACAATGCAATAATCAACAAAGGGTGGAAAGATCACAACGGCAGTTTACCCGCATCAACATGACATTGGCTGAAGTTCTACCTCACCTGCTGATATCCAACTTGGCAACCTTGAGAGAGGCTCCAAGAATCCAAATACTACATCTCCCCGATATAATCCAAATGCCCGGTGTGCCTATCATTCTGAGAGTCCTGGCCACGATACAAATGACTGTTGGGCTCTAAGAAACAAAATACAACACTTTATTGAAGCCAAGGAGATAGATTTTGATGCTCCGGAAAAGCCAAATGTCATAACTGCTCCCATGCCTAAGCACGGCCGTGGAGTTAATGCTATTGATACTGATTTGTTTGTTACCTCTGTCGATGAAGTGTCTACTCCTATAATGACTGTCAAGAAGAATTTTCTGTTGGTCGGTTTATTTTCGGGTTGTGGTGAAGGTTGCCACATGTGTTCGCTTCTACCTTCTGGTTGCCGTTTGCGGAAGTTAGGTGTTCAACGCCTGACAGATAACAAAGAGATTTTGTTCGAGAAGACTATGATTCCTGTTGTTCCAATTAAAGATGATGCCATTATAACCATTTCCGCCAATCCTTCCAAGGTTTCCTCGAGAAGACTTATTAGGATTACATCTGCTCCAAGAATTGCTCCGTTGATAATCACTGTTCCCGGTCCTGTCCCGTATGTCTCGGACAAATTTGTACCATGGCATTATGGTGCCAATGTGTACTATCATGGCATCAAACAAGACATGAAAGATGAAGTGGTTGATCCTGATATTGATAACATTGTCGGAACCGGCAAAATCACCCGAAGTGGAAGGGTCTTCTCTCCCGATATTTCGCCTAAGACTGTTAACAAGCCTATTGTCATTACATCTGCTATTCCTGCTAGTACATCAACTATTGTCCCTGTTCTTACTCCATTCGGCGAATCATTTGATACTCGCGGCAAAGAGATTGTAGGTGAGCCTGCCCGGACGAAGGCACCTAAGAAAGTTGTTGTGGAAGCCTCTAAACAAGAAATGGAGGAAATACTGAAAATCATTAAGAAGAGCGACTACAACATGGTCGAGCAGCTGGGGAAGACCCCCTCAAAGATATCCATGTTGTCGCTGATGTTGTGTTATGAAGCCCATGTGAAGGATTTGATTGCATTTCTCAAGACTGTGTATGTGCCGCAAGAAACTTCAGCTGATCAGTTCAAAGATTGTGTGGCCAGCCTGACTGTTGATAATGGGCTGGGTTTTTCAGATGCAGATTTGACACCAAAAGGAAGGAAGCATAATGATGCGCTGCATGTCTCGATTGAATGCAGGGGCACCACTATGGCTCATGTGCTGGTAGATACCGGGTCTTCACTGAATGTTCTTCCGAAGAAGGCATTGGACCGCTTAGATTGTGAGGGTTTAACTCTAAAGCCTAGTAACATTGTGGTAAGGGCTTTTGACAGATCAAAGAGAATGGTGCACGGGGAGGTGGACATCCTTGTCAAAGTAGGTTCTCAGACTTTTGGGTCCACCTTTTATGTGATAGATATCAAGCCGTCATATTTTGGTTTGTTGGGTCGTCCTTGGATCCACGAGGCTGGGGCGGTCACTTCCACACTCCACCAAATGCTGAAATATCCAGTGAAAGGAAAGACTGTCATAGTGCGGGGTGAAGAAGAATATATGGTGAGCCACTTAAACTCCTTCCGATACGTAGAGATGGACGGGGAATTCATCGGAACTCCTTGTCAGAATTTTGAAGAGGTCCCTCAGATCTTGGCATCAATTGAAACTACTAGCAACAAACCTCCTTTAAAGATGGCTTCTCTCAAGGACGCCAGTGCTGTGGTTGAAGAAGGTGGGCGCGCCAATTGGGGTCAGCTCCCTGATTTCACTCATAAAATTGATAAATTTGGTTTGGGCTTTACAATAGGGGCTCAAAGGGCTGTTAGGCACGCTCGGGTTGGAGGACCTCCCATACGCATCAGCAATCGTGGGATTAACGCCATTGAAGACAGTGAAGAGGACTCAGACATTGACAACTCGATCTACCCAATTACCAACGATGGACCAAGTAACTAGATGGCTAGGGACTTCATACCTGTTTCTTTTATTCCACAGTAATTGATTTGTTTGTTTTAAGATTTGTAATAAAAAATTTGAAACTTTACGGCCCGTTACCTTGCCCGAGGCACCTCAGCTTTGCTTGTGAGGGCTATTATTTGTCATTTCATAATCATTAATAAAGCATTGGACGTTTCTTGCATACAAATTTTGCACTCTCTATTTTTCTTTTCTGTTTTCACTTTATCAAAACAGCTATTCTCTTACACACACTCACGTATCATAATGCAGATCCATATCCATTATGGATTCCATTGATAACAGCTTTGCTATTGCCAGTTATGACTTCAAAAATCCGATCAACCAAGCCGAGGACGAAGGTGATGATGATTGTGAGGTGCCCGAAGAACTTGCTAGACTATTACAACACGAAGAGAGGGCCATACAGCCTCATGAAGAGCCGGTTGAGACAGTGAACTTGGGTACTGAAGAAGACAGAAAAGAGGTTAAAATAGGTGCGAATCTGGAGCTTAGCATCAAACAGAGGTTGATACAGATGTTGCACGACTATGTTGAAATCTTTGCCTGGTCCTATGAAGACATGCCTAGTTTGGACACTGATATTGTGGTACATATCCTGCCGACTAAAGAAGAATGTCCTCTGGTTAAGCAGAAGGTCTGCCGTATATGTCCTGAAATGTCCGAGAAAATGAAGGCAGAGGTCATGAAACAATTTGACGCAGGATTCCTATCTGTCACTTCGTATCCACAGTGGGTTGCTAATGATGTTCCGGTACCTAAGAAGGACGATAAGGTACGAATGTGTGTTGATTACAGGGATTTGAATAGGGAAAGCCCCAAGGATGACTTCCCGCTTCCTCACATTGATGTTCTGGTCGACAACACCACACAGCATAAAATCTTCTCCTTCATGGATGGTTTCTCTGGTTACAACCAGATCAAGATGGCTCCTGAATACATGGAGAAGACAACCTTCGTTACACAGTGGGACACCTTCTGTTACAAAGTGATGCCTTTCGGGTTGAAGAATGCTGGGGAAACTTATCAGTGCGCCATGGTCGCTTTGTTCCACGACATGATTCACCATGAGGTCGAAGTTTATGTCGATGATATGATAGCCAGGTCTCAGACTGAGGAAGAGCACCTTGATCATCTCCAGAAATTGTTTGACAGGTTAAAGATATATAAGCTGAGGTTGAATTCGAACAAGTGTACCTTCAGGGTGAGATCTGGTAGGCTTCTGGATTTTATCATCAGTAACAAGGGTATTCAGGTAAATCCTGTGAAGGTAAAGGCCATACAAGAGATGCCGGTTCCCCGTACAGAGAAAGAGGTTAGAGGTTTCTTGGGACGCCTGAATTATATCGCCAGGTTCATTTCACATCTGACTGCTACTTGTGAGCCAATCTTCAAGCTGCTGAAGAAAGATCAAGTTATAAAGTGGAATGATGAATTCTAGACCGCTTTCGAAAGAATCAAGGAATACCTTCAAGAACCTCCAATTCTGATGCCTCCAGTTGAAGGAAGAACTTTGATATTATACTTGACAGTGCTAGACAATTCAATGGGTTGCGTGCTGGGGCAGCATGACGAATCTGGCCGAAAAGAGCACGCCATTTACTACCTTAGCAAAAAGTTTACCGACTGTGAGACCCGATACTCATTGCTCGAGAAAACATGTTGCACTTTGGCATGGGCTGCTCGCCGACTGAGATAGTATATGCTGACTCACACTACCTTGTTGATATCAAAGAGGGATTTGATTAAGTATATTTTCGAGAAGCCCGCTCTCTCTAGAAGGATAGAAAGGTGGAAAATGATCTTAACTGAGTACCACATACAATATACAACCCAAAAATCTATAAAGGGGAGTGTATTGGCTGATCATTTGGCTCATCAGGCCGTGGATGACTACCAGTCCATGAATTTTGAGTTCCCAGACGAGAATATTATGTTAGTGTCTGACTATGAAGAACCTAGACCGGATGAAGGACTCGAGGAGGGATCCCGATGGTTTATGTATTTTGATGGACCCTCGAACGCACTGGGTAACGACATTGGCGTTGTAATCATATCTCCTGAGGGATGTCATACTCCGTTCATCGCCCGTTTATGTTTCAACTGCACCAACAATATGGCGGAGTATGAAGCATGTATTATGGGTCTTCGAGCTGCTATTGACCTGAGGATTAAGTTCTTAAGTGTATTCAGAGATTCCGCTCTAGCGATAAGTCATATCAAAGGCGAGTGGGATACGAAGCACCCAAATCTCATTCCTCACAGGGAGTATGTACTGACATTTCTCCCACACTTTGAGGAGGTAACCTTTGAACATTTCTAACGAGAAGAGAACCAGTTGGTGGAAGCGCTAGCTACCATGTCTTCTATGTTCAAGGTTAGGTGGTACAATGAAGCTCCCCAAATTACCATTGAGAGGTTGGATGAACCAGCACACTACTGTGAAATCGATACTAAAGAAGTTGCAGACAAACTCTGGTTTCACGAAGTTAAAAGGTATCTTGAGGCTCAGGAATATCCAGAAGGGGCATCTGTCAATGATAAGAAGTTTCTAAGAAGGTTCGCTGCAAAGTTCTTCCTCGGTAATGGAATCCTCTATAAGCGCAACCATGACGCCACACTACTAAGCACTAGTGCAGAAATGACTTTTTACATCGGGTGAAACTGACTTTTTACATCGGTTCTGGGTCCGATGTAAAGTCAGGTGATATAGTAAATCAGGTACTTTTTACATCGGTTCTGGGTCCGATGTAAAAAGTCCCTTTTTTACATCGGTTGTGATCTAAGAATGATGTAAAAAACAATTATAACATTATTTTAAAAAAATTGACGCAACTTTTTACATCGGTTAAACGTGTGGACCGATGTAAAAAGTCCCTTTTTTACATCGGTTATAATCTAAACCTGATGTAATATATACAGTTTTGAAAGTTTTTACATCAGTTGGGAGTAATAACCGATGTAAAATGTAAGAAATTTTTTTAAAATAAATTATTTATTTTCTGGATGTTTCCCTGTACAAAAATAATTTGTACCCATTTTTTCATATTAAAATATTAAATACATAAATAATTAAATAAACTGTTAAAGTTTCAAAATTAAAATATTAAATACATAAATAATTAAATAAATTTTACATGAGTCATGAGTAATGCTCATCAATTGATTTAACAAATTCTAACAAATTTTATTTTGTAACAACATGTGAAGGACATATACATCCTGAAAAAATATAAATATAGCCTGCCTCTTAAAAGTCTACCAATTGATATAATAATTATTCACAAATAAGTATGCCTCTCACGGTTTTGTCAATATGGTGGAAACTTCATCTAAATTTGGCACAAAAATTTAAATAAATATAGTCTGCCTCTTTACAGCCTATCTAAATGATATGATTATGCTAGATGCAATCTCCATTTTATAGGTACAAAAGCTAATGAATTTCAGAAAAGAAGATTATCAATAATAGCATCATGTGCAATATCTGCAGCAGAATCTCCTTTAGTACCATAAAATTTGGTGTAACGCCTGATAATCAAGTTTCATTAGTTTTGTATGGTCTTTAAACAAGAAACCTTCTTATTCACGTTTTCTACCACTAACTTGTTATAAACCCGTCCTCCAGGGAACATCACTTCAGGGATGTCCCATGCCAATGAAAATGTCACATTGCGTTGAGCATCAGGTGGAATAGTCACATTTGCTGTAATAGATGCTCCAATGGATGATCCTGGTTCTGAAGGCACCGATGTTCCAGTAAAACATAAATGATTCTTAATCTAATTCTGATATATATATATATATATATATATATATATATATATATATATATATATATATATATATATATATATATATATATATATATATATATATATATATATTAGAATTAGAGTTTGATTTAATTTATTTTATAAAATCGACTTATAAAAAAAAATTCTATCAAATATAAAATTTATCCAATCCTATATCTATATCAACATGAGATTTGAATTTTTTTACAATAGAGTCCAACCAAATAAGATAATTAATTAAATTAACTACAAATCAGAGAAGAACTCACCAGAGAGAAAGTTAATTATGATCATGATGATGCCTCCGTTAAGAGCAATGAGATTAACCAACATCTCTACACAAGTTCCCAACTTAGCAAGTGGTTTAGCAATGAACATCAAGAACTTCTGTAGAACAACAGAGATAAATATAAGCCATCTACCTCTGAAACTTCCCTCAACATCTCCCTCAGCATTACTGTCCACAAATTTTCTATGTCCAATATTACGGGAAAATAAAACATGAATAATATCAAAGAAATGAGCATCTTCTGGATTTAAAATCATATAACTATCTGCAAATCCCTTGTCACAAGTTGCAGCCATGGCTATTACTAGCTAATTAACAATTGCCAGTAATAGTACAAGTGTGAAGAGGAAAGGATGATGATAGTGCTTTTAGCCCATGTGCATTTATACTACTTTATTCAGCTGTCAAATGACCCATGTTGAAAAGAAAATGAGTACCACCATTCAGTTTAGTGAAATACGTTCCCTGAACAACATATTTAGTCTCTACCTTATGCCTTTTTGGATGCACATATTGTGTGATCTTCATTTAATCAGCTCAGCCATCCCTATCTTAAACTGTCCACCGGTGGAGATTAAACCATGAACTAGAAGTAATATTAAAACAAACTTTTGTTTCTTGATAGTATTTAGGTCTCCAACCTGTCCACCCTTGGAAAGCCAGTTAACTTAAAGTGCTAAGTTTCTACAAACATAATCTGCTAGTAAATGATGTTTCAGTCACATTGACACTGGGCTAGAGATCACATAAAGTGGATTGCGGCGAATGAGTTCCTTAAGTTACCTCATCTTTTGATTAGCAAATATGATTCCAACATAAGTATCAGCATATGTAAATCCATAGTTGCAGTGACCAATACTATTACTACCAATGAACATGTGGCGTGGTGTGTAAAATTAATAAATACAGTCCAAGAGGTAAGATTCTTTAATCTTAAAATATGATGAAAGAGTGGTGTTCAAAGAGAGTCAGGTATTGATCATTGTCATGATAACTGATAAGAAGAAATCAGGCACGCAACAAAAGGAAAATTAAATAAAGGAAACTTCAAGTACTTGTGTTATAAAATGCTTGGAGCATAGTGATAGCTTATATGGGGCAACACAGCCTGAATAAAGAATGAATAACTTGATGGTAATAACACCGAACATAGACATTTCAAAAAAACAAAGATCAATAAAATCTGAAAGCAGGTCCATAACCTGTTTAACTTCATGCCACATGTCCTTCGCGGAGATGCCTTTGTGAGAACCGGATATAACAAAGATAGGGCATTCTGAGATATGAACATATTCAGTCTCTTCTGCTGCAATTGCAAATGTGAGCAGAGATTGCTCATTTGCAGTCCTGTATATGCATGTATCAGTTAATTTTTCATCCATTGCCTAAAAGTGTATTAACAAGTTAGAGAGTTACTTGTGATGTAGAAGCACACCATGCACGCCATCAGGCCTCCTAGCAAGAGGTAATATGTATCTTGAATGTTAGAATGAAGTAAAGGCAAGGTGTGGGGATGGGGAAAGCAATCAAATGGGAACATCTTCATGTAGATTGTAAACCAACAAACAATTTTCTTACTTTATCTTTGAGTTGAAGTGATGACCAGTAAATTCAGATTGCCCTCCAACAGAATTCTGAATGTACACAACAAATTGGTTGCACTCAATACCTCAAGAAACATACTGTAACAGTAAAGAGCCAGCAAAAAAACATTTCACTTACAACCCATGTGAAAAGCACGGTGAAATCTTTTGAGGTAGTATTTATTATTTGAATAAACTTTCAATCGGCTTAAAAAAACTAAATCTCTGAGAACCAACTAATATAAGCTTTCGAAACTGATATGGATATGAAGATTAAACAAAGGAATCATTATGCTGGGAAGTGGTATTCGAAGAATACAAAACACATTAATAAAAAAGAGACAAAACCAAAAGCTTACCCCAGAATTTTGCATTTTCCTTAAGGATTCTCCACTTGTATCAACAAAAATCATCACACCTGATATATGCCCTGGACAAGAATCTTCCATCAGATTATCAGAATTCTTCTATTTAAATCAGCAGCTAAATACTCGATAGTTATTTATAGATACAATACAGACTAATGATTCAAGTATCAATAATTTAAGGAGTTCTTCAAAGCCACTGTCATTAAGGGGAAAAATTGTAGTTGGAGAAAATCTACAATCACACACATTTTAACTTCATAAACGTAACCAAAAAAAAGTTATGAGTAAATTACCATAGCTTGCTTATCTCAAATTTCTAGTTTAATGGCTATATTATGTACACATTGAAGTGGTGGGGTTTATTAGATAAATAGACCATATAAACAATAATGATTAAAATAATTGTTCTTCAGTAGTAACAACAGTGACACTTCAAACTCTAGTTTAGCAGCATAATCAAATAATTGCTACTTATTAGTTGATACATTCATCACAAACCCAACAACACATTCATCATGTACGAGAAAAGATACCTTGAAGAGAAAAAAGAACAAAATGTCATAAACAAATAGCATAAACGAAGAGAGACAAACATGAATTTTGTTACCATAATAACTAGTCCCTCATCATTAACAATTATCAAACCCATGCTCCATCATCAATATAACAAGCCACACAGAACAAATGTAGAAACAAGAAAAACCAAACATGTAAAGACATCTTTAATACACACACGGGTTAAAAGATGTCTTTGTATGATTCATCGGTATATCATATAGGTGATAATAATTCTTGATCATCCCAAAACCAGCTGAGAAACTCAGTAGAATACATATGCTCAATTTTATAGACATAATAACTCAAAAGCTAAGTTTATCTTAAAGTCCAGTTCAGATAATAGCTAAAACTTGCTTCCAGAAATTAAAGGGGTGTCATTGTTCATAACATTCAGTTTCAATGAAAAAAGAAAAAAAGCCAAGGACTCGTAATTTGGTTGCTATTGCTAGTAATAGACAAAGCAAGTTTCTAAGTCCTAACCACATGACTTCACATCACGATAACTCAACAATTGCAATAAAATTTAATTGTTTTAAACACAAACTAACAATGGATGTGTTAGTAAAAGGCCTCTTATCACTAGGACTTATGTCAGAAAGAAGCATATAAATCAAGTTAATGCTGCAACAGAAATTATGTTTTACTAGTAGGAAAATTATTTTATTATTGTTAAATGTTGAATTTGCAGTAACTGCTGTCTAACATATGCAGGAAGTCAAAAACTGCTGAAAAAAGTTAATAGTTATAAATATAGGCTGAAAGGAAAAGGGAGGGGATTGGGTATTCTGTATGTTGGCTGGGTTGGGCGACAATAGGCTCTCTAATTCCTAGGGGTTGTTTGTGACAGTTAGAGTACTGTCTTGTATTGTATGTAACTCTTAAAGAGTAGCATTTCCCGGTGTTTATTCATATCAGAACCAGTTTCTAACACCGACATTTTTCATATCAAAACCAGTCTTAACAGGATAGACGCGGGGAGCGGCCAACCTCAAATACACTAAAGTAGAATAGTAGATATAGGGATAATCTCGTTTCTAACTGATTTGGAAACGAAGCTTCAAACTATATTTCCAATTTCAGAGTTGCATCAGAAATACACCAGAATATCAGATGCTAATGCAATGTTTTTCTATAATTTTTTGTTTTGTTTATTCCTCTAAGTAAATTAACAAAGCATACAGGATAGCTACTCTCCTTATAGTTATGGGATATAACAGGTGAAATCTGGCGACAAAATATTTTCAATGCTGGATCAGGTTCTGCATGTGAACAATAGAGATGATCAAGGTAAGAGATGCAATGCAGTATAATTTATAAATACGGTAATGGAGTTGGAAGTGTGTGAATTAGCGTAGCTCACCCTCATATACTGTCCAAGCTCTTGGGTATAATGCGGGAAATGTCTCCGTCTTCGTTCGTGTAGCCGGCGGCGGATCTGCGAGGAGACAGCGGATCTGTGAGGAGCGGCGTAGGCGAGACGGGCGGAACGGTGTAGGCGAGACGGGAGGAGTAGCGGCAAGGGTGCATTCGTGGGACAGAGAAGTTGAACAGTAATGAAATAATTCGCATTTAGGGGTTATTTCAACATTATATATATTACTTTTTACATCGGTGCAAGCATTGGCCCGATGTAAGGGTTCGGGCAGTTATGTTTTTTACATCGGTGCAAGCAGTTGCCCGATGTAAGAGCCCGATGTAAGGTTTTTGATGTTTTTTACATCGGTGGAATAAATGGCCCGATGTAAGGTTTAGCCTATTTTTTATATTACCAATCTGCCACAAACTTTTTTACATTGGTGGATTATAGGAATCGATGTAATATCTAGCCAGTTTTTTATTTACAATTCTGCCACCTGGTTTGTTATTTACAAAACTGCCACCGTGTTTTTTTCACGAAACCTTTTACATCGGTGGATTAAATGGCCCGATGTAATAGATAGCGAAAAATATTTTTTTTCATATTATTTATATCATTGCAAATAAATACCTGATGTAAAATGTTTTTAATTTTATTTTTTACATTGTATATTTTTATACCTGATGTAAAAACCTTTTCTCAAATGTCATTTTTTAGGAGTGAAGGTGTGTAGACAAGAGCGAAGCAGGGAAGATCATGACAGATCTACATGAAGGAACCTTTGGAACCCATTCTAGTGGACATACCATGGCTAAGAAGATCCTACGGGTAGGATATTATTGGTCCACTATGGAGGCCGATTGCTATCAGCACTCTCGAACTTGTCATAAGTGCCAAATCTATGCTGATAAGGTGCATGTGCCTCCGGTCCCCTTAAACGTCTTGACAGCTCTGTGGCCCTTTTCAATGTGGGGCATCAACATGATCGGTGAGATTAGACCTACTGTATCTAACAGACATCGCTTCATCTTAGTAGCCATTGATTACTTCATAAAGTGGGTTGAGGCAGCCTCTTTTGCTACAGTAACCAAGAATGTTATGGCACGGTTTATCCGACATAACCTGATATGTCGATATGGTATACCAGAGAGGATTATTACTGAGAATGGTACGAATCTCAACAACACAATAATCACCAAGCTCTGCAAATAGTTCAAGATACAACACCATAATTCGTCTCCTTACCGGCCGAAGATGAATGGCGTTGTTGAAGCAGCTAACAAGAACATCAAGAAGATTGTACAGAAGATGACGGTGACATACAAAGACTGGCATGAGATGGTGCCATTTGCTCTTCATGGGTACCGTAACGCAACACGGACTTTGGCAGGGGCAACACCCTACTCTCTAGTATATGGCATGGAGGCAGTCCTACCCATAGAAGTCCAGATACCTTCTCTCAGAATTATGAAGGATGTGGGTTTGAACAAAGACGACTGGATCCAAACCCGACTTGATCAGCTAAATCTAATCGATGAAAAGAGACTTACTGCTATCTGCCATTGTCAAATGTATCAAAAGCGAAAGATCAAGGCTTTTAACAAGAAAGTCAGGCGTCAGGAATATCAAGTCGGGGATCTGGTGATCAAACACATCATACTTCCACAAGGTGATCCCAGGGGCAAATGGACTCTGACATACGAAGGGCCATTTGTGGTTAAGAACATTTTCTTGGGAGGAGCTATGGTTCTAACCACCATGGATGATGACGACCTTCCTCACCCTGTTAATGCAGACATAGTGAAAAGATACTACGCCTAATCAAAGACCCGCTAGGTTGACTGGCCTAGGCAAAAATAAGGGCTTCCCGACGAACCAAAAGGGTTCGGGAAAAAGTTAGGGATGAAAATGGAAAAAAATTGACCACTCGGCAAGTCAAAAACCAGAAAGGGAGGCTTGGGCAAAAAAGGGTATCCCGGTGGATTGAAAACTCGAAAGGGCAATCCAGGAAAAAGTTAGGGATTGAAGCGTATCGCTATGTCTCATTGGATCATCTTGCGACCAGACTTCGGTATCGACTATTAAGCTCAGACGGTGCCAATCAATCTGATCAACCTTCGGCCAAGTAGCAAAGTGATGAGACGCTTGAAGATATATAGGCAATAGAAGAGTTGGAACCCAATGGGGTTGTTTCACATAGCTGTTTTTCCTTCTCTTACACAAATTGTATAATTTCTATCTTTCAGCGGCATTCTCTTACTAGAACATCAACCTCTTTGTACAAAACTCCGATTACAAGCCAATTTCAAAATCAATACAAGTCATTTTTACAAAACTTCAATCTGTTTCTTTTTCTTTTTCTGTTTTGTTTTGCAAGAACGTACAATGATTTATTTTTGATATTTGCATTTGAAAATGATTGCTCCTCATAAATATTTACATAAGAAACAAAAGACAATTACTCGTAATTCCATAAATAGGGAAATAAAAAGTACCAAACCCTACAGTCATTTTTGCCCCGCAGGTATCGGGATAGAGTCATGCTTGGAAACATAATTATTGGTATACATACTCCCCACAGAGTAAAAGTATCCAAAGGCATTGATGTCAGCTTTCCTGAAACATGACATAACTACCCATAACCGAGGTTCGTAATCGTAGGCGAGTCAACAAATTTCATTCCCCAAGCGGAGTCTATTTCTACAGATGCAGAAGCTCAATCTCCAATAGAGCTCATCACTTCTAGCGACGGAATTTCATCCCCAGCTATGTTTGTTCCTCTAGATCAGCAAGTCTACCAACAGAATATCTCTTCCCCCAAAGTTTGGTCCCCGTAGAGTTATTCTCCAACATCTCTTCCCGACAGAATATTCGCGAATCTCCAGCAATAGTCGGGGATTTATTTTCCCAGACACGAGCATACCCCGACAGCATTTCATGAGCATACATCATGATAGACGCATATATATCATATACAGCATAATCTCATTTATTTTGAGAACATCATCTCGCCCTGCATTTCATGCATCACATATAACTAACCCTGATATCTTTTCAGGAAAAGATGATTAGCTTCAACGAGTCCAACAGTTATACAGGTCACATCTACAGACAACTAATGGAAACTCAGTTCCCGAAATCAAACGGGTCAACTAATCTACATTATCAGATCAAAGTAACCTTACCCCGGTTCAGCCTGAAGTTTTACACAAACTTATAACCTTACCCCGGTTCATTCTGAAGTTTTACACCAAACTTATCTCAAAGTAACCTTACCCAGGTTCCCGCTGTAGTTTTACCCAAAATCCTCACGAAACAACCTTACCCAGGCTGTCTTATCACAAAGAAACCTTACCCCGGTTCCTCCTGGAGTTTTACACGAACTTATCACAAAGTAACCTTACCCCGGTTCTTCCCGAAGTTTTACACGAACTTATCACAAAGTAACCTTACCCAAGATCCTCTTGAAGTTTTACACGAACTTATCCCAAAGCAACCTTACCCAGGTTCCTTCTTGGTTCAGATGTAGTTTTACCCAAACTCCTCATGAAACAACCTTACCCAGGTTCCTTTTGAAGTTTTACACGAACTTATCACAAAGTAACCTCAACCAGGTTCCTTCTCACAACCCTACTATCCAGGCTTTCATATCGAAGTCATCCTACTACCCAGGTTCCTTCTCACAGCCCTACTATCCAGGCTTTCATATCGAAGTCACCCTACTACTCAGGTCCCTTCTCACATTCCTACTATCCAGGCTTTCATATCAAAGTGACCCAACTATCCAGGTCCCTTCTCACAACCCTACTATCCAGGCTCTTCATATCGAAGTAACCCTACTATCCAGGTTCCTTCTCATAACCTTATCATCCAGGTTCCTTCTCTCTTATCTCCAAACAGCAGTCTATAACACTGTAAGACCACGACCCGATCAAACACAACTGGTTTCTCATTTCCCTAGTAAGTCGCGGTGCAGCTTGTACCCTAACCAGATATACAGTTCACCTCTAGAGTTAATTCCCCAGTAGAGTAACGGACAACTGAAGCTCCTAAGATTATATATCTCCCAAGACAGATACCAACATTCCTTAGCAGATTCCTCCTCAACAACAACAACAGGGACTCTCGTCAAAGGAATATCTCAGGAAATCCACATTCTCTAGATGGCATCTTTAAGCCCATCTCAGATAATTCTCCGTCACATCCAGGATGGAATCTTTAAGCCCATCTCTGACAAATCTTCTATCATAAACCTCCAAATGGAATCTGTAAGCCCATTCCCGTTGTCACAAGCAAGTGCCACTTCATGCGAGTGCAATTTTCCGGGCACTCTAGTGTTCAATCATCTTCCACCTCCAGATCACGAAAGGCAGATGAGCCAATCTACATCCTCAGGTTTAAGAAGATTGAACAGGGGCAGCTGTTGTACCCCAAAATTTTCCCTCCCATTTTACTCAACAAATGTCAAGTGAGGTCCCCATGTTGCTCAAGGTTGCCCAAGAGTTGACCAGACAAGCTCTCTCCTAAGGCAGTGCACCTCAAAATTAGGGTTTCTATTTTCATCAAGATGGGTGGACCACAAAAGCCCCAAATTATTTCCAAGGTCCTAATATGTTCCCAAGATTCTCCATGTCAAGTTTCATGCCATGCATAAGAAGTTGGCTTAGTCAACTGCTCAGATGCTTGAGAAGTCGACTATATTAGGTCAAAAGTCAACTATGGCCCACATACAGTCAAACCTCAAGATTTTCGGTCAACATCAACATTTTGAAGTGACTTTCATCATTTGATCAAGGGTTGAACATGATTCCCCAAGGAATGCTCCAAATTCATCAAAACCCAAAAGTTGCTAAATTAGGGTTTCTTAGTAAAAGTCAACCCAACATTGACCAAGCATAACTTCTTCATACATTATCAGAAATCTTCTATCCAAGGATCATTTTGAATAGGATGCAATTCCCTACAACTCATCTTCAACTCACAAGTTCAAAATATGCACCCACAAAAAGATATGAATTTCTACATTATGGGTCATTTTGAAAAGTCAACAAAAACACCTTTTGGGTCAAAGCTTCATACATGAACATGGAAGATCAAATTGAGATGAAACCAAAAGGGTTGTTTAGGGGAAATCCTAATATTTCTAAAAAGTCTAAGAACACCATCCTAGGGTCAAAATTTGGAGAGTTTTGCATTTTTAAAGTTGGCAATTTTTGGAAAATTGTCAAAAGTCAACATTGATCAAATTTGCATTTTTTCCAAAGGGGCCCATGTTTTCTTGCTTGAAACATGTTTCTAATAGCACCTACGACCCCTGAGCTTTTCCACCTAGTATTTTATTACTTTTATCATTTATTTTTATTTTTTTATTCATTTAAATCAAAATAAATCAAATTAAATTGTAAAATAATAAAAACAAATCAAATCTTGAGATTTTTGTGCACATTTGGAGTCCATATACAGCTAGCATGATGATCAATTCGTGCAAGGCTCATTAGGGTTGGAAAATATTGGATTGAAGCTTGTTTTAGAAAGATATCATACATGAAGCAAATCAAATCCAATTTTTATAATTCTCAAAGATATGATACAATTTTATTAACCTAATTCAGCCTACTACAAATACACAATAATCCCAGACCATAAGCATAAGGATTGGAGGCGTGAAACAGCAAGAAAGAAACCTAAATTTTGCAAGAAAAGTGTGAGACCTATCTTTGTCTACAGGCCAATTCAAGCCAGTCCAACGTTTCCAATCGATTCCTGGACATCCCAGGAAGCTAACAACATCATTTGCAAGTCTCAAAGCATCCAGAAAATAGTCCCCTAAAGCATCACGGTTTGCCCCAAAACTCGAATTCGGTTTTAATGTTTCACGCATCATAAACATGTTCTAACCATATATTCTTGTTCATAATCATATTTGCAAGCTTTCTATATCACTTAATTGTACTAACAGTGCAGGAATCCATATTCACCATTGTTAGGGTTTAAGAGCATGATTTGGGGATTTCTGATACAGGGAAAATTGGACCATGAATGAGGTACCATGATACTCGTGAGACCAAGACGAGTTGATTGGTACCATCACAATTAATTTATCATGCTTGTACGAGATTTTTGAATTTTTGCAGGGCTGTAGTTACAGCAAACGTCCGTAGGTATAAGTCTTTAACCTAAGACAACGGTTGTAGTGAAGAAGGTGATATGTGGCAGCCCATGACCGGTTAATTTAAATTTCGAGCATTTTTCTGGGCATCGTGCGTTTTTTACATTATATTATTTTTTTACTTGTATTAACAAAGGAATCAGTAGCGCAGATGGTTGGGAGGCACTCCTTTGATGCACACGTCCTGGGTTCGATCCCAAGCGTGTGCATTTTTATTATTTTCCTATTTATTTCAGGCAAATCCAATGCTTCACTCCCTCACACGCCTTCCATACACCATCAATGCCTATCCACTGGATGAACAGCTAGCCAGATCTAACGTCTCTCCCTTGAATGCCCATGGTACACGTACAACTCAATGCTACACCGGATCCAAAGGTTGATTGGGCTTGGAGCTTATTGGGCTTGGAATTTCAGATTCGTACCCCCCTTTTGCATGCATACAGGCCCATTCTTTTTCTTTTCTTTATTTATTTATTTTGTTTTAATTATTTTTGTTTAATTATTTTCACCTAAATGAATTGTTTTTTTAATTAATCATAAAATCAATCAATCACAAAAATACAAAAAAAAGCATTTTTAATAATAAATTATTTAATTTAATTGGTAAGTTAGGTGAATTTAATTTTTGTTTCATTTAAAATCAAATAGAATCTAGATTTTAATTTTACAATTTATATTTCTTTTTTCCAAAAACATGCAAAATCTCTTTGTACAAAATATTTTCTATTTCTTTAATTAATTAGGTTAATTAGAAATTTAGGTCAATTTAATTTATTTCATGATTTAAAAATAGTTAGAGATTAGATCAAATTAATTTCCAATTAAATATTTTCTCAAATAAAAATCCAAAAAATATTTTTTCTCTCAAATTAGGGTTTTAATTTATTTCAATCATCCTTGCATTTAATTTGTCGCGCGCTTGTCAATTATTTGTCCATTATTTTGTAACTGTTCAGGGTTTGTAATAGTTAACTTAGGGTTTTTATTTTACTGTTTAAATCCCCGATTTTTGGTTATATAATTAATCCCCCTCCCCGAAGCCTTGTAATAGCTAGGTTTTACTTCCTCGCACTTTTACTTTCCGCAATCTTTAACTGTCTAGATGTATGGCTAATAGGATTGTATGGCAAGAATGTTTGGAAAATTGAAACGGTAGATCACTTAATGTGCAAAGATTAAATAACTGAAACAAATCATATGCGCATATTCACTCCTAGGGTTTACCTCACTTCAGTTGCCTTCGGTAAACAGTCATTAAGCATAGGAGATTTTAGTGGTCGCCCTCCAGTCTAAAAGATCAAAATGTTGCCTCGAAAATGTTTCCTCGAAAAGATCTTAAGACTCTAGGGTTACTACTAAAGTTTTCTAACTATTGCTTTGGTGATTGTACTTGATCCTTTCGAATGTCCCTTACAACTCCAACGACGGTGCTACCTACTCCTTAATAGTAGGATAACACTATCTAAAGGAAATAGAACGAACAAACCTTTTTTCGAGTATGTAGAATCTTAGATACTTGCTCAATGAAAACTTTTCAGACAAACACCTTTCAAAACAAATTTTCAAAACATACTTCGTCACATCCTTGAGGACCGATACAAGGGTTATCACGAAGTAATAAAATTTTCAAGACAAACACACACAAGCAATTTGAAAAAATGAGCAAGTACCTAAGAGCCCGTAGATAACTACGGATAGAAAGGGTGCTAACACCTTCCCTTTCTATAATCTACCCCCCGTACTCAGAATATCTCGAAAAAAGGTTTTTTATGTTCTTTTTACTTTTCCTGATTGGATAAAATAAAAGTCGATGGAGACTCTTGCTTACCGCGACATTTTGCAAACAAAAAACGCAAAACGCAAACCAGTATTAAACAGTCTGTTCTATCACCATATCACACCTGGCCTAGATTTTGAAGAATTAGGGCTGGTGTCTAGAGTGGTCATTACCCAGAAATTCAAGGTTCCCGTATTTGCTAAGTATGACGAGGTTTCATGTCCTAAGCTGCATCTAAGATCCTATGTCATGAAGATTCAACCTCACACTGCTGATAGGAATCTGTGGGTGCATTTCTTCCAGGAAAGTCTATCAGGGACTCAATTGGAATGGTTCTATCAGCTGGAGGGAACCAACATCTGTAACTGGAAGGAACTGAATGCTGCTTTCTATAGGCAGTACCAATACAATTCTAACCTCGCTGTAACTGGAAAGTATGTCTATGGGTTCCAGCGAGGGTTTCAAAGATTATTCCCAGAAGTGGAGAGATCTTGCGGGAAGAGTCCAGCCTCCTCTGTCTGATTGAGAGCTGGTAGATATGTTCTTGGGGACTTTATCTGGTCCATTTTTCAACCATTTGATTGGAAGCTCTTCAGTCGGGTTTACTGAGCTGATATTGACTAGTGAGCGAGTAGAAGCTGGTATCAAGAGTGGTAAGATTCATAAAGATGCATCTTCAAGTACGTTGAAAAAACCATTCTCTGGGAAGAAGGAAGTGAGTGTTGCCTACTGTTGTACCCCAAAATTTTCCCTCTCATATTTCTCAAAATATTTCAAGAAAGATCCTCAAGTTGCTCAAGGTAGTCCAAGGGTTGGCCAGACAAGCTCTCTCCTAAGGCAGTCTACCCCAAACTAGGGTTTCATGTTGCATCAAGATACTTGAGTCCAAGTGATCCCAAGTGCTCACTAATGTCCTAATATGTTCTCAAGATCATCCATGTCAAGTTTCAAGACTTGCAGAGAAAGTTTGCTCAGTCAATTGCTCAAAGGCCTGAGAATCGATTGTGCTAGGGCAAAAGTCAACTATGGCCCACATACAGTCAAACTTCAAGATTTTTGGTCAAAATCCTCATTTTGAAGTATATTTCATCATTTGATCAAGGGTTGATCATGATTCTTCAAGGCTTGCTCATAATTCATCAAGACTCAAAAGTTGCTAAATTAGTGTTTTATAGGAAAAGTCAACTCAACTTTGACCAAGCATAACTTTCTCATACTTTATGAGAAATGACCCATCCAAAGCTCATTTTGAAGAGGATGAAATTCCCTACAATCAATATTCATCTCCCAAGTTCAAAATATGCACTCATAAGAAGTTATGAATTTGGACATTATAGGTCATTTTGAAAAGTCAACAAAAACACATTTTTTGTCAAAGCTTCATACTTGAGCATAAAATATCAAATTGAGATGATACCAAAAGGGTTGATTAGCCGACATCTCAAGATTTCTAAAAAGTCAAATAACACCTCCAAAGAGTCAAAATTGAGGAAGTTATGCATTGGTGAAGTTGACCTTTTTTGCAAAATTGCTAAAAGTCAAATATCACTAAAACTTCAAATTTTGCCAAATGGGCCCAATATTTTTCACTTGTTTTGAGTTGCCAACATATCCCACGAGCTCTAGCCTTTTCCACTTGTCCATATCTTATTTTTATTTTTTATTTTGTTTTTTATTTGAATTAATTCAATCTAAATCAAAACAAATAAAAATAAAATCCAAAATATTGAAAGTAAGAGATTTTGTGCTTGTTTCACGTTCCAATTACAGCTAGCAAATCATTCAAATTCGTGCAAGGCATTAGAGTGGACAAAAAGATTGCAAAAAGCTAATTTTGGAATGATATTGAAAGTGAATCAAATAAAATCAAAAATCATTGATGGGGGAAGATTGAGAGCAATTATCAACCCTAATCCCTTCACTAATACATATAGAACGAGGCCAGACTTAAAAGAGAGGTTGGAAGCAGGCGCAAGAGGCAGAACCAAAACTGAAAAAAAGTAAGAAAAGTATGAGATCGAATTTGCACTTAGAGACATCCTCAAGACTCTTTGCCTATTTCAATCTACTCCTGGGACTCTCAACAAGCTAAAGCAATCAAGAACAAGTCCATTCCAGTCCCAAAACGCACTGTAAGTCCATCATGACATAACTCTGTTCTTGAATTCGAATCCAAAGATTTAAGCATTATTAGCATGAATTCACCACATATTCTTGATCTATGGGACATATGCAAGCTTGATGTATGGTTTAATTTCATTTATATGAAATATACAAGAAATTACCATTGTTAGGTTTCGTAGCTCCATTTTAGGGTTTTTTCTTGCAGGAGAAATTGGCCTTCGTAAGTGGTACCATCTTGTTGAGGAGGATGAGACGAACTCAACCATGGCGCTAGTTTACATTTATATGGACCATGGAGGATTTTTGAATGAACCAGGCATATAGCTACGGACAAGCGTCCGTAGGTAAAAGTCTGAGACTTTTACCCACGGTGCCAGGAAGAAGACGACCCATGTGGCACCCCTCCATTGGCTTGTTTGAATTCTCGCGCTAAATTTCCATTATTGTGCTTGTTTCATATTTGTTTATTATTTTAAGTTATTATTACAACAAAAACAAATGGCCCAGTGGTAGCCAGCTGGGTGTTAAGGTATTGGAAGGCTGGAGGTCAAGGGTTTGACCCTTGCCTCAAGCATTTGTTATTTTCTTATTTTCTTTCAGGCAATTCAGTGTGCGTGCAAGCCAGGAGACCACCATACACCTTCACAATCAATCATGCCAGATGGCCAGATGGCCAAATCTGAAGGCCACCATTGAAAGTGCACCATGAGCCAAGTCAAGCGTGTGGTATTGGATCCAAAAAGTCAGCGTGGATCATCAATCATTAGGCCCAAAAGCTGATATCCACACCTCCCAAAAATGCTAATTCAGGCCCTTTTCTCACTCTTTATTTCTTTTTTATATTTTCTATTAATTTATTTATTTATTTATTTACTAACCAATAACTATTTTCTTTTTTTATCAAAAAAATCACAAAACATTTTTTCTATCCAATTAAATTCAAGATGTTTATTTTTATATAAAAAGATAATTAACTTAACTAGGTTATTAATCTTTGACAACTTTAATTTCTTTGTAAATAATTAAAATCAATTAGAATAAATAGGTTTTATCACTAACTTAATTATTTTATTTTTTTCCTAAAATAACAAAAACCCAAAAATATGTCATGTAATTATTTTCATTAATTAATTTAATAACTAATTAATTTTGCATTTAATTCTAAGAACCTAATCTTTTTTTAAGAAAATATTAAAAACAACAAAAAAATGAGTTTTCTTTTCATTAGAAGGGTCAAAACCCTAATTTCTCGTTGATTCAATTTATTATTGCGCGCTTTATTATTATTTCGCCCAATTATTGTATCTGCTCGCAGTTTGTAATAGTTTTGATTAGGATTTTTTCTTTTATCGTTTTATTTTCAAAGGGTTTGTTTTTGGCTATGTAAATACCCCAAGCCTTGTAATAGCGTAGTTTAATTTCTGCACTTTAATTTTTGCAAATATTTAACTGTTAGATATGTGAATAATTAGCGCTTGCATGACAAGAATGTATGTTTAACTTTAAAACGATTAGATAACCTTAAATGTGCAAAGATAAATAAACCTGAAACTGAATCACTCGCACATGCGCACTCCTAGGGTACACTCCCACTTGGTTGCATTCGGTAAAACGGTCATTGAGTATTGGGTGCTTTAGTGGTCGTCCTTTTGTCCAAAGATTATAGTTGCCTCGGAAAGGTTGCCTCGGATATTGTTGCCTCGGATAAATGATCTAAGACATTAGGGTTATTATTAAGACGTCCTAACGTTGCTTTAGTGACCATATGTCCCTTTCAATTGACCCTCAAAACTCCAACGACGGTGCTACCTACTCACTAATAGTGGGATAGCGCTGTCTAAAGGAAACGAATACAGAACGATTCTTTTTTTGAGTAGATAGATTAGTTCTTAAGTACTTGCTCAATCAAAACAACTTTTTTTCCACACTTACACTTCTTTACAAAGCAAAGTTTTCAAAACACTTCATTACACTCTTGAAGACAGAAGCAAGAGTTAAATCAAAGTCAAAACAAAAACTTTTCAAAACTCACAAACACAAAGAAAACAATTTTGAAAATGATGAGCAAGTACCTAAGAGCCCATGGATAACCATGGATAAAAAGGTTGCTAATACCTTCCCTTTCTATAATCTACCCCCCGTACTCAGAAATATCTTGAAAAAGGAATTTTTCTGTGCTTTTTTCCTTTCCTTGTTGGATAAAATAAAATATGGTGGGGACTCTTACTTGTCGCGACATTTTGCAAAAACAAACGAAAAACACAAACCAGCATTCCAAAAAAGCCAGGTTCTGGCCACCGTATCACACATACGGTCAGAGGAATGAAATCAAAGCTGAACGCCATCCAATGGTAGGAGCTGTGATGATTTACAAACCTGAATCAAATCAACAACAAAACAATCAGTGCCAACAGGATGCACCCAGAAGACAATTCACCCGGATTAATATATCCTTATCTTAGGTTTTGGCACATCTGTTAAAGTCTAATCTAGTTACTCTAATGAAGGCTCCTAAAAATCCAAATACTACATCTCCCCGATATAATCCAAATGCTCGATGTGCCTACCATTCCGACAGTCCGGGGCATGATACAAACAATTGTTGGGCTCTGAAAAACAAAGTGCAAGATCTTATCGAGGCAAAGGAGATTGAGTTTGACCCTCCGGAGACCCCTAATGTAATAATAACACCCATGCCCAAACATGGCCAGGGTATCAATGTTGTTGATGATGATCTGTTTGTTTCTTCTGTTGATGAACTAGTTACTCCTCTTCCGATTGTTAAGAAGAATTTGTTGCGAGCCAGTTTATTTCTGGACTATGGTGAAGGTTGCCACCTGTGTGCGTCTCTACCCAATGGTTGCTTGTTGTTGAAGATGGGTGTCCAACGCATGATGAACAACAAGGAAATTTTGTTTGAGAAAGCCCCGCCCTGCAATAAATTTGTGTGAAGATATATCAATAATTACCATTTCTGACAATCCTCCCAGGGTCTCCTCCAAAAGACCCGTCGGGATTACATCCGCTCCTAAGTTTTCTCCTTTGATTATCACTTTTCCTGGGCCGATACCATATTCTTCCGATAAAGTTGTTCCTTGGAATTATGGGGCTGCCGTTTACTACCATGGCGTCAAGCAAGACCTATTGGCTATTAAAGATGAAGTTACCAAAGATATTGATCCTGACATTGACAACATTGTTGGGTCAAATAAAATTACCAGAAGCAGAAGGGTTTTCTCTCCTTAAACCTCTCTGAAGACTGTTGCTACTCCTTTGGTTATTCCTGTTGCTACTCCTACTGCCACTCCTGTTATTACTCCCATTACTACTCCTATTGTTGTCCCTGTTGTTATCCCTGCTACTAAGTCAGATGATACTTGGGGCAAAGAAGTAATGGTTGAGCCTGCCCAGACAGAGGCACCTAAAGAAGCCAATCCCGAGGCTTCTAAAAAAGAAATGGAAGAGATTCTAAAGATTATACGAAAGAGTGATTACAATGTGGTAGAGCAATTGGGGCAAACCCCTTCAAAAATTTAAATGTTGGCCTTATTGTTATGCTCTGAAGCCCATGCTAAGGCTCTGGTAAAGTTCCTGAAGTCTGCTCATGTGTCTCAAGAGACTTCTGCTGACTAATTCGAGAACTGCATTGCTAGTTTGACAGCTGACAATGGACTTGGTTTCTCTGATGCAGATTTAATGTCCAAAGGGAGAAAGCATAATATGCCCTGCATGTCTCTATTGAGTGCAGGGGCACTACCCTAGCTCATGTTCTGGGGAATACAAGTTCATCGTTGAATGTCTTACCTAAAAATGCTTTGGACATATTGGATTGTAAAGGACTCATACTGAAGCCCAGTAATATTGTGGTGAGGGCCTTCGATAGTTCCAAGAGAATGGTGCACGGGGAGGTGGACATCAATATTAATGATGGTACTCAAACATTTGACTCCACTTTCTACGTGATAGACATCTGGTCGTCTTACTCCTGTTTATTGGGTCGCCCCTGGATCCATGGGGCCGATGCTGTTACTTCTACTCTACATCAAATGTTGAAGTACCTAGTTCACAGAAAGATTATTACAGTCCGTGGCGAGGAAGAATATATGGTGAGCCACCTGAACTCTTTCAGCTATATTTATATAGACGTCGAGTTCATTGAGATCCCATGCCAAAACTTTGAAGAGGTTCCTCAAATAATTGCTGCAACCAAGATTGCTACCAATGTCCCAAAGGCTACCAGACCTCTATTAAAGATGGCTTCTCTGAGGAATGCCAAAGAAGTAGTCGAAGAAGGTGGGTATACCATTTGGGGAAACTCCCTGATATCCCCTACAAATTTGACAAGTTTGGTTTAGGTTTTACTTCAGGAGCCCAAAGAGTTGTTTGTCGTGCTCGCGCCTGAGGACCATCACTATGCATCAACAACCATGGAACCAATGCTTTGGAGGACAGTGATAGCGACTACGACATGGACAAATGGATCTTCCTAACTATCAGTGGTGGACTCAACAATTGGGAGACCAAGGATTTTGTTCCCATTACTTTTATTTAGGACTAATTGTCTTTTTTTTTGGATATGTAATATTTGAACAATTTAAACTCTATAGCCTTGTGCTTTACCCGAGGCACAATGGTCTATTTGTGAGGGTTATTGCTTCATCTTCATATGTCATTAATAAATCATTGGATGTTTTACATACAAATTTTACGCTCTATGTATTTTTTCTCTTCTTTTACTTTATCAAAAATAGCTATGCTCTCTTACACACACCCACATAACAAACTGCAAATCCACATCCACTATGAATCCCATTGATAACGGTTCTGCTATTGCCAATTATGACTTTGAAAATATGATCTACCAAGACGAGGATGAAGGTGAGGAAGATTGTGAAGTACCAGGAGAACTTGCCAGACTATTACAACAGAAGGAGATGGAAATACAGCCTCATGAAGAGCCGGTTGAGACAATAAACTTGGGTACTGAGGAGGATAAGAAGGAAGTTAAGATAAGTGTCAATCTAGAGCATAGTATCAAAAAGCGGTTAATTCAGATGTTACATGACTATGTTTAGGTATTTGCCTGGTCATACGAAGACATGCTGGGGCTTGACACTGATATTGTGGTTTTTCGCCTGCCGACAAAAGAAGACTGCCCTCCCGTGAAGTAAAAGGTTCGTCGTATACGGCCAGAGATGTCAGAAAAGATCAAGGATGAAGTCATGAAACAGTTTAACACCGGGTTCTTAACTGTTACCTCTTATCCATAATGGGTTGCTAATGTTGTTCTGGTCCCTAAGAAAGACAGTAAGGTACGTATGTGTGTGGACTACAGAGACCTGAGTAGGGAAAGCCCCAAGGATGACTTTCCCCGTCCCCATATTGATGTTCTGGTTGACAACACCGTACAACATAAGATATTCTCCTTCATGGATGTTTTCTATGGGTACAATCAGATTAAAATGGCACCTGAAGATATGGAGAAAACAACCTTCGTCACGTAGTGGGGAACTTTCTGCTACAAAGTTATGCCATTTGGGTTAAAGAATGTCAGGGCAACCTATCAGCGTGCCATGGTAGCTTTGTTTCACGATATGATCCATCAAGAGATAGAGGTCTACATTGACGATATGATAGCCAGGTCTCAGACTGAAGAGGAGCATCTTGATCACCTGCAGAAGCTATTTGAAAGACTAAAGAAGTACAGACTGAGGCTGAACCCGAATAAGTGCCCCTTTGGAGTAAGATCTGGTATGCTCTTAGGCTTTGTTGTCAGCAGAAAAGGTATTGAAGTAGAAACTGCAAAGGTTAATGATATACAAGAAATTCCAACTCCCCGGACTGAGAAGGAGGTTAGAGGATTCTTGGGACGTCTAAACTACATTTCCAGATTCATTTCCCATGTAACCGCTACTTGTGAGCAAATCTTCAAATTACTGAAGAAAGATCAAGCAGTGAAGTGGAATGACGATTGCTAGACCTCCTTTGACAAAATCAAGGAATATCTTTAAGAGCCTCCAATTTTGATGCTGCTGGTTGAAGAAACACCTCTGATCATGTACTTAACAGTATTAGAGAATTCAATGGGGGTGTGTGCTGGGGCAGCATGACAAGTTTGGTCAAAAAGAGCATGAATATACTACCTTAGCAAAAAGTTTACCGGTTGTGAAACAAGATACTCACTGCTCGAGAAAACTTGTTGCACTTTGGCATGGGATGCTCGCCGACTAAGATAGTATATGTTGACTCACACTACTTTATTGATATCTAAAATGGGTTCTATCAAATACATCTTTGAGAAGCCCGCTCTCTCCGAAAGAATAGAAAGATGGCAAATGGTCTTGACCGAATATGACATTCAATACACTACCTTGAAAGCAATCAAAGGAAGTGTACTAGCTGATCATTTGACTCAATAGGCTGTGGATGACAACCAATCTATGAATTTTGAGTTCCCGGATGAGAACATCATGTTAGTGACTGATTGTGAAGAACCTGGACCAGATGAAGGACCTTAAAAAGGATCTCAATGTACTATGGTTTTTGACGGAGCTTCCAATGCGCTTGGCAATGGAATCGGTGTTGTGATCATATCTCCCGAAGGCTGTCATACTCCTTTCACTTCCATGCCATGTTTCAATTGTACCAGTAACATGGCTGAATATGAAGCTTGCATTATGGGTCTCAAAGTTGTTGTTGAATTGAGGATCAAATTCTTGAGCGTATTTGGAGACTCAGCCCTAGTAATCAGTCAAATCAAAGGAGAATGGGACATGAAGCATCCTAATCTCATCCCTTATCGAGAGCATGTGTTGACACTAATTCCACATTTTGAAGAACTTACCTTTGAGCATTTTCCACGAGAGGAAAATCAACTAGCGGACACACTAGCTACTATGTCATCCATGTTTTAAGTCAGATGGGATAATGAAGCCCCTCATATCACTATTGAGATATTGGAAGAACCGACATACAATTATGAGATTGATGCTGGAGAAGAAGTGGACAAACCTTGGTTCCATGAAGTAAAGAGATACCTCGAAGCTCTAGAGTATCCTAAGGGGGCTTCAGTCAATGATATGAAGTTCCTAAAAAGGTTCTCTGCCAAGTTTTTCCTCAGTAACGAAATTCTCTAACAGTGCAACCACTATTCTACTTTGCTTCAGTGTGTGGATAAGAGTGAAGTAGAGAAGATTATGGAAGACATGCACAAAGGCACCTTAGGCACCCATTCTAGTGGTACACAATGGCTAAAAAGATCATACGAGCAGGATACTACTGGTCCACTATGGAAGCCGACTGTTATCAACATTCACGAACTTATCACAAATGCCAGGTCTATGCTGATTAAGTACATGTGCCCCCAGTTCCCTTGAACGTCTTGACTGCTGCCTGGCCACTCGCAATGTTGGGAATCGATATAATTGGAGAGATTAGACCAACAACATCTAATGGGAACCTCTTCATCCTCGTCTCCATTGATTACTTCACAAAGTGGGTCGAGGTAGCCTCTTTTTCTTCTATTACCAAGAACGTTATGGCTCGATTCATCATACATAACCTTATATGTTGGTATGGTATACCAGAAAGAATCATTACAGATAATGGTACCAATCTCAATAATACTATGATCACCAAACTATGAACGCAATTCAAAATCCAGCATCATAACTCTTCTCCTTATCGGCCGAAGATGAATGGCGTTGTAGAGGATGCTAATAAGAACATCAAGAAGATCACACAGAAGATGATGGTAACATACAAAAACTGGCATGAGATGTTACCATTTTCTCTTCATGGTTACCGTACCTGAGTACGTACGTCAACAGGGGAAACTCCTTTCTCTCTGGTATACGGTATGGAAGTTGTCCCACCCATTGAAGTCAAGATCCCTTCCTTAAGAATCATGAAAGATGCAGGGTTGAACGAAGACGAATGGATTCAGACTCGACTTGACCAATTAAACCTGATTGAGAAGAAGAGGCTTACGGCTGTCTGCCATGGTCAGATGTACCAAAAACGTATGATTAATGCTTTTAATAAGAAGGTCAGACGTCAGGTATATCAGGCTGGTGACCTAGTAATCAAGCGCATTATCCTGCCACAAGGTGATCCCAGGGGCAAATGGACCCCCACATACGAAGAGCCATTTGTAATCAAGAACATATTTTATGATGGAGCCATGATCTTAACCACTATGGATGGTGACGACCTTCCACATCCTGTAAACACGAACATAGTTAAAAGATACTACGCATGAGCAAAGACCTGCTAGGTAGACCGGCCTAGGATAAAATAAGGGCATCCCGGCGAACCAAAAGGGTTCAGGCAAAAGTTAGGGATATATATATATATATATATATATATATATATATATATATATATATATATATATATATATATATATATATATATATGAAAAATATGTACACCGGCAAGTCGAAAACCTGAAAAGGTGGCTTGGGCAAAAAAGGATATCCCAGTGGATTGAAAACCCAAAAGGGTGGTCCAGGCAAAATTTAGGGATGTAAAAGCATATAACTATGTCCCGTTGGATCACCTTACAGCCAATTTTCAGTATCAACTATCAAGCTCAAATGGTTCTAATCAATCCAGTCAACTTCAGACAAGCAACAAAGAGATGAGACGTCAAAGGCATAAAGGCAATAGCAGAATGGGAACCCAATGGGATTATTTCACATAGATGTTTTTCTTTTTATACTATTTTTGTATAGTTTCATTTTTACGGTGGCATTCTCTAACTAGGATGTTTGTCTCCTTGTACAAAACACCTATTATAGGAAAAACTTCTTCAAATCAATACAAAAACTATCTCTTTGAAAGTGCAAAACTATTTGTTTTTATTTTTCTGATTTGTTTACAAAAACGTCCAGTAATTATTGTTGAACATATGCATTTGAGAGTGATTATCATTTACAAATACGCACATAAAAAACATAAAGACAGTTACTACGGGCTTTAAGAAACAGGACAATGTCTAAAGGCCATCTGCAAATTCCCGCAGATACTTTCTCCTACAGGTACAAAGGCAGAGACACTCTACTACAAAGTCACTACCATATCCTCAGTTTACAGCCTAATGATGTCAAAGTTTCTGATATCCCCGGCAAAGCAAGAATCTCCAATTATTTCCCAAGCATCTTAAAGAATTCCATAGAATGGTTCACAAGCTTCTTGGGTTTCCTAAAAAGGTTTCATAAAAATCCCCGAGCGGATTACAGAGTTTCCCTTCTCCAACAAAGTTGATTTCTCTAACAACAGAAATCCGTCTCCCAGCATTTTAACTTCAACAAAATTTGAAGACTTACATTCTTCATCCCCAGAAGTAATCAGGGATTTATTTTCCCTAGTTCAACCACACTGCAATAAAACAACTGGTACGTTCATACATTACATTCATACATCATTTTACAACTGTCATAGCATACGCAACACAAATGCATATATCACAATCTCATTTATTTTGAGAAAATCATTACCCAATGCACTTCATGCATCATGATATTGCATACAACTAATTCTTTACCTTTTCAGGAAACTCTAACAAACGAATATTATCAACAATTTTCAAAAGTTCCAGACTAATACCTGAAACAAGACAGGATAACTATTTGTGAACAACTAATTGTAGATTAATACCTGAAACAAGACATGACAACTATCTACATGAGCAGATTGAAAATTAACTCCCAAAACAAGACGGGGAAACTATCTTTCTTTCTCTTAGGTCAGAGATTAATTCCTGAAACAATCCAGGGAAACTATCTCAACGACCAACAAAAATAAGTTCCAGATTAATACCTGAAACAAGACAGGACAACTATATGTGAACAACTGATTGTAGATTAATACCATAAATAAGACAGGACAACTATCTACATGAGCAGATTGAAGATTAACTCCCGAAACAAGATATGGAAACTATCTTTCTTTCTCTAAGGTATGAGATTAATTCCTGAAACAAGCCAGGGCAACTATCTCAACAACCAACAAAAACAAGTTCCAGATTAATACATGAAACAAGACAGGATAACTATATGTGAACAACCGATTATAGATTAATACCTGAAACAAGACAGGAAAACTATCTACATGATCATATTGAAGATTAACTCCCAAAACAAGACAAGGAAACTATCTTTCTTTCTCTAAGGTCAGAGATTAATTCCTGAAACAAGCCAGGGCAACTATCTCTATGACCAACACAAAGAAATTTCCAGATTAATTCTTGAAACCATACAAAGCAACCATCTATGAACAACTGATTGTGGATCAATTCCCGAAACAAGAAGAGGAAACTATCTACACGACCAGACGAAGCAATCTTACACGGGTTCCTTCTCATAATCTCTAGATGCAGCTTTACACGGGCTCATCCTGAAGCAATCTTACACGGGTTCCTTCTTATAATCTCTAGATGCAGCTTTACACGGGCTCATCCTGAAGCAATCTTACACGGGTTCCTTCTCATATATCTCCAGATGAAGTTTAACACGAACTCATTCTGAAGCAGCCTTACACAGGCTCCTTCTAATATATTTCCAGTAACGGTTAATTTCATTTTCCCCGGTAAGTTACTGCAAAGCCTAGATTTCGACCTGAAAACAGGTAACTTTCATCTCTCTAGTCCAGAGGTAACTCCTCAGTAGAGCCATGGACAACTAAAACTCCTAGACTCTATTCCCCATAGAGTTTTCCTCAAGCAAGAGAACAATAGAAATCAACATTCCCCAGTGGAGTCCTCCTCAGACAACAGGAACAGGAATCCCCATAAAGAGACCTCTTATGAAGTCAACATCTATTTTGGATGGCATCTTTAAGCCCATCTCTAACAACTCCCATTCATCTTCTCCAAATAGCATCTGTAAGCCCATTCCTGATATCATCAACCAATGGTGTTACTTCATACGAGTGCAAATTTTTAGGCACTTTAGTGTTCAATCATCTTCCACCTTCAGATCACCAAAGGCAGACAAGCCAATCTAAAACTTCAGGTTTAAGAATATTGAACAGGGGAAGCTGTTGTAACCCAAAATATTCCCTCCCATTTTTATTCAAGACATGCTCATTAAGGTCCTCAATTGCTCAAGGTTGACCAAGAATTGATCAGATAAATTCTCCTCCTAAGCAATGGCCATTCAATTAGTTTCACTTTTCACCAAGATGTGTGAGCTCCAAAGTTTCAAATGATTTCCATGGCACCCTATACGCCTCAGCATAATGGCCTAACTAAAATAAACAAAATAAGGGTATGTCGAAAGCTGAGAATATGCCTAAGAGCTTTTGGGTCGAAGCAGCTTCGAGAGCCGTATGATGCCCAACAAAGCACTTTGATAGAAGGAATGATAGTTCCAAAGAAAGCATGAGGAGTCTTTTATGAAGTATTTGATTGGAAGAGCTATTAAATAGCATCATCGAAGGGTTCGTTTTCGAACCATGGAAATTTAAGCTATTCGAAGCATTACAAGGAGGGCACACTTCGATTGCCATGTTGGTTGAATTGGCGCTTCGAAAAGAATAAGATGTTGAATTCAAAAAGCTTTGATCTTATGGTTCAAAGGATATGCATGTACCTGGACATGCAAGGAAGAAGTTGGATGATTGAAGTGAAGTCTTGGTGCTCATGGGTTACCATTCGATTGGTGCATACAAGATGTATTCACCAATTGAATATGAACTAGTGAGCAAGAAAGATTTAGTTATAGACAAAAGCAAAGGGTGGAAGTAGGAATCGAAGAACCACCTACACAAATGTGTTTGAAGGAGAGAACAAAATGAAGCTTTGACATGCCAAGATGAAGAGGTGTTCGAATTGAAGGAAAGGAGATCGAAAGGAACAGGAACTGAGTTCGATTAGGCTGATTGGATAGTTTTTTCAGATAAAGCAACTAAGGCAGATATTGACTCAATCGAAGAAGCCATAATGATGAGACCTTGAGCAGCTCGAATTGGAACTCAGAGCCATCGAAGAACAAAGCTTATGAGCATTCGAAATAATCAAGATGTGAAAAGTTGAAACAACACCTAATGGGATGAAACCTGTCTAGGTTCACTCAAAGCCTAAAAAGGTAGAAAATCATCAAAAATTGTAACTTTTTAAATCTTTCGATTTTGCTTTCAAATCCATGGTTAATGGATGATTCATGCTATTTTAGTTCACCACCACACCCTTATAAATATAAGACAAACATTTCCCATGAACATACACACATTGCCTATACACAAGAGATTTCCTATCAAAGTTCAACACACAAGAAGCTGCCTCAGAAAACAGATCAAATTCTCAAAATCTCACGAAGGGATCAACATTTGAAACACACTTTGCAGGCTCCTCCAGTCCAAACAAATACCATCCCTCCTCGACGCTTAAAGCATCCCAAAACTGCAGATCAAAGCATACCAGCCATATGTATAATTTTGAGATTCAATCTTTTGATCTAAGTGTATTTATGTGTTCTAATGTGTTTGTGTGTGTTTATGATGAAGTGTTAGACAAGTTATAGTCCTCACATGCGAGCCCTAATGTTAAGATAATGACCTACCATTATTATGGAATTTGAAATTGATTCCTTCGAATCTCAAAATCCAGGCGTCTCTTTCCTTTTGGCTTGTGTAGCGCGCATGTGTTGATTTTGAATTATATATATCTGATTTGTTTTACTAGTATAATGTTATGATTTTATTTGTATAAATGAATGAAAAAACAACGCAGATGGTAAAAAGGAAGTGTGTAAACGGGGAAGGACCTGGTTTCCATACCCAAGTCTTTACATTATATTTCTTCCTAACATGATATATGCAGATCCAATACTCCCGGGTCCAACGTGCACACCATGCACCCTCAAGTCATCACCATATAATCCAGATTTGAAAGCCTCAGATGCGTAACTAACCATATGTGATACGGTGGGAGAACTGACTTGATGTTTTGCGTTTCGATCGCATTTGTGCGGATAGCAAGAGTCGCCACCGACTTTTCTTTTATCCAAAAGGAAAGGTAAAAAAACACAGGAAAGACCTTTCGAGATTATTTCTCAAGTTCGGGGGGTAGATTCTGAAAAGGGAAGGTATTAGCACCCTTTTCATCCATGGTTTTCCATGGGCTCTTAGTTACTCGTTTAGATCACTTGCTTTTATTTGACAATCTGCTTGTGGTGTGGGCTTTGAAAGTATTTTGGAAAATCTCTTTGTAATGGTTCTCGTTTCTATAAGAACGCGTAGAAAGTTTTTATTTCAAAAAGTGGTTCAAAGATGTGTTTGTGGAACGTGTTTTCGAAAATGTTTTTGAAAAAGATGTTTTGCAATGGTTCTCGTCTCTATAATAACGTATCCAAAACTTTTTGTGTTTTTTTAAAAATGTTTTGAGATGAAAGTGTAGGTGTAAAATATTTTTGTCGTGAGCAAACGAGTAACTAGGAGCGAATCTACCTACTCAAAAGGTTTCCAATGTTCTTTCCTTCCTCCTTTTAATGTTTCTATCTTACCATTAATTTGGTAAGAAGCCCCATCATTGGATGTAAAGGGACAGGCGCGAGCCAATTTTACAGTCATCGAAAGCAACTTATGAGACGCTTTAGCAATTTTCATAAGGGACGAGATCATTTTATTGAAAGCAACGTCGAGGGTCATCGAGGGACTACGATCTTTTTATCGAAGGGTCATTGCTAAAGCGTCCCACATTCGAGGGACATGACTGTGTTTCCGAGGCAATGAGCAAAGTTACCCTAGAGGTGCGCGTGTGAAAAAGTGTGTTTGTTTCAAGTTATTTTGTTCTTTGATTAGGTTATCTAGCGATTGATTTTTGAATCTTGCCATGCACGCCTAATTATTATACAGTATAAGGAAAACAATAAATTGCAGAAATTAAAATTCTACGCTATTACAAAATTTTCGGGAATGGGGGTACAAATTTATAAACGGGGATGAATTAGTACAATTAAATGTCCCAATAGGCAAACAATACAACCAAATCGAATCGAGCAAATAATTAAAATTATGACAGTCTATGAAATAAATTGGCGAAATGAATGAAGTAATATTTTTGGTATTTTTGTTTGTGAGAGAATTTGAAAAGGAAAGTAAAAACCTAATTTAAAAAAAAATAATTGATTAAAAGAAATCAAATTATAAGGTTATTAAATTAAATCCAAACTAATTTGAATGTGAACTAATTTTAAATCTCAAATTTACTAATTCTAAATTAATCTTAAAATCTAAATAAATAAAAATCAAAAGTCTAAGTCTATTAAAATAACTCTTAAACAAATCAAGTTTTTTTATATATCAAAATCTAAAAAATGAAAAAACAAAGGGAGAGGATTCGGATGGGCCTGAGGATGATTTGTAGCTCAGGCCCTATAGGGGGTTTATCCAGATTGATTAAGGGGAGGGGTTAAAGAGGTGGTGACAAGTGTCACCACCAGACTGGATCAAAGTGTTATTATCAAATAACAAAACTAGCTTAAGCTGGGCCATGGCTCTCATAACTCATGTTCTTTTCTATCTCTTAAAATGCATTATCTCTTCTCTCTTGCTCTGAGTTCTCGCCGGAGAAGGCTAACTGGCTGCACTGGAAATCACCTTGCGGCGGTGACGGTAGCGGCGTGACTCCAAACATCAATTTTTTTATATCAATCTGATCCTCTCTTCTCTCTAGTTACTAATCTATGGTTAATTTTTGCAGATTTTTAGTTTTGAAGCCTAGATCTAAAGAGAGGTGGACGGAAACCCTAGGACAAAGATGTGGCGAACGATGATGATTTATGATGAAACATGCAAAATAAGAAAAGCGAAACATAAAGAGAAAGGGAAAATGGAAACCGTATTCTCCAAAATTGTGAGCTTTGAACCTTTTTTTTTTGAGATCTTTGCTTCCAGTATTTTTGAATCTGTTTCTCTCCTTCTGAATATATTGGGAAGATTATTGAGGTAGGATGACAATGAAGATTAGGGTTTGGCCTTTTCTATCTCTCTGAGTTATTGATTTTCTTGAATAACAAAACTATGGCTTTTTTGACTTTTGGTTTTTTGATGCTCTGAAAATTTGTTGATTTTGGTTTTGTGATGTTTTGATGGCTGTGTTGGTTTCTGTTTTTACAGTGATGGTTTGGATATATTCTTTTGATGATTTTTTTCTGGTTTTTTGAGTTATGTATTGAGACCAAGGGTTTTTTTGATGATGGTGTTTGATGATCACAACTTTGATGCTGAAGAAAAACTAGTTTTCTGACTTGTTGGTCCTAAGTCTGTTCGTGATTTTCGGGTACTGAGACAACAGGGTTTTGGAATTTGGTTGGGTCTTCTTTTGAGTTGCCTTTTGTTCTGTTGCTGGTTTGTATTGATTTGCTGGTTTATTGGCTATCAAGTTTTGCCAGTTTTCTATTCTTTGGCTTTTTTTTGTGATGTCCTCTATCCTCCCAGCTTATTTCTGTTTATATACATCAGATGGTGAGCAAATGGGGGGAAACGTATAGATTTTGAATGGCATTATGGTATACTGCTTTAGGCATTTGAGTGCAAGTTGACATCTTTGCCATTTTAATGTAAGTTTGGGCAGGTTTTGACTTACTTTATGCAGAGTTGCAGCAGGTTTTTGGACTGTATAGGGGCTGTAACAGGCTAGGTGATCTCTTTCCTCTTTTCTCTTTCAATGAAAATAAAATGTAGTTTTTTTGCTTTATTTTTAAACTTCTAAATGGTTTGTGTGACTAGGAAAATTATTACATAATGAGCAAGTTAGCTTGCTACTTCTATGCTATGCTTATGATGCATTTGTTCTGCTTTTGTGGGCTTGCTTGTTGCATGTTGTTGTAATGTTGAGGTTGCTTTTATTGTGGCATGTTTTCCTGTTCTGGTTTATTGCAGGCCTGCTGTTAGCTATTTGTAGCCTGTTATTTGGCTTTCTTGTTTTGGCCATTTGTTTGCTGTTTGCAGCCTTGGCAATTTTCTTTTTCCTTTTTCTTTTGTGAACCAAGAAAGGAACTATTTTTTGTTATTTGCAATAGAATTTGGGGCCTATGATTAAACATTAAAAAATCCGATTATGTAAATCAAATGAGGTTTTGTGGAATGTTTAAACATGATTTGACAACCACCCCCCTAATTCTGATTCCTACACAAGCCCTAGTGATGAATTTTGTGAAATAGCTCTTTGAAAATTCCTTGTTCATGTTCATGTTTCTTTCTTGTACCAATCATGCTCTCTTTCTCTTGTTTCATGTGAGCAAAAGTGGAGATGACAAGGCAAAGAATGCAAGGAATCCGTGGCAAACATGAAGGTCTTGGAGAAAAGTCAAAGGAATTGATATGATTTAATCTTCAAGAAACTTGATCATGGATTAGTTCTCTTAGGTCAAATGTTCACTTGATTTTCTTTGTAACTTAGAACAAATCCTCTTGTAGTTTGATGTATTTTGGAAGTATTGTATTCAATAGTTGTACCAATGTATCCTTGAATAACAATAAGTTGTAAAACATAAAGTATTGAAAGAATTTGAAGTTTTGTAACAACCTTGGATGGTGTGTTTGAAATTGGGGAAGAACTTGAATTGTAGCATGAAGTATCCTTGTGATATATTTGAACTTGAAATCCTTTGTAAACAACAATTTGTAATTTCTCTGCAAACAAACAAAAATTTGTAATTTTATTTGCAGTGTAATGATACAAAGATTTGAACTATTTTGGTATGATAGGATCTTGTACAAACTTTCGTATTCTAATTGATTTTTTTTAAATTTCCAATCAGAATATTTGAAATAAAATGCTCTAGTATGGTAACTTGAATTCCAAATTATCCAAATAACTTTGTAACTGTATTTCAAACAAACATGCACTTTGTACTCCAATTCCTAAACAAAATAAATATTTAAGAATGTAAATCATATGGTCAACTTGAATCCAAGATCATGATTGTCTTAAATGACAGTCTTAATCTCCACATCTTGTCCAAACAAACATGCTCTGAGAACAAACGTTAACCTTTAAGTAAATTGTGTTTAATAAAAATTCAAAATCAATAAATGCCTTGCGACGATTTGATAATTTTAAAGTCTTCCAAACCCAACTTTCCTTCGATTCTTTGAAGATAAACCCGTGAGCGACACCACATATGACCATGAACAGAAATAATCGTCTCAAAGTCTTTTAACTTGAAGAAATCACAATTCTTAGAAATTAGACGACTGTTATTTGAAATTAGGTCAAAAAATCATGAAGTGATTTCCAACGCATTCGAATTTTTGGTGATTTTCTACGTGTAATCAGTTCTTGATTTGTGAAGAGAAATTTGGGATGGAATCAAGGAGAATAATACACAAGAAAAACCATTCAAAAATATTGAATAATGAATTAGTTACGATCATTTGAATTTGTTCTCACAAAAAGGGCGATTTTCAAGTCGATGTAATTGATTTCAATTACCTGGACCAATGATTGAGCAAACTTGCAACGTGAGATTTGAAAAATGACTTAAACTACCTTGAGGAGACACGAAGACCTATGAAAACCATTTGAAACCTTAAAGACTCAATTTTCTTTGAGAAACGTCAAACCCTAATTGTTAACTTACTGCCTAGGAAGAGAATTTGCCCGATCAACTTCTGAACTAAATTAGGTGTCTGAGAAACCCTAGGGTAACATCTTGAGTGAAAAATGGGAGGACAAATTTTGGGGTACAAAACCATACACTCTCAAAAGCTAGCAACATAGGATCCAACGCAACTCCTGGGCTTCTTTTTTCTTGGGGCTCAAGAATTTCAAAATGCACCCCCTTGTTCACTTTAGTACCAGGCCCAATTTATTTTCTTTTCTTCACTTTATTTTATTTACTTAATTGTCTTATGTTTAAAAATCATTTTATTTAATTAAAATCAATAAAATCTTAAAAATATTAGACTTAGGATTTTCTAATTATTTTTAATTTTGTAAATTAATTTAGTTAATTTTTAATTTAATATTTTCCTAAATAGGCAATAGACAACAAAAATATAATGTTCCTTTTACTTAGAAACATTTTAGGGTTTTAGACGTCTTTTCCAATTCGCGCGCGTTTATTATTTTAGCATTGTTATTTTTATCATTAATGTATCTGCTTATCGGATGTTATAGAATAACTAGGACAGCTACTGTTTTTCCTCAATTTCATACTTGTAAATTTCCCCTCCCCCAAGCCATGTAATAGTTTAGTTTAGGATTTACATTCCCTTACTCAGAAAACTCTCGAAAGGTCTTTATCTGTTCTTTTCACCCTTTCCTTTGTTGGATAAAAGAAAAGTAGGTGGCGACTCTTGCTTAACGCAACATTTGCGAACACAATCGCAAAACTAATATACAAGTCAAATCTCCCACCATATCACACATGGCGTAATGATGTCCTCAAAATAAATGAGATTATGTCGTATGCATTTGTCATGTATGTGCTATGATGAACGAATGTTATGGAAATGTGACTTTGTCTAGGAAAATAAATCCTTGACAAATATTGGGGAGTAAAGGGAAGCTGAATCCCAGACAGTTGCTGGTGATGAAGAGTATGTGTATCTTCAAGCCTTGTTTAGAGTGTTTCCGCTAGGGATTCTTGTTTTACTGTTTGAGGAGAAACCCGCTGCAGAACATTGACTTTGCTTGAGGAAACTCTACGGGGAGCGTTGATTTCTGCTTGGGGAATAAAGTTCATGGGTGTTAGTTGTCTATTTCTATAATGGGGAGCTATATCTTGATTGGAAAGGAATAAAGTTTAGCTGTTATCTCGTCGGATTCCAGGCTTCACAATAATTTGCTAGCGATAAAGATGTTAACTGTTATCTAGTCAGATTTCAGGCTTTGTAGTAACTCACTGGGGATAGTGGCAAACTCTATTGGGGAAGAGGAGTTTTGTTAGTGATTTGAAGAATTTATACTATTATCCTGTCGGGTCCAGGTTTCGTAGTAACTCGAACGATTATCTGGTCGGGTCCAGGTTTGAGCAACTCGAACTGTTATCTGGTTGGGTCCAGGTTTCAGTAACTCAAACTGTTATTTGGTCGGTTCCAGGCTTTGTAGTAATTGAAGAAGTTAAACTATTATCCGATCGGGTCCAGGCTTTAGTAACTTAAAATTGAGATTTATTGTTATCTGGTTGGGTCCAGGTTTCAGCAACTCAAACTGTTATCTGGTCGAGTCTAGGCTTTGTAGTAACTGAAGAAGTTAAACTATTATACGGTCGGGTCCAGGCTTTAGTAACTTAAAATTGAGATTTACTATTATCTGGTCGGGTCTATCTTTCATCAACTCAAACTATTATCTGGTCGGTTCCAGGCTTTATAGTAAATTGAATCAACTATTATCTGGTCGGGTCTAGGTTTCACAGTAATTTGTTTGGATGGGATTAAGTTGAACTAATATCTGGTCGGGTCCAGGCTTCGTAGTAACTTGCTTAAAAGGATGAAGTTGAACTGTTATCTGGTCGGATTCCAGGCTTCGCAGTAACTTGCGGTGATAGTAACGACTCCGTTGAGGATTGTAATGATTTTCCCAGGGATTAGGAGTTTTGGTCCCTTGATATAAGTCTGAGAGGTAAACTCGAGCTGGGGAATTTGCAGTTTGTTGGGGGAAATAACCCGGTTAAAGAGAACATTTTGACGACCTTCTAGGGAAGTGGCTTCTTTTAGGTAGAACTCCATAAGGCTTCTTTCTGAGTCCATCTCAACTGGGGAGAGGGTTTTTTGAGAGACTGGAGTTCTGGCTGGGGATTGCATGAATCCATTTATGTAGGGATAATCTTATCTTTGTGGGGAAATTCTAAATCCTTAAGGAGATGATTGTTTCTGTTTTTCTGTATACATTTGTTAATAGTTTAATAATGTTCATATGGATATGTTCATTCAATTTTAGTCATCAGACTCTTTTGCACTCAAAACAGAAGAAAAAACAAAAGAGTTTACACCTCAAAGTATATTTGTATTGATGTTTTTGCCCATGAATAGGAGTTTTTGTACAAAGAGACAGAGATCCTAGTAAGAGGAAATTGTCGAAGGAATGAAAGGAATACAAAGTGAAAACAAAAATAATAACCACATGGAAGTGATCTCATTGTGTTCCAACTTCTCTATTTCCCCTATGTCTTCGAACATCATACCTTATCATTGAAAGAAGTCGATTGAATTGATCTTGGACCATTGAAATAGGACCTTGGTAATAAAGCTTGTTGTAGTGATCTCAGCGGACATAATCATACATTTTGATCCTTAACTTTTTCCTGGACCTCCCTTTCGGGTTTTCAGTCCACCAAGATACCCATTTTTTCCCAACCCGCCCTTTCGAGTTTTCGACTTACCGGGTGTACAATCTTTTGTATGTATCCCTAACTTTTTTCCGAACCTCTTGGTTCGCCGGGATGCCCTTATTTTTCCCTAGGTATGTCAACTTTGCGGGTCATTCTTTATGCGTAGTATTTTTTGACTATGTCCGCATTCACAGGATGCATGAAATCTTCTCCGTCCATAATTTTTAGCATTATGGCACCACCAGAGAATACTTTCTTGATAAAAAATGGTCATTCGTAAGTGGGAGTCCATTTGCCCCTGGGATCTCCTTGTGGAAGAATGATGCGCTTTATTACCTAGTCGCCAAGCTGGTATGCTTGAGGTTTGATCTTTTTGTTGAAAGCCTTGATCATACATTTTTGATACATTTGACCATAACAAACAACAACTAGTTGCTTCTCATCGATCAACTTTAGCTGATCCATCCTAGTCTGCACCCACTCGTCTTCTCCTAGATCTACCTCTTTCATAATCCTTAGGGAAGGAATTTGAACTTCTATAGGCAAGATAGCTTCCATACCATAGACCAAAGAGAAGGGGTTTCCCCAGTTGATGTTCGGGCTGAAGTACGGTAGCCGTAGAGAGCAAATGGTAACATCTCATGCCAGTCTTTATATGTTACCACCATCTTTTATACAATCTTCTTGATATTTTTATCGGCAGCTTCCACTACGCTATTCATCTTGGGTTTGTATGGAGAAGAATTGTGATGCTTGATTTTTAACCGAGTACAAAGTTCCGTAATCATATCATTGTTGATATTGGTTCCATTGTCAGTGGTGGTCCTTTCGGGGATACCATAACGACATATGAGGTTATGCTTGATGGAATAGGCTACCACGTTCTTTGTAACTGAGGCAAATGAGGCAACTTCAACCCATTTGGTAAAGTAATCAATGGCAACAAGGATGAAATGGTTTCCATTGGAAGCAATAGGTTTAATCTCTCCAATCATGTCAATGCCCCACATTACGAATGGCCACGGAGCGGTCAGGACATTTAGAGGAATTGGGGGTGCATGGACCTTGTCAACATAGATTTGACACTTGTGACAAGTCCTTGAGTGGTGATGACAATCAGTTTCTATTATGGACCAATAGTAACCAACCCTCAAGATTTTCTTGGCCATAGTGTGCCCACTTGAGTGAGTCTCAAAGATTCCATCATGCATGTCTTCCATGATCTCCTCTGCCTCCTTCTTGTCCACACATCGGAGTAGAGTAGAATCATGGTTGCACTTGTACATGGTTCCATTGCTTAGGAAGAATTGGGATGAAAATCTTTGCAAACATTTCTTGTCATTGACTGAAGCCCTTTCAGGATACTCTTGTGCTTCAAGATATCTCTTCACCTCATGGCACTAAGGCTTCTCTTCGTCAGTGTCAAGCTCGCAACAGTGTGTTGGTTCATCAAATCTTTCTATAGTAATTATGGTAGCCTCGTTATTCTAATTGACCTTGAACATAGATGAGATTTTCGCTAGGGCATCTGCCAACTGATTTTCTTCTCTTGGGAAGTTTTCAAAAGTAACCTCCTCAAAGTATGGGATCAAAGTTAACACAAGCTCTTTGTAAGGAATTAGATTAGGATGTTTTGTATCCCACACTCTCTTAACTTGACTGATCACTAGAGCAGAATCTCCTAATATGTTCAAGAACTTGATCCTTAAGTCAATGGAAGCCTTTAGACCCAAGATGCACGCTTCGTACTCAGCCATATTGTTCGTACAATCGAAGCACAATCTAGAAGTGAAAGGAGTATGGCAACCCCCAGGAGAAATAATCACATCACCAATTCCATTTCCCAAATCGTTGGAAGCCCCGTCGAAAACCATAGTCTATCGGGATCCTTGTTCAGGTCTGTCATATGGTTCAGGTTCTTCACAGTCAGTTACTAGCATAATATTCTCATACGGGAAGTCAAAGTTCATAGACTGGTAATCATTAACATCTTGATGGGCCAAATTATCTGCCAATACACTTTCTTTAATGGCCTTTTGTATGGTATATTGGATGTCATATTCGGTCAGAATCATTTTCCATCTAGCTATTTGTTTGGAGAGAGTTGGCTTCTTGAAGATGTACTTGATATGGTCCATCTTAGAAATCTATAAAGTGGTATGAGTCAACATATAGTGTCTTAGCCAGTGAGCAGCCCATGCCAGAGCGCAACAAGTTTTCTCGAGCAGTGAATATCTGGCTTCACAGTCGGTAAAATTTTTGCTCAGGTAGTATATTGCATGCTCTTTTTGGCCAGACTCGTCATGTTTTCCCAACACACACCCCATAGAATTCTCTAGCACAGTCAAATACATGATCAAGGGTCTTCCTTCAATTGGAGCATAAGGATATGAGGCTCTTGAAAATATTCCTTAATTTTGTCGAAGGAAGCTTGGCAGTCATCGTTCCATTTGACTACTTGATCTTTCTTCAAGAGTTTGAATATTGGCTCACAAGTAGTAGTTAGGTGAGATATGAAGCAGGCAATGTAGTTAAGATGACCCAATAATCCTTTAACTTCTTTCTCAGAATGGGGAATGAGAATTTCTTGAATGGCTTTAACCTTTGCAGGATCAACTTCGATGCCTTTACCACTGACCACAAAACCTATAAGTTTTCCAGACCTTACTCCGAAAGTGCACTTGTTAGGATTCAGCCTTAACTTGTACTTCTTCAACCTCTCAAATAGCCCTTGTAGGTGATCGAGGTGCTCTTCCTCAGTTTGTAACCTTGCAATCATATCATCCATATAGACCTCTATTTCATGATGTATCATATCATGAAATAAAGCTTCCATAGCACTTTAATATGTTGCCCCTGCATTCTTCAATCTGAACGACATGACTTTGTAATAAAAGGTACCCCATTGCGTAACAAAGGTGTCTTCTCCATGTATTCGGGAGCCATCTTGATTTGGTTGTAGCCAGAAAATCCATCCATGAAGGATAAGACCTTATGTTGAGTGGTGTTGTCAACCAAGGCATCGATATGAGGTAGAGGGAAATCATCTCTGGGGCTTTCCCTATTTAAATCCCTATAGTCTACACACTTACGAACTTTTCCTTCCTTCTTCGGCACAAGGACCATGTTTGCAACCCATTGAGGATAAGATGTCACAGCTAGGAATCGTGCATCGAATTGCTTCATCACTTCCACTTTTATCTTTTCAAACATGTCAGGCCGCATCTGACAAGCCTTTTGTTTGACAGGAGGGCAATCTTCCTTTATCGGTAGACGATGAACCACAATACCAGTATCCAACCCTGGCATGTCTTTATACGACCAAGCAAACACTTTAACATAGTCATGTAGCATCTAGACCAACATGCTCTTGATACCGTCTTCTAAGTTAGCGCCGATCTTGACCTCTTTCTTGTCTGTCTCAGTACCTAGGTTGATAACTTTGACTGGCTCTTTATGAGGTTGAATAGATTTCTCCTCTTGCATTAGAAGTCTGGCTAGTTCCCCTGGTATTTCACAATCTTCCTCGCCTTCATCTCCAGCTTGGTTAATTGGATGTTCGAAGTCATAACTGGAAATAGTAGAGTCGTTGGCAAGGAGATCCGGAGTGGATGAGGATCTGTAAGTGTGTGTGTGTGTGCATATAAGATACATGGCTATTTGAAAAATGCAATAAAGAAAAAGAAAGACAATAAGCATAAAATTTGAATGCAAATGTCCAATGTTTTTCATTAAATGGTCATATGATAAATGAACATGAACAAAACCCTTAACAAATGTACCATGGTGCCTCGGGCCAGGCACATGGCTTAAAAGTCATTGTTTGGAATTAAGATTACAGACAGAAGTTCTTGAATTGACAGAAAACAGTAAACGATAATTACTCATCATTGAAAGAGATGGGAGTGAAGTCCTTTGCGTGCTAGTTGTTGAGCTTTCCTCCAGAAGTATGGTAGATCCATTCTTCAAAAGCACTTTCATCGTCAGAGTCTTCCACAACATTTACTTCATGATTTAAAATATGAAGAGGTGGCTTTCCCATGTGAGCGCGCCTGACCTCTTTCTGAGCTTTGATGGTGAAACCCAACCCAAGTTTGTCTGCTTTAAATGAAATGTCGGGGAGTTATCCCCTGATAATACGGCTTCCATCTTTGACCACGACACGAGCATCTTTAAGTGAAACCATTCTTGGTATAACTTCATCAACTTTAGATATGCCAGAGGAGATTTTGGTGGCGGCAACCATAGGAGGAACAACTTTGAAAGCCTGGCATGGAGTTTCTATAAAATCACCATCCATTTCCACATACTTGAAGGAATTGAGGCGGCTCACCATAAATTCCTCTTCACCATAAACAGTGACAATCTTTCCCTTGACTGGATAATTTAACTTTTGGTAAATGGTGGACGTCACTACTCCTGCCCCGTATATCCAAGGGCGCCCAAGAAAACAAGAGTAAGCAGGACGGATGTCCATCACATAGAAAGTAGAATTGAAAATTTGTGAACCAACTTTAATGGTGAGATCGACTTCTCCAAGTACCATCATCTTGGATCCATCAAAAGCCCTCACAACTATGTCACTTGGTTTTAACACAAGACCTTTGCAATCTAACCAGTCCAAGGCACCTTTGGGTAAAACATTTATAGATGAGCCAATATCAACTAAGACATGAGACATGGTAGTTCCCTTGTATTCAATAGAGACATGTAAAGCCTTGTTATAATTACTTCCAACAAGAGTCAACTCAGTGTCAGAGAAACCTAATCGTTGTCAGCCATTAAACTCGCCACACAATTCTCGAGCTGGTCAGCTGTAGTCTCTTAGGGAACATGAGCTTTCTTCAAAAACTTGATTAAAGCTTGGGCATGAGCATCAGAAAAAAGTAGTAATGTTATCATGGAGATTTTCGAGGGGGTTTTCCCCAGCTGTTCGACTATTTTTAAATCACTCTTCTTTATAATTTTCAGGATTTCCTCCATCTCTCGGGTGGAGGGCTCTTCAGCATCAACATCTTTGGCAGATGCTTCTATCCTAGAAGGCTCACTTACTTTTCTTTTCCTCTAGTGGTGGCATTAGGCTTATCCATGGTAATGCAGACAGGTGTGGTTGTAGTAGTTGGAGGTGAAATGTCAGGAGAGAAAATCCTCCCTGTTCTCATCACCTTGCTAGAACCGACAATATTGGTAACGTCATCAACTTTGTCTTCATTGATCCAAGAGTCTTGCTTAATTCCATGATAGTAAACTTCAGCACCGTAATTCCAAGGGTCTACTTTGTTAGAGGAGTAAGGAATCAGCTCAGGGGCAGTGATTATTAAAGGAGAAATTGTTGGTTCATTTGAAATCCTAATAGGACCCTTTTGAGGAGATCCTAAGAGGCTTGTTGGAGATTGTTATTATGGAAAGGTCTTCACCTTTATTGGTCAAACTTTTGTTGGTAGGAATTATTTCAAACATGATCTCGTGACTATCTATCAGGTATTGAACACCTTCTTTCAGCCAGTTGCATCCATTTATTTGTTCAACACAACAATCACAGCCTTTTAAACAGCCAGGGAACACCCCAGTTCTCAGCAAATCTCCCTTCACAATAGTAAATGGAGTAGTCAAATCCTCAAAGGAGGAAACAAAGGTAGTGTCATCAATCATATTGACACCTTTGCCATGGTTTGACATTGGTGTAGTTATCACATTTGGAGTTGTAGTTGGATCAAACTCAATAGTTTTTTTATCGATAAGATCTTGAATCTTGTTTTTTAGAGCCCAACATTGATTGGCCTCATGCCCAGGGCTATTGGAATGATACGCACACTTGGAATTTGGATTGTACTTCGGTGATGTAATATTTGGATTTGATGGAAGATCACGCAATGTCACTAAGTTGGCCTTCAACTGATATTGTAAGGCTTGGGACAGTGACATGCTAATCCTTGTGAACTATCTTTGAGGAATTTCAGGTCGTTGATGGTTGGATGATTGTCTTGGAGCAAATAGAGGGTTGGAGATTAACACAACATTAACAGAGGGTCGGTGATCCATCTTGGTACGGGCCCTTTCCCCATACACAACATTGGTTTCTTTCTTCCCAGTAAAAGGCTTATTTGCAGAGTTGGATGCAGAAGCACATGTCATGGGAATTTTTCCACTCTCAATGCCACTTTCGACCCTTTCACCAGTTAGGACTAACTCGGTGAAACCAGAAGAAGAAATCTCAATTAATAAGTTAAAAATGGGCCAGTTAATGTACCCATGAATATATCAACTAGTTCCCTGTCAATTAGTGGTGGTTGGACCCTACCAACAAGATCCCTCCATTTTGCGCGTACTCTTTAAGCCCTTCATTAGTACCCATTGTTATCCTTGAAGTTGAACTCTATTCGACGCCAACTCATCGTTGTACTGATATTGATGATAAAAAGTAGTGGCCAGATCTTCCCATGTGTGAATGTGGGAACCCTCCATTGGTAAAACCATTCTAGCTGAGTCCCAGCCAGACTCTCTTGGAAGAAATGGATCCAGAGCTTCTTGTCAGTAGTATGTGGTTGTATCTTGCATACATAGGACCTCGGGTGAAGCTTTGGGCATGAAACACTGTCGTACTTAGCAAAGATTGTAACTTTGAATTTGTGGGGGATTGCAACCCCAGGTACTAAGCCCAAATCACCAAAATCCAAGCCAGGTACAACTTGAATTTCTAGATCTTTCAACCTATCTTCCAGTTTCTTGTACTTATCCTCATCCGATGGACACTGTTCATCAAAGTAATCTTCATCCTCAGAAGCTTGATCATTTTCACCCCAGCACGGGTGCTCCTTGCTTCTTCATTCTGATTTTCATCCTCCTCGGATGACTCTTCAACCAATTGTACTTGATGAATGGGACCTTTAAGCCTTTCCCCAAGTTAATCAATGCTTTCTTCTTGTTCTTCTTTTTGGCCACCAGAAGTGACATCAACTCTTGTTGTCCTTTCGCCAGAGTCATCAAGGTTTCTTGTAATTGAGAATTCTGTTTTTGCAAGTCTTTCACGGTTTGCTAAATATCCATCTTACTGAAATAAACAGTAGAAAGATGAGGAAACTTGTGTCTGAAAACCTGCTTATGTTATGATGCATGGAATGTGTATGCAAATGATTTCGAGGATTTTTAAGATTTAAATTTGTTTAGACAAAGAGGAAACAAATATTAATTGCATTAATAAGTTCAAAACGGTTACAAGATGCCTCTTGGGCTTAAAATGGAAGAAACAAAGATAATACAAAATAAACTCCTAAAACAAAAAAGGACTCAAGCTTCCCATGAGCGCATCCTCTTTGGTGCGATGTAGGCGTTCATACTTCGCTCTTCATGAATTTGTCTTGTGAGCTCCAAAACATTATTATCTTTTGCATAGAACTGGGTTTCAAAGGTGTCTCGCTCTCCTTTGAGTTGAATCCATGATCTCTACAATTCCTTTATAGTAGTTGGCATGTTAGGATGAAGAATAATGTAAGGGGTGTCTCCCTCAGCAACGAGCTCCATAATCACGGGTAGGATGGCAGGGTAAGGCATCATGATACTTTGAGCACGAGTTAGTACCCACTTAAGGTAAGGCTCAATGGGGATGGAAATTTTATACCCCAATGTCTTGCTATCAACTTTGTTCACCATGCCCCAAGCTCGTACGAATCTTGGACGATAACCTTGGACATCGTTCTCATAGTCAAATGTAATTCCTTGGATAAGTGCATCATGAGGACCATCCCTCCTAGCATACCCAAACTATCATAAAGCCAAACAAGGATTATAGGTGATACCTCCCCTAATGCCAAGGAGAGTGACATTAGGGAATTCCCCTCAACGGTCAATAATGATAACATCCTCCAAAGATCGAGAACACCAATGAATATCCGAATGCGAGAGTGACATCAACCTATTAGACCATCTCATGCCTTGCTCATTCTTCAAAAAAGATCGAGGTATGTGCAAAATAAACCACCTAGCCAACAAAGGAGTGCAACACATAAGAATTCCTTTCTCTTCATGGTGCGAGTGTGAAGAGAATGCAAGATATCTCCAAGTAAGGTAGGCACCGGGTTACGAGATAGAAAAACCTTGACCGTATTCACATCTATGAGTTGGTCCGGGTTAGGAAATAGTACCATCCCATAGATGAGAAGATCCAACACTTATTCAAAGGCTTGTAAGTCCAAAGCATCTGAAAATTGTTGAGCCTTCTCAAATAGAAACTTGGCTAGAAAACCCTTAACACCACTTCTTATTTCCCAATTTTCAACAACGTTTGACCGTTGCAAATGTAAAGCTCGAGCAATCTCCTCAGGTCTTGGGTCTTTCTCAATACTGGTGAAAGATATTTGATTAAGAATTGGCACTCCTAAGAGTTGAGAGAACTCCTCCATAGGGGGAACTAATTGGTAATCAGGAAATGTAAAGAAATGGTGTAAAGGGTCAAAGAATATAAAGAGCACTTTCATTATGTCTTCATCATGGTTTGAGGTAACCAGATTGAGAAATCGACCATGTCTTGTGGTAAATGGAGAATTCTCGGGAACCCTTGATGCTAACTCTTAGAGTTGAGGGAGGAGGCACTCCTACGAGGTTTATTTGAATAGTATTCCTACGAGTTGAAGCCATGTCCTACAAAACAACACAAAGATAAATCCCAAAAATCCTTGAAATGGTTAGTGCAAAATTCCATGGTATGATGTCATGATGTTATGTACAAGTAAATATATACACACAAAGAAAACAAGTCCTTAGGGTTATACTTGCATGAGGTTCATAGGTAAGTACCCTCTTGAAGTTTAGTTGGTTCAACCTGTCATAGAAAGTAATCGGGTTCTAGTGAATCTCAATATCACTGATCTTTCTTCATCGGGCATTGTTTCAGTGCAAACCTCTTTATTGGCGACTGAAATATCCCAAAAGTTCGATCTCAATGAGCGTAGCATCAAGTATCAACCAACTTTGAACCGCACCAAAGCCGACTATCTCACTACTTCCTAATGGCCAAGTTGTTCGATTAAAGGTTCTACGGTCAGTTAGTGCTTCATGACACAACACAACAGCCCTGTATTCTTCTTGACTGGACTCAAGGGCTACTGTTACCAACAAATGTGTCACACTAACATATCCATCGCTTTAACTATGTCAGTATACCCTGCACAGTCCCCACGATTTATTGTTACTTACCTAATAATGTTCCCTGATACGGGTGGAGGGTCAAAAAACCCAAACAAGGACCCAAAATGTAAATCAAACAAGTCAAACAATGAAAGCATTTAAAGATGATCTAGTCTCTAAGGTAACCCCACTTTTAATTAATATCCCCAGCAGAGTTGCAAGTTATATAATACGGTGGGAGAACTGACTTAGGTGTTTTGCGTTTTATCACAATTTTTGCGGATAGCAAGAGTCGCCACCGACTTTTCTTTTATCCAATAAAGGAAAGGGTGAAAAGAATAGGAAAAACCTTTTGAGAATTTTCTTGAGTTCGGGGGGTAGGTTATGAAAAGGGAAGGTGTTAGCACCCATTACATCCATAGTTATCTAAGAGCTCTTAGTTGCTTGATCACATTGCAAATTCTTTGTTTGGAATGCGTTTGTGATTGGTGTAAGTTTGGAAATATTTTGAAAACGCTTTTGTTTCGGAAAACTCTGTAATGATTCTCGTCTCTATAAGAATGTATACTAAGCGTTGGTTTTGAAAATAGTTCAAAGAGATATTTGTTTTTGAATATGTTTTGAAAGTGTGAGTGTGGATATGGTTTTAGTTTGTGATCAAGAAACTACGAGCGTTCTACCTACTCAAAATGTATTTGTTCATTTCCTCCTCCTTTAGACACTGTTATCTTACCATTGATTGATAAGAAGCCATATCGTTGGATGTGAAGGGACGGGCGTGGGTCATCGTATAGTCATAGAAGGCAACATTTTAGGATACCTTAGAAATTTGTCTTAAGGGACTGAGATCTCTTACAAAGGCAACATTGAAGGATCATCGAGGGACTACAATCTTGTATTCGAGAGTCTTTTCTAAACCATCCCACGTTCGAGGGACATGACTATTTTTCTCAATGCAACAATGAGGTTAACCCTAGAGGTGAAAGTGTGCAAAGTGTTTGTTTTTCATGCTTTGTTTTTCTTGAATTAGGGTTTTCTATTGGTTGATTTTTGTCTTGCCATACACACGCTAATTACTATCATTTTATTCGAAAGCGATAAATTGCGGAAAATTAAAGTCCTACGCTATTACAATACTTTTAGGGGATGGGGATACAAGTTTAATGAATGGGGATGAAAGTGATAAAGCCATAATTAATATTATAAACCATTAATGATTCAAAAACATAAAAAAAAGTCTCAAAAATCAACAATTCTGGTGCCTGGCTGACACGGGCCGTGTCCTGTGACACGGGAACCCGTGTCAGGACCCTGTAATTATCCCTGCATGATTTTTCTGTCCCAGACAAGCTAACACGGGCTATGTCCTATGACACAGGAACCTGTGTCAGGACCCTGTCTTGCTATTTCGTCCAGTTTCAAGCCCAATAAGAGGGAAATGGGTCGTGTCCTATGTCGCGGGCACCCGTGTCAGAACCCTGTATTGCCATTTCTCCTGTTTTCTTCCTGACATGGCCCGTGTCAGGTGACACAGCCGATCGTGTCAGACTTCCAGAGACATTTTTATGTAGTTTTGAGTGTTTGCAACTCTTCTACTTTGATTTGTCCTGTTTTATTCTTTTGAAAACGAAAGTAAGATGATGTATGAACAAGGATATTACAGTTTGAGAAAACTTACCTCTTGAAATGAAAACTCGAAATGTGTATGGATATTTCCAGGTGCAATGTCATGATTGATTGAGCTTCCTTAGATCTCCCTGAAGTTTTTCAAATCTTTACTTCATGTTGAAAGTGTTTGAAACTCTCCAACCAATTCAACTTGCAAGACAATGTTTTTTGAGTTTGGAAAGTGGAGATAATGATATTACAGAAGTTGTTCTTTTGTTTGAACAACTTTTATATGATGTATATGAAGAAGTTACTACTTTAAAGGCCTGTATGGCTAATCCGAATGCTTTGATGGAATCGTTGGTGGCTTCTCAAAATCAGCCACCACTTGCTCCTCCGTCTCCACATATTATTCAGACACAAAAAACAACAATTGTTTCTAAAATACCGTTGGTTCCCATTTCTGTTACTCTAATTACTACTGCTCAGTACCATATGCCTCAAGGCTACCCGTGGCGAATGCTCGAAAATTTCATACCAGAAGGTTACAATCCTGATACTCAGGTTGCTCCATTTGCTCAAGCAGTTGTTGTTAATGCTCCTCCTATGGTGCATTCTGCTCCTGATTCTAGGAATGAGATTAGTTATGTTACGCCTCCTTCGGTGAATACTGTGTCCTTCGTTAACAATGAAGTTTATCATCCTATTCCTCCACCAAGTTAAATTATGGGTTTCTATGACCGACTGGATGACTTTCAGGGCTAATTCAATGAGATGTAGAAGGAAATGAAAACTCTTTGAGGAAAAGAATTATTCGGGAAAAACGCCAGTGAACTCTGTTTAGTTCCTAACGTAAAAGTACAAGCGAAATTTAAGGTGCCAGAATTTAGGAGGTAAAAAGGCAACTCTTGTCCTCGTGACCTCCTAGTGATGTATATTAGAAAGATGTCAACTCATACTGATGTTCAACGTTTTCTTATTCATTTCTTCCAGGATAGCTTATTCGGTGCTACATTGAAAAGGTATATGGGTTTGGACAGTAGCAGTATTCGCACCTTCAATGATTCGGGAGAAGCTTTTATCAAACAGTACAAATACAGTATGTTTATGGCACCTGACCGTGACCAACTGAGAGCGATGGCTCAGAAAGATAAAGAATTATTCAAAGAATATGCGCAACATTGGTGCGAGATTGCTGCCCAAGTGGTACCCCCGATGGGAGAGCAAGAAATGACCAAGGTCTTTCTGAAAACCCTCGAATTATTATACTATGAAAGGATGGTTGTTAGTGCACCGAGTGATTTCACTGAGATGGTAAGCATGGGTGTTCGTCTAGAAGAAGCTGTCAGGGACGCTTGATAAAATATGAAGGGACAAAGAAATCATCACATGGGTTTTCTAGGAAGAAGGAAAGTGAAACAAATGTTGTTATTGAGGAAAGAAAGGCTAGACCTCCGAGAAGACGTCATCAGTACCAGCAACAAGTTGCTTTTGTGACTCCAGTTGTAAATGCAGCTCCGACTAATGTTGCCTATCAGAGACCACTTCCCCAGAGAAATCAAGGTCAAGGTCAGAGAGAGAAGATTTTGTCTCTATTCCAATGAGTTATACAGAGTTGTTACTGACTGTGATACGGTGGGAGAACTGACTTGAGTGTTTTGCATTTGTGTTCGCAAATGTTGCGGTTTAGCAAGAGTCGCCACCGGCTTTTATTTTATCCAAAAGGAAAGGTGAAAAAGCACAGGAAAGACCTTTAGAGATGTTTTTGAGTTCGGGGGGTAGATTATGAAAAGGGAAGGTATTAGCACCCTTTTCATCCATGGTTTTCCATGGGCTCTTAGTTGCTCGCTAGATCACTTGCTTTTGTTTGAATGTGCTTGTGGTGTGGGTTTTGAAAGTATTTTGAAAATGTAACTTTGTAATGATTCTCGTTTCTATAAGAATGCATACAAAGTTTTGTTTTGAAAATAATTCAAAGAGGTGTTCGTGGGATGTGTTTTTGAAAGTGATTTTAGAAAGGGTTTTCTTTGTAATGGCTCTCGTTTCTATAAGAACGCGTACAAAGTGTTATCTTCTGAAAATGTTTTAAATGAAAGTGTGAGTGTATAAAATGTTTTTGTTGTGAGCGAGCGAGCAACTAGAAGCGAATCTACCTACTCAAAAGGTCTTAAATATGTTTTTCCTCCTCCTTTAGACGTTGCTATCTTACCATTGATTTGATAAGAAGCCCCATCGTTGGATGTGAAGGGACCGGTGTTGGGTCATTGTATGACCATGATAGAAATGTTGTGAGATGACTTAGCATTTTTCTTTAGGGACTAAGATCATTTCGAAAGGCAACTTTGATAGCGTCATTGAGGGACTATGATCTTATATTTTCATTTGTGCTAAGACATCCCACATGCATAACATGGCCATTTTTTAGGCAACAAGTGGAGTTAACCTTAAGGGTGCATGTGTGAATAGTGTAATTGATTTGCATGCATTTTATCTTTGATTAGGGTTATCTACTTGTTGATTTTATCTTTCCATACACGCCTAATTACTATACAGTATAAGGAAAACAATAAATTGCGGAAATTGAAATTCTACACTATTACAATATTTAGGGGACGGGGGTTCATATGTACGAATGGGGATTGCAAGTAAAAATAAGTCCTAAGTTACTATTACAACCATATTGAAATGTACAATATAAGAAAGAAATAGACTTGTTTAGAAAATGTTTTTTGTCTTACGGAAATAAATTAAAAGGAAAATATTTTTTATGTTTTTTTATGTTAATGAAAAAGGAGTTAATATTAAAAATGATAAAAAATAAAAATAAATGAAAGATAGGAACAGCGTGCAGCTGCAAGCAAAACAACAAGGATCAAAAGTTCTGAAGTCAACCACGTGGTGACTCAGAAGGAAGCGTCAGAATTAGAAGTTCTAGATTGGTACACTCTGAGGTCCTACAAGAAATGTTAGAGGACAGACACAGAAGTTCTGGATTTCATTCAGACAATGGGCCATAAATCAAAAGTTCTGTATTAAACTAAAACAGTGAGCAAACGTCAGCAGTTCAGTGTGTTATCATCATGTAAATATCAGAAACTCTGAGTGTGTAAAACAGTGAATGGAAACATCAGAAGTTCAGTGTATTTGACATGCAAGGAGAACCCAGACGTTCTATGCTGTGTTAGGACAGAGAGTGAATCATCAGAGGTTCTGTGTGTGTTAATAGTGTAAGAATCAGATGTTCAGTGTGTGTTAACAGTGAGAAAAAATCATAGAAGTTTCGTGTGTTAAAACAATGAAGAGAACTCAGAAGTTCTGTGTATGTTTAACAGTGAGAAAAATCATAGAAGTTCTGTGTGTTAAAAATATGAATGAACATCAGAAGTTTTAATTCCATATTTCAACACTCAATCAGCACATCAGCAATTTATTCAGTTCCAAACAATCAGCAATTCAGAAGGATAATAGTACAATAGTTTACAGAAGTTCTAATCCTAATTATGAGCCTAGCCTTAATCAAGAAGTTCTGATTCACAGTTTTTCTACTTAAGCAATGATATGTACAACATTAATACTATGATATTTACATGTTAATGATGTTTAGAATGAAAAACAAGCAAAGTCAGAAAGACTTACCTTGAACCTGTAGCATGGGCTTAGAGATTTGAGTTGCTGCCTCTGGATGTTTTGAGTCAGCAAGAGAGACAGAACAGTGGTCGTGTTCTTTGATTCAAAGGGAAGAACAAAGGTTTGTTTTTGTATATGAGAAATTTGGATCTTTACGAGGAGTTTCACAGGTTTCTTTTTCTCTTTTGATAATTCTCTCTTTCCCAAAGCCAGCCCTTTGCAAGTGTGATGGAGCCACTTATTAATAGATGAATTTGTTGTGGTTTTTGGGGAAAAACATATGGGATTTAAACTTTTTGGCACACTATCCCATTGCTTTTTGATCACAACTTTTTGTATTTGGTACAAATACAAGATTTGGGAAGATGCAGGCGTGCACTGGATTAACTGCTGGTTAGAGTAATGTGTTGCAGCAGTGTAGCAGTTTGTTTAAAAGAGGTCTTAGGATTTGGTGATTTTCTGATTGCAGAAGATCAGAAACGTAACCTCCAAATGCTGAAGGGACATCTTCTGACCGGAGCGTTGAACGTAGCCTCAATATGCTGAAGAACCATGTTCTGACTGAAGCATCATGTTCTGACCAAAGAGCATCGCTTCTGCATGTTCTGATTGGAGCGTCATGTTCTGAACCGTGTTTGCAACTTCTGATTGTACTTGCATAGAGGCTGGGTCAGAAGTTCTGAAGTATCACATACTCTTAACACTTAGAAAATTTTCTAAATGTTTAGAAAATTTGATTTTTCCAAAGTAACTTCTGACTCCTGATTTTTTTGATGAATCAATCTTATGTCTTGATGAAATAAAATTGTTGAAACTTGATTTTTGATTTAAAAGTCAAAGTTTGACTTTTCAGTGTGCTTTTGAACATTTTGCCCTTGTGAGTGATTCTCTTGGAAAATTTGTAATTTCAGATTTGAAATTGGATAAAGGAAAACCTGGGGGTCCAGGTTGATCCTTTGAGAAATGAGAGTGAAAATTTTGGGGTACAACAGTTTCCCCTGTTCAATCTTCTTACACCTGAAGAGTTAGATTGGTAAATCTGCCATTCGTGACTTGAAGGTGGAAGATGATTGAACACTAGAGTGCCTAGAAAATTTGCACTCGCATGAAGTAATACTGATTGGCGATGTCAGAAATGGGCTTACAGATGCCATTTGGAAGGCGACAAGGAATCGTCATAGATGGGCTTAAAGATGCCATCCGCAGAAGATCGGTTACAAAAGAGATTCCTGGGTGAAAAATCCTGTACCTGCTGTCGAGGGGGACTTTGCCGGGGAATGTTGATTTACGCACTGGGAAGTAAAGTCTAGGAGATTTTGGTTGTCCATTAATCTATCGGGGAATTAACTATTGATTGAAGAGGTGAAAGTAGAATGTATACTTGGTCAGGGTCCAGGTTGTGCAGTGACTCACTGGGGAAATGTGAAATCGACCATATCTGGTCGGGTCCAGGCCTTACAGTGTTGTAACTTGTTGTCTAGAGATAAGGGAGAAGGAACCTGGATAGTAGGGTTACTTCGGAATGAAAGCCTGGGTAGTAGGGCTTGTGAGAAGGAACCTGGGTAATAGGGTTACTTCGAGATGAAAGCCTAGGTAGTAAGGCTTATGAGAAGGAACCTGGGTAGTAGGGTTACTTCGAAATGAAAGCCTGGATAGTAGGGCTGTTAGAAGGAACCTGGATAGTAGGGTTACTTCGAAATGAAAGCCTGGATAGTAGGGTTGTGAGAGGAACCTGGATAGTAGGGTTACTTCGAAATGAAAGCCTGGATAGTAGGGCTGTTAGAAGGAACCTGGATAGTAGGGTTACTTCGAAATGAAAGCCTGGATAGTAGGGCTGTGAGAAGGAACTTGGATAGCAGGGTTACTTCGAAATGAAAGCCTGGATAATAGGGCTGTGGGAAGGAACCTAGATAGTGGGGTTACTTCGAAATGAATGCCTATATAGTAGGGCTGTGAGAAGGAACCTGGATGGTAGGGCTTGTGGGAAGGAACCTGGGTAGTAGGGTTACTTCGGAATGAAAGCCTGTATAGTAGGGATTGTGGGAAGGAACCTGGGTAGTAGGGTTACTTCGGAATGAAAGCCTGGATAATAGGGCTTGTGGGAAGGAACCTGGGTAGTAGGGTTACTTCGGAATGAAAGCCTGGATAGTAGGGCTTATGGGAAGGAACCTGGGTAGTAGGTTTACTTCAGAATGAAAGCCTGGGTAGTAGGGCTTGTGGGAAGGAACCTGAATAGTAGGATTACTTCGCTTGATCATGTAGATTAGTTAACCCGTTTAGTTCCGGGAACTGATTTTTCGTTGGACGTCATCCAGAACGATTGTTGAACCGTATCTGTAAGTTGAAACTGGAGCGTATCTGAATAGAATGATGAAGGAATCTTGGATGATTACTAACACTAAAAGATGATGAAGGAATCTTGGATGATTACTACTCCAAAAGATGATGAAGGAATCTTGGATGATTACTACTCCAAAAGATGGTGAAGGAATCTTGGACGATTACTACCTCAAAAGATGATTACCTTTATTTGTCGATTGATCTTTGCTGAAAAGGTAAAGAGTTAGTTTCATGCAACATCATGATGTATGAAATTCATGATGTCATGATGTTCTCAAAAATAAATGAGATTGTGTTGTATGCACTTATAATGTATGTAAATAGGATGTATGAAATGTGAAATGTTAATGAATGTATTTTTGTCTTGGAAAATAAATCTTTGACAAATAATGGGGAGTCGTTAAATCCTAGACTGCTGTTGAAGAGTAAGTGAGTCTTCAAACATTTCTTAGAATATTTCCACCAAGGATTCCTGTTTTGTTGAGGAGAACTCCGCCGGGGAAAGTTGAGAACTCTGTGGAGAGTATTGATTCCTGCTTGGGGAAAATGTTCAGGAGTCTCGATTGTCCGTTGCTCTACTGGGGAGTCGAAGTTGAACTGATATCTTGTTGGGTCCAGGTTTCACAGTAACTTGTTGGGGATTGTAGAGTATTCTACTGGGGAACAGGAGTTGTGGTCCTTTGATTTGTAGTAGTCGGAAAGCAAACTCAAACGGGGGAATTTGTAGTTTGTTGGGGGAAATAAACCCTGTTGCCGGTCTGCTAGAGAGGTGACAACTTCGTTGGGGGAGGAATCTTGAGGTTGTCTCAGATGGGGAACGACTTTCAGAGACTAAACTCTTGCTGGGAAATTATCCTATGAGAAGGACTTTGGGGAGACTTGTCATTGCCCCTAGCAGCAAATGTTTGTGGTATTTCCAAAAAATGGTTGATTGTACGTAACCCTTTGCTGAGAGACGTTCAATGCCCCAAGTGACGGAGATGGAGACCTGCCCCTGGTTATTCTGCACTTTGAGAGATTTCTTGGAATCTTGACTGGACTTCCCCAGGTGTGCTGGATAGTGACATGTCATGCCCCCTTGTTGATAGGAGATTTGTCAATGGAAGTTTCATCCTACTTGAAGTGATTTTATTCACTAAAAGAGCTTTCGTTCACTGGATATTCATTGTGTGAATTTCTCTGCTGTCAAACAAATAGCCATATACAAACGGTGATATTCAAGTGATGCAAAGTTTATGCTTGTCTTGAAGTTTTGAAAAATGCGTTTTTAGAAAGTAAAGAAGTTTGTAATTCAACTCTGGATTTTGAGTAAAGCCTTATAGGAGTCAGGACACCTTTTGTAACAGTATGCTTTCGAACTAACCCATGCTTCAATTAGGACTTTTGAAGGGTTGTAACGTGGCTTGGTTCACGGTTTAAGAAACAAAGGATAAAGGCTCAAAGTATATTTGTACCCACCCACTCTTCGTGATGTTCTTCAGTCGTAATATCAGTTAATTGTATGTTTGGATCCCAATTGAATCTTGGAATGACATTTGAGTGATGGTTCAAACAAGTTAAGTTTGTTAGAAGGCAATCATTTTTGCAACATTTTTCATGTTGTTGAGTATTTTGTAGTGACCTCTTTCTTTTGATTTGTTATCCCTAATTTTTGCCTGATTGTTCCTGTTTTGAGATTACAGTTAACGAGATGCCCCGATTTTTCTTAAGTCTCCTTTGTAGGTTTTGACTTAGTGGGATTTTCTCTTTGAGAGATAATGATTGCCTATGTGATAGGGAACCATCACCGCCTTTTGATTCCATAGGAATGTTTCTTGACGTCATTCGTTGTATTACGAGATGAGAGTTTGCGGCTTAACGCGCGTTTGAATTAACTGAGAGACTACCCTGCCCCAGGTTTTGATTAAAGGTTTCAATTTTGTGAAAAAAGGAAAAACTTCTACTTCTTTGGCTCGAAGGGGTTGACTAGGGATTATCTTCCTTATAACTCCAGTGTTTAGGATTTAAAAGAATGCATGTACATCGTCAGCAAGGTCTGTCCAAAAGCATATTGTATGAGATTATGGCATTGTTTTCGTCATCCTCCCTCTAAAGGCTTGTAACTTTTAGCAAGAGTTGAAAGTCATAAAGAGAATATAATCATAGTTTAAATATAGTGAAAACGAATGGATGAATTCAAGACAAACATATGAAATGCATTAATGAAACAAAGTTTGATATTAATAGATAATTGTTTGCATAACAAAAGGAATTACAATTGAAAATTCAAATGAACAGAAAATTTCCTCACCCAGATTGTTGCTTCATGTGGATTCCCTTGAGGGGTGATAGAAAAGTTCCAGTTGATCGTCTTGTGTAAAATCCAACACTCCTTCGTCAATTAGGTCTTGAATCCTGTTCTTTAGAGCCCAACAATTGTTCGTGTTGTGCCCAGGACCATCAGAATGGTATGCACACCTCTCATTGGGACAGTAACTAGGAGCAACAGTGTTAGGATTCCAAGGAGGAGCCTTTAATGTAATCAGCTCTGCTTTCAACATGTGTTGTAGCGCTTGAGACAACGACATGTTGAGTTTGGTAAACTGCCTTTAGGCTTGCTTTGCCTTTGCTGATTTTCTGGTTGATGTTGATGAAGTCGTTGTTGGTCTCGTGAGGTAGTAACAAATTGGGGAGGTCTTCCGGCTTCTTGTCTCTTGGGAGGCTGAGCAATGATTTGATTTCCAAACCTGATTGTTTGTCCCATACAGTTGAAACAGTCTTGATGAAGTTGGTTGACAAGAACTTTCAGCAATTCTTGTCCTTGAGCCAGATTTTGGATAAGAGCCATCTAGCCCACCAACTGTCCCATGATTTGGACCCTCATTATGGCTATTTCAGTTTGTAGCCTTTCCAACTGATCATCCTTGTTGCCCTCAGGATTCCCCATGATCATGCCCCTAGTGAGGAGAGCTTTCACCTCTTCTTGTCCCTTAGATAAGTTCAAGAACATATCTTGAAGTTGAGCGTTTTGAGCCTGGATGTCCTTGATAGTCTGCTCTAGAGCCATCTCTACTAAAATAAACAGTAGGAAGATAAGGAGACTTGTATAGGAGAAACCTGTCATGATATGATGCATGATATGTGGATGCATGTTTTCAAGGATCTCGCGGGGTGAATGTTAGTAGTCACTTACAATTTTGGTTGGTGAACTTTGTATCGGTGGATGTCTTTCCACGAGAATTAAGCTCACCATATCAAGTGGGTCATAGCCCTTGACTCAAGTTGTTTGTACTTGATCTTTGACAACGTTTGTTTAGAGGAAAATAAATCCCCTTGCCCCTTGATATACGTTTGGTTCAACATTACCCTGCATCATAGGCCCTCGAGATCCTTGAAAAGGCTATGGTATGATGTTATGATGTTATGTACAAATATGAGAGATAAGCAATTTTATATACAAATAATCATATTCACACAAAGCAAATGAATCCTTAGTTTTAGGCTTGCATGGAGTTTATAGGTAAGTACCCTCTAGAAGTTTAGTTGGCTCAACCTATCCTAGTTAATAGTAACCGGGTTCTGAGGGATCTCAATATCACTGACCTTTATTTTAGGCATTATCTCAGCTCAATCAGTCTTTTCTTGCAGCCGAGATATCCCAAAAGTCCGGTCTCAATGAGTGTAGCATCGAGTATTAACCAATTTTCAGCTCTACACCGAAACCGGTTATCTCACTACGTCTTAATGGCCAAGTTGGTCAAGTAAGGTTCTAAGATCAGTTAGTGCTTCATGACGCCACTCAGCGGCCCCATATTCTCCTCAATTCACCACGAGGGATACCGGTACCCACAAATGTGTCACACTAACGTAGCCATTGTTTCAACCATATCGGTCTACGCAGTATAATTTCCATAATCTATTGCTACTTACCTAAAAAGGTTCCCCAGATCTGGGTAGAGGATCAAAACAAAACCCAAGCAAGGAACCAATAATGTAAAGCAAGCAAATCAAACAATGTAAGCAAGTAAATGTGATCTAACCCTAAGGTAACCCCACTTTTAAGTGCTCCCCAGCAGAGTCGCCAGTTCTGTGATCCGGTGGAAGAACTTACTTGAGTGTATTGCGTTTGTGTTCGCAAATGTTGCGGTTTAGCAAGAGTCGCCACCAGCTTTTCTTTTATCCAAAAGGAAAGATGAAAAATCACAAGAAAGACCTTTAGAGAAGTTTTTGAGTTTGGGGGGTAGATTATGAAAAGGGAAGGTATTAGCACCCTTTTCATCCATGGTTTTCCATGGGCTCTTAGTTGCTCGCTAGATCACCTGCTTTTGTTTGAATGTGCTTGTGGTTTGGGTTTTGAAAGTATTTTGAAAATGTAACTTTGTAATGATTCTCGTTTCTATAAGAATGCATATAAAGTTTTGTTTTGAAAATAATTCAAAGAGGTGTTCGTGGGATGTGTTTTTGAAAGTGATTTTAAAAAGGGTTTTCTTTGTAATGGCTCTCGTTTCTATAAGAACATGTACAAATTGTTATCTTCTGAAAATATTTCAAATGGAAGTGTGAGTGTATAAAATGTTTTTGTTATGAGCAAGCGAGCAACTAGGAGAGAATCTACCTACTCAAAAGGTCTTAAATGTGTTTTTCCTCCTCCTTTAGATGTTGTTGTCTTACCATTGATTTGATAAGAAGTCCCATCATTGGATGTGAAGGGACGGGCGTTGGGTCATCGTATGACCATGATAGAAATGTTGTGAGATGACTTAGCATTTTTCTTTAGGGACTAAGATCATTTCGAAAGGCAACTTTGATTGCATCATTGAGGGACTATGATCTTATATTTTTGTTGGTGCTAAGACATCCCACATGGCCATTTTTTAGACAACAAGTGGAGTTAACCTTAAGGGTGCATGTGTGAATAGTGTGTTTGATTTTCATGCATTTAATCTTTGATTAGGGTTATCTACTTGTTGATTTTATCTTGCCATACACGCCTAATTACTATACAGTATAAGGAAAACAAAAAATTGCAGAAAATGAAATTCAACGCTATTACAATATTTAAGGGATGGGGGTACATATGTACGAATAGGGATTGCAAGTAAAAATAAGTCCTAAGTTACTATTACAACCATATTGAAATGTACAATATAATAAAGAAATAGACTTGTTTAGAAAATGTTTTTTGTCTTAAGAAAATAAATTAAAAGGAAAATATTTTTTATGTTTTTTCACGTTAATGAAAAAGGAGTTAATATTAAAAATGATAAAAAAAGAAAAATAAATGAAAGATAGGAACAACGTGCTGCTGCAAGCAAAACAACAAGGATCAGAAGTTATGAAGTCGGCCACATGGTTACTCAGAAGGAAGTGTCAGAATCACAAGTTCTGGATTGGTACACTCTGAGGTCCTGCAAGAAATGTTAGAGGACAGACACAGAAGTTCTGGATTGCATTCAGACAGTGGGCCATAAATCAAAAGTTTTGTATTACACTAAAACAGTGAGCAAACGTCAGTAGTTCAATGCGTTATCAGCATGTAAAAATCAGAAACTCTGAGTGTGTAAAAACAACAAATGGAAACATCAGAAGTTCAGTGTATTTGACATGCAAGGAGAACTCATAAGTTCTGTGCTTTGTTAGGACAGTGAGTGAATCATCAGAGGTTCTGTGTGTGTTAATAGCGTAAGAATCAAATGTTCAGTGTGTGTTAACAGTGAGAAAAAATCATAGAAGTTTCGCGTGTTAAAATAGTGAAGAAAACTCAGAAGTTTTGTGTGTGTTTAACAGTGAGAAAAATCATAGAAGTTCTGTGTGTTAAAACTATGAATGAACATCAGAAGTTTTAATGCCATATTTCAACACTAAATCAGCACAACAGCAATTTATTCAGTTCCTAACAATCAGCAGATCAGAAGGATAATAGCACAACAAGTTACATAAGTTCTAATCCTAAATCTGAGCCTAGACTTAATCAAGAAGTTCTGATTCACAGTTTTTCTACTTAAGCAATGATATGTACAACATTGATACTATGATATTTACATGTTAATAATGTTGAGAATGAAAAACAAGCAAAGTCAGAAAGACTTACCTTGAACCTGGAGCATGGGCTTGGAGCTTTGAGTTGCTGCCTCTGGATGTTTTGAGTCAGCAAGAGAGACGGAACAGTGGTTGTATTCTTTGATTCAAAGGGAAGAACAAAGGTTTGTTTTTGTATATGAGAAATCTGGATTTTTAGGAGTTTCACAGGTTTCTTTTTCTCTTTTGATAGCTCTTTCTTTCCCAAAGCCAGCCCTTTGCAAGTGCGATGGTGCCACTTATTTATAGATGAATTTGTTGTGATTTTGGGGGGAAAACATATGGGATTTAAACTTTTTGGCACACTGTCCCATTGCTTTTTGATCACAGCTTTTTGTATTTGGTACAAATACAAGATTTGGGAAGATGTAGGCGTGCACTGGATTAACTGCTGGTTAGAGTAATGTGCTGCAACAGTGTAGCAGGTTGTTTAAATGAGGTCTTGGGATTTGGTGATGTTATGATTGCAGAAGATCAGAAACTTAACCTCCAAATGCTGAAGGGGCATCTTCTGACCGAAGCGTTGAACATAGCCTCCATATGCTGAAGAATCATGTTCTGACTGAAGCATCATGTTCTGACCAAAGAGCATCGCTTCTGCATGTTCTGATTGGAGCGTCATGTTCTGATCCGTGTTTTCAACTTCTGACTGTACTTGCATAGAGGCTATCTCAGAAGTTCTGAAGTATCACATACTCTTAACACTTAGAAAAGTTTCTAAATGTTTAGAAAATTTGATTTTTCCAAAGTAACTTCTGACTCCTGATTTTTTTGATGAATCAATCTAATGTCTTGATGAAATTAAATTGTTGAAACTCGATTTTTGATTTAAAAGTCAAAGTTTGACTTTACAGTGTGCTTTTGACCATTTTTCCCTTGTGAGTGATTCTCTTGGAAAATTTGTAATTTCAGATTTGCAATTGGATGGAGGCAAACCTGGGGGTCCAGGTTGATCCTTTGAGAAATGAGAGGGAAAATTTTGGGGTACAACACCGACTCTGATTCAAAAGAAATTGGTTCATACTAAACCTCCTCCTGCTATACCTTCTCCTTTCCATGGTATTATAAGGCAGATCAGACTTGTGCTTTTCATCAAGGAGCTCCAGGGTATAACATTGAAAACTATTATCCTTTGAAGTCTGAAGTTCAGAAGATGGTGAGACCTAGTCTTTTATCTTTTAAGGATATTGGTCATAACGTAAAAGATAATCCACTACCCAATCATGGAGGTGGAAGTGCTGTAAATATGGTTGCTGGTTGTCCTGGGAATTTCCTGATTTTTAACATTAACTTGGTGAAAGGAGATTTAGTGAAGATGCATGTTGATCTCTGTGAATTCAGCTATTATACACATGACCATGTTGTTTATGGTATTTTCAGTACAAATATCCATTGATATGATAAGGTGAGAGCTGATCTTCAAGAAATGATGGATGAAGGTCTTATCCACATAATCAGACCAAGGGCTGAATACGGAGAAGAACTGAATATGGTTTATGGTTACCCCGAAGAATTCTGGATTTTTGATGTGAATTATATGAATGATGATCTGGTGCGGTTGCATGCCACATTTTGTCACATGGAGGGTCTGGAGGTACATTATTATGGATCTTGTCGAGTCTGTTGTAGGGATTTTTGGGGTTGTTCCGTGGTAAGAAGAGGTGTTCAGTTATTGTTAGATAACGGTACTATCAAAGTCACGGGAAATAGAGATGATTACAATGGAGTTAATATGATTGAAGATTACTCTGTTGAGGCCATGTCTAACGATGAATATGTTTATGCTGATGAATTATTTCCTTATGAAAAAGACATGTTCTCCGATAACGATTATGTGATGCCTAAATATTCTGAAGAAGGGTGAATGTCATTGTTACATATTTTGGTGTTCCCGATCCTATAGAGATTGAGCATCATAGAAAGCATGTTATTGCTCTAGTGGTTATTTGTCTTCCTTGTCCTGTCCCATATAAATCAGATAAAGTTGTGCCTTATAAATACAATGCAACTATCCTGGAAGATGCTGTGAAAATCCCTATCCAACCTTTTTTTGACATCAAGAATATCACTGAAGCTAGTCGGGTAACCTGTGGTGGCCATGTCTTCTCCCCTACCTTTCGAGGGGAGGTTAATTCTGATAAAAATATTGTTGAGAATACTAAACCTAAGAAAATGGTGGGAGAATCTAGTGGCACTGCTTTGGAAAAGGATGTGGTTGACTTGTTGAAAATTATCAAGATGAATGACTACAACATTGTAGATTAGTTGTTGCAAACTCCATCTAATAATTTCATTCTAGCCTTGCTAATGAACTCGGCTGCTCATCGGGAATCTCTTATGAGAGTGTTTGATCAAGCTTTTGTTGAGAGTGACATGTCTCTGGATTAGTTCAGCAGTGTTGTGGGGAATATTACATCTTGTAATAATCTGAGCTTTATTGATGATGATTTTCCTAATGAAGGAAGAAACCGTAACATGGATCTCCATATTTTCATGAATTATAAGAATGACTCTTTGTCTAATGTGTTGATTGATAATGGGCCTGCTTTGAATGTCATACCAAGGAGTACACTCATGAATCTTAAGTGCCAGGGGGATCCCATGCGCCCAAGTGGAATCATAGTGAAAGCATTTGATGGTTCGAGGAAGTCTGTCACCAGAGAGGTAGATTTTCCTATTCACATAGGACCGCACTTATTCCATATTACTTTCCAGGTTATGGATATTATACCTGCCTATAGCTGTTTATTGGGACAACCATGGATCCATGAAGAAGGGGATGTTACTTCAACCTTGCACCAGAAGCTGAAATTTGTTCGTGAAGGAAAGGTGGTCATTATGAACGGTGAGAAAGCTATGTTAATATCTCATTTTTCCACCTTCAGCATTGTGGAAGCTGATGAAGCTGCTGTTGGAACTCAGTTCCAAGCCTTATCTATTGACAATATAAGGAAGAATGAAGATTATATTGCCTCGTTTAAGGATGCACAACATGTAGTTCTGAAATTCCCTAGAAAGGTGTGGGGGGAAGTTATTAATCCTCCTGTAAACAAGAATGGGACCATCCTGGGTTTCTCCATAAAGAAGGAAGTTATGAATCCAAAGTCTGCTTTAAGTAAGTATCAAGACATCTTTCACAGTGCTTGGTATCTTCATTTGACTACTACAGAGATCAACACTATTCTTGAAGATGAATCAGAGCAAGAGATGTTAAACTTCGTGACACACAGAGTCAGAGTCCAAAATTGGATCACTATTGATGTTCCTTCTTGCATTCACATTTCAAAGTAATTTGTTTTTTTAGTCTTTTCAAAAAACTTTCACTCTGCCCAAGGTGGAAGTAATGATGTTGTATGGGCATATATGTTGTTTTGATTTTTAAATTCATTAATAAAAGTTGTTTTTGATTCAAAAATTATGTCTTTATTTTCTGTTTTTTCTTGGAAAATGGTAATAAAAAAAACCCTTTCAAAATAAATCCTAACTTCATAATCACTTGTTACATGTGTCAGTTTCTAAAATCAATCATAAATCACATGTGCAGATTAATTAAAAAACCTGTTGAATTCAATGACCCTGCACCCTCTCCCAACTTTGAATATCATGTGGATGTGGTTGAGGAAGAAGAATATGATGAAATACCAGAAGAGTTTTCACGGTTGCTTGAGTGGGAGGAAAATGCCATTCAGCCATATAAGAGTCGTTGGAGACAATTAACTTGGGTCCAGAGGAAGATCCAAATGAAGTCGAGATTGGAGCACTACTTCATCCTGATGTGAAGGGTAGGTTGATTGAATTGTTGAAGGAATATATGGATATATTTGCCTGGTCTTATCAAGATATGCTTGGTTTAGATACGGATATTGTAGAGCATTATTTGTCGCTAAATCTAGAATGTCCGCTAATAAACAAAAGTTGTGAAGAACTCATCTTGACATGGCAGTGAAGATTAAAGAAGAGGTTTTAAAGCAGATTGATGTCGATTTTATTGTGACATCAGTGTACCCTCGGTGGATTGCCTATATTGTTCTAGTACCGAAAAAAGACGGAAAAGTCCACATGTGCGTTGATTATAGAGATTTAAACAAAGCTAGTACAAAAGATGACTTTCCATTGCCGCATATCGATATGTTTGTTGATAGTACAACAAAATTAAACTTGTTTTCGTTCATGGATGGATTTTCCAGATACAACCAAATCAGAATGGCTCTTGAGGACATGGAAAAAACAACATTTATCACACCCTGGGGAACATTCTGTTACAGAGTGATGCCCTTCGGGTTGAAGAACTCTGGTGCAACGTACCAGAGGGCTATGACAACCATATTCCATGACATGATTCATAATGAAGTTGAGGTATATGTTGATGATATGATTTCCAAATCTCAGACTGTGGAAGGGCATATAGAATATTTGTTGAAATTGTTTCAGCGTTTGAGAAAGTATCATCTCCACTTGAATCCAAATAAGAGTACTTTTGGTGTTCATTCAAGAAAATTGCTAGGTTTCATTGTCAGCCAAAAAGGAATTGAAGCTGATCCTGATAAGGTTAAGGAAATTCAAGAAATGCCTGCACCAAGAACTGAAAAGCAAGTTAGAGGCTTCTTTGGACATTTGAATTACATTACCAGACTTATTTCCCATATGACTGAGACATATGAAACGATCTTTAAGATGTTAAAAAGGATCAAGGTTGTGTATGGATAGACGATTGCCAAAGGGCATTTGAAAGCATTAAAGAGTGTCTGCTTGAACTGCATATCTTGCTCCCTCCTGTTGAAGGAAGACCATTGATTATGTATCTAATTGTGTTAGATAATTCTATGGGTTGTATTTTGGGACAACAAGATGAAACGGGAAGAAAATAATATGTCATTTATCATCTCAGTAAGAAGTTTACTGACTGTGAGTCACAATATTCTATGCTGGAAAAAACATGTTGTGCTTTGGCCTGGGAAGAAACACGATTGCGAGAATATATGTTGAATAATACTACTTGGTTGATTTCCAAAATGGATTCAATTAAGTATATTTTTGAAAAGTATACTCTTATTGAAAGAATTTCTAGTTGGCAGATTCTATTGTCTGAATATGATATTGAATATCGTACTCAGAAGACTATAAATAATAGTGTGTTGGAGGATTATCTTTCTCACCAACCAGTTGATGATTATTAGTCTGTTAAATATGATTTCCCGATTTAGGATGTAATGTATTTGAAATTAAAAGATTATGATGAACATTTGCCTGAGGAAGGTTCTGATCCTGAATCCCGATGGTGTATGGTGTTTGATGGAGTTGTAAGTGCTTATGGGAAAGGAATTGGTGTCGTGATTATCATTCCTCATGGATCATATTTCCCTTTTACTGCAAGGTTGGCCTTTGATTACATCAATAACATGGCAGAATATGAAGCTTGTATCATGGGTCTTGAAGAGGATATAGATATCAGAATCAAAATTCTAGGTGTATATGGCGATTCAGCTTTGGTAATAATTCATATTAAAAAAGAATGGGATACTCGTCACTTTGGGTTGATTTCCTACCAAGATTATGCTAGAAGATTATTACCTTTCTTTAATAATGTTGAATTCCATCATATTCCTAGAGATGAGAATTAGATGGAAGATACCTTATCTACCTTGGCTTCCACTTATTAAGTGAATACTTAGAATAATGTACCCCAGATCATTATTTGACGTCTTGATAGATCTGCTCATGTGTTTGCTACAGAGGGTACTTCAGATGAAAAACTGTGGTATTATGATATCAAGGACTTCCTCCAGACTCAAGAATACCTGCTAGGTGTGTCGAATAAAGATAGAAAAACATTGAGAATGCTGGAAGGTAGCTTTTTCCTCAATGAAGATGTGTTATACAAAAGAAATTACGACATAGTCTTGCTCAGATGCGTGGATAGACACAAAGCAGACATGTTGATGCATGAGATCAATGAAGGTTCCTTTGGTACCCATTCCAATGGAAATTCAATGTCAAAAGATACTTAGGGAAGGTTATTATTGGCTTCCAATGGAATATGACTGTTATAAATTTGCAAAGAAGTGCCATAAGTGTCAAATTTATGCCGACAAGATTCATGTGCCTCTGACGGTTCTCATTGTTATTTCTTCACCATGGCCCTTTTCTATGTGGGTTAGTAATATGATTGGAATGAATGAACCCAAGGCATGGACATCGTTTCATCTTGGTGGCAATTGACTACTTCACCAAATGGGTGGATGAAACTTCTTATGCTAACATCACCAAGCAGGTGGTAGTACGCTTTATCAAGAACAATCTTATATGTCAGTATGGTGTGCCAAGAAGGATTATCACTGACAACGGCTCAAATCTGAATAACAATATGATGACAGAACATTATGAAGAATTCAAAATTATCCACACAACTCGTCTCCTTACAGACCTAAGATGAATGCGGTTGTTGAACCTGCTAATAAAAATATTAAAAAGATCATCCAGAAGATAGTTGTTACCTATAAGTATTGGCATGAGATGCTCCCTTTTTATTTGCATGGGTATCGTACATCCATCCGCACTTCAACAGGGGCAACCCCGTTTTCTCTTGTATATGGTATGAAGCATTACTCCCTATCGAGTTTGAGATTCCCTCTTTGCGTGTAATAATGGAAACCAAGTTGTTAGAGGCTGAATGGGTCCAAAACAAGTTTGAGAAGTTGAATTTGATTGAAGAAAAGAATGAAGAAAGCTTTTGATAAGAAGGTTAAGCCTCGTGAATTCAGATAAGGTGACCTCGTGCTCAGAAAAATCATGTATTTTAACACTGATTCTAGGGGAAAGTGGACTCCCAATTATGAAGGCCCATAGGTTGTCAAGAAATCCTTCTCTGGAGGTGCATTGATTCTTGAAACTATGGATGGCGAGGAGTTCCCACGTCCCATGAATGCTGGCACAATTAAGAAATACTTCACCTAAAGAAATAAAAGAATAGCTCACTAAGTTGAAAACCCAAAAGGGCAGTGTAATACGGTAGGAGGTCTGACTTTTGAGTTTTTGCGTTTTATCGCCAATGTTGCGGATAGCAAGACTCACCACCAACTTTTATTTTATCCAATAAAGGAAAGGGTGAAAAGAACAGGAAATACCTTTGAGAATTTTCTTAAGTTTTGGGGGGCAGGCATTTGAAAGGGAAGGTGTTAGCACCCTTTTCATCCGTAGTTATCTACGGGCTCTTAATTGCTAGCTCACTTTAAAAATGATGTGTTTGTGTATGTTTGAAAAAAAATTTAAAAGGCCTAAGTGCGATAACTTTGTAATGATTCTTGTATCATTGAGAATGTATACAAAAAAGTTTGTTTTGAAAATATTTATTGGAAAGAAGTGTTGGGTTTGGAAAGTGTTTTGAAAATGCCAATGTTAGGCGATTTGCTTTATAATAACCCATGTATCAGTCCTCAAGAGTGTTAATAAAGTATTTTGAATGTAGTTGCTTTGAAAGTGTGAAGTGTGAAAATTTGTTTTAGTTTGTGAGCAAGCGACTACGAACGATCTACCTACTCAAAAAGGACTTTGTTCTTTTCCTCCTCCTTTAGATAGTGATATTCTACCATTAGTTAGTAGGAAGCCCTAACATTGGATGTGAGGAACAGGCGTGGGTCGTCTTACAATCATAGAAGGTAACTTGTAAGACGCTTTAGCAATTTTTATAAGGGACTAAGATCGTTTACCGAAGGCAGCATCGAAGGGTCATCGAGGGACTACAATCTTTTAACCGAGGGTCTTTGCTAAAACATCCCACGTTCGAGGGACATGACTGTTTATATCCGAGGAAACAAGTGAGGTTAACCCTAAAGGTGCATGTGTGTAAAGTGTTTTGATTTCAAGTATTTTTCTTTGAGATTAGGTTTTCTAATAATTGATTTTAATCTTTCCATGCAAACCGTAATTACTAAGAGTAATAAGGAAAATAGTCAATTGCAGAATTTATATGTTCTACGCTGTTACAAGGCATTGGGAATGGGGGTACAAATTTGTGAACGAGGATGAAATGTAAAGGAGTCCTAATTAAAGCTATTTCAAACTTTGAGCATTTACAATATTGGAAAAATATTAATGCGAAAGTAAAGTGTGTGAAGATGGTGAAAAGGGAAAAATGTTTAAGAAAAACCCTAAAAATTCTAAGTATTTTAAGAAAATATTTATTTGTTTCTTTATTTAACTAATATTTGAAATGTGAAATAAAAAGTTAGACCTAATTATAATTTTATTTATAAATTAATTATTTAAAATAAAATAAGGTGTGATTAAATTAATTTATTAACCAATTAAATTAATTAATTAAAATCTAAAGAATTCTAAGTATTTAGAAAATATTTTTGGTGATTTATGTCAATTTAAACCTAATTTTAAAATAATGGGAAGTTAATTAAGTTAGTCAAAAAACTAATGTCTAATTAATTTTATTTAATCAACAAAATAAAAATGTCAAAAATATGGATTAACCTGAACCTAATTATTTTTTAAAATAAAATTATTTTTTGTATTTTAATTAAATGAAATAAATAAATAAATAAAAGTAAAGAAAATAAGAAGAAACAAAAAAGATTGGACCTGGGTTAGAAGTAAAAAAAAGGGGGTGAAACAAGAAATTGGGGCGCTGGGCCAAGAGGGCTAAGCCCAAAGAAGTTTGTTTGAAATAAATAAAATAAAATAAAAGATAAGGAAATGGGCTTATTGTAGTTCAATAGATGGGGGTGCTCAATAGCAAATTCGTCCTAGGCCCATTGCTGAGCTCGCTGGTCCAGTGTGGGAAGCTTCTGAGGGATTACCGTGGATGTGAAGATCTAATACGTTGATGAGGATCTAGTGAATCTAGAATGAGGGAGCACGGTGTGGCCTGGTGAAGTACCTGCACAGGATCACAAGACAACCACAGTGGCGGTGACAAATGTCACTGCTTGATTAGCATTCTGAGTAAATTTTAATTAAACAAAACAAAATAATAAACAAAAACAAAATAATAATTAGAAAACTAAACATAACATCTTTATCTTCCCTTTGTGTTTTTTCATTCTTCTATAAAGAGAATTCGCCGGAGCTCTTGTCAGAAATCGCCTGCAGTGACGATGACGGTGGCTGACGTTGTTTTGGCTCCGATCTTTATTTTTCTTTCACCGTTCTCTCCGTCTTTTTCTTCTGGTTCCTAATCTCTGACTCGACTTTGCAGATGTTGCGTGATTTCTCCTAGATCTTGAAGGGGTTGACTGAAACCCTAGCGGCTCAGAATTGCGATTTTCGACTTAAATGAAGCGACGATGCAAGATTTGAGTTCTGCAACATTGAAACAACCTCTCTAAAACGAGATCGGACGTTTTAACAACGATGAAACTCCCCGGTAATATCTTTATGATTCTTTACGAAAAACTTCTTTTCCTCTTCTTCTTTCTCAGATTTCTGAAGGGGTTTGTGATATAGTGAAGATGATGTTAGCTTAGGGTTTTCAGTTTGGCTCTTGTGTTTGAGGCCATTTTTTATTTGTGAGAACGATTGTCTCTTTTTCTTTCTATGTGAACTATTTTTGAAGGGTTTTGTGGTATTGAGGAAGATGATGAATAGTTTAGGGTTTGTGGTTCTGCGGATGCGTAGTATTTAACATGGATCCTCTGGAACTTGTGCATTTATTCCTTATATGCTATGAAATTAGGGTTTACTGTTTGAGCTTATTGATTATCTTAACAGACCTTGTTCAAACTTGTATTGGACTTGTGATTTTTTGTTATACTAATTATTTTAACTGATATTTCAATTATGTTGCATTTGTTATTGAGATTGAATTGATATGTTGTGAATTTTTGATATCTTGCACTTTTGCTATGCTATGCTGCCCCTGTTACTTGTTGGCCCGTTTGCCATTATGACTTTACTGGATTTATGTTAGTTCTGTGTTATTGCACTGAAGCTGTGAGATTCGGTGTTGGGCTGGAAATGTGATTTTTGTACTTCTTTTATTTATTTTGTTACTATAGTAACTATGATGCCTTTTCACTGAGTTGTAATTGTGCAGTAAATTGCTTTTGGATTCTTTACTTTTACTGTGAACCAAACAAGTCCTTTTTTGTGCATTTGTTTGAGATTTGTAGTAAAGGTGTTTTCGGCCCATGATTAAACATTGTAGTTCCGACTTTTGTTGAAACAAAGTATGAAACCTTGGTTGTTGCTTGAATGTGATTGAAAACCTCCCTTAATTATGATTCGTATCACAAGACCCTAATGATGAATTGTGAAATAGCTCTTTGAAAATTCCTTGTTCACGTTTCTTTCTTGTTTTCTAACATTCTTCTCTTTTTTTGTTTCATGAGCAAGAAAAATGATGATTGCCAATAGCGGTAAAGATTAGCAAGGGAGAAATCGTGGCATGGCTTGGAGGAGTTTAGAGGGAAACATGCAGTGGGAAGCTTGAAGATCTCATTAGCAATCTTAGGTTTAGATTAGGAACTCCATTATATATTGCAAAAGCTTAGGCATTAGGAACATGCTTTGTAATCTTAGGGCTAGGGTTTTGAAAACTCTTGTAATCTTGGCATTGGTCTTGTAATTAAACTTCCAAGCTTGATTTTTGAATGATGATGAAAGATGTTGCAACTTAGCTATTGGAAACTTGGATGCTTTTGAATATTTATGTAAGCTTTCCATTGTTGTTGAAGATTATGAACAAATACTTTAATAAATCTTGTGACCATGATAATACCACTTGAATTTAAACAAGAGTTTTTAACATTGCTTATGTGTTCATGTAGGATTTAAACTCTTTGCACTTTGAATCCAAGTCAAAACTCCACATTTGAAAATCTTGATTCAAAACTTGAGTCATCTTGACACCTTATAATTCTTTGAAAGTTGAATGATAGATACCACTTAAAAATTAGTTGAATTATTACCAATTTGCAAGTTTGCCTTTATTGGAAATGGATAAGAATTTGAATCCAACTAAGTCTTCTCACGCTTGAAATAACTCCTATGTGGAACTTGAATTTGTGTGAGAATGAATCTTGAATTTTGAACTCAAATAATGAATGAGGTTGAATGAATAAAATTGAAACTTGCATCTTCCATTGAAATCTTGAATGAACTTGACTCTAGGACATCATGTAGAACTCTTGAAATTTGAATAAAATCATGGCTTGAGATCAAACGCAAACCTTGAATTTGAAATTGGCTCCAACAACTTGTAAACCTTGTGCAATTCAAAATGTCCACATTAAACATAATATCAAATCACTTTCAATGGTAAAATACCTTCTTAGCTATATAAACCAAAGTTAGATAAATAACTAACTAATTTAAACTTGGATGAAGATGAGAGACATAAAAGCCACATAAACCCTAAATCTCTGAGAACTATAGAGAAATATACTCTAACTCTAGACTTTGGTGACTTTTGAAGAAGAAAAGCCCTAAGCTTGATGAGAATAGAACTTCAGGACCAAACCTTAATCGTTGTTGATCTCGGGAACCAAGTTGTCTTATAACGATTAGATAATAATCATGATGTCAATGGATGAGAAAAAAAATCTAATTCAAGATTCAACACTTGTGATTCTCAATTCTTTGGATTGCACAAAGAATCAAACGGGATATCCCGAGGCTTAGAAAGATTGGGTAGCCTAAAGCAATTGAAAACCCTAGGAGCATGAGGGGATCTTTTGAATGAAATGAGAGGGAATATTTTGGGGTACAACATTTGCTCCTGTTCAATCTTTTTAAACCTGAAGAGTTAGATTGGCGTGTTTTCCATTCGTGACTTGAAGGTAGAAGATGATTGAACACTTAAGTGCCCGAAAATTTGCACTCTCCTGTGCAAGAAGTAACGTTGTTGGTTGATTATACTGAGAATGGGATTAAAGATGCCATTTTGAGAGTGACGGAATATTGTCGGAGATGGGCTTATAGATGCCATCCAAAATAATTGTTGATAGAAATTAGACTAAGTCTATGCTCGACTTCGACTAGAAGAAGTATCAAAATAAATCTACGTTTGGTTTAATTTGAGCCAGAGGATGTTTATTCCTCTCTTTAACTGGGAGAAGTATCAGAATAAATCTACAGTCAATTTAATCTGAGCCAGGAAAAGTTTACTGGAAGAAGTATCAGAATAAATCTTTGGTCGATTTAATCTGAGCCAGAAGAAGTGTCTACTGGAAGAAGTATCCGAATAAATATTATGGTCGATTTAATCTGAGGCAGAAGATTTCTGTGTTTGTATTTAACTGGGAGAAGTATCAGAATAAATATATGGTCAATGTAATCTGAGCCAGAAGATATCTTTGTCCGTCTTTAACTGGGAGAAGTATCAGAGTAAATCTATGGTTGATTCAGTCTGAGCCAGAAAAATGTCTACTGGAAGAAGTATTATAATAAATCTATGGTTGATTCAATCTGAGATAGCAGATGTCTGCGTCTGTCATAAACTGGTAGAAGTATCAGAATAAATCTATGGTTGATTTAATATGAGCCAGAAGATGTATTTGTCTATCTTTAACTCGGATAAGTATCAGAGTAAATCTATGTTTTATTTAGTCTGAGCCAGAAAAAGGTCTACTGGAGGAAGTATCAGAATAAATATATGGTCGATTCAATCTGAGCCAGCATATGTCTGCGTCGGTCTTTAATTGGGAGATGTATCAGAATAAATCTATGCTTGATTTAATATGAGCCAGAAAAAGTGTCTACTGGAAGAAGTATCAAAATAAATCTTTGGTCTATTTAATCTGAGCCAAAAAAAGTCAACTGGAAGAAGTATCAGAATAAATATTTGGTCGATATAATCTGAGCCAGCCGATGTTTTTGTCCGTCTTTAACTGAGAGAGGTATCAGAATAAATCTTTGGTCGATTTATTCTGATCCAGAAAAAGTGTCTACTGGAAGAAGTATCAGAATAAATCTACGCTCGATTCAATCTGAGCTAGCAAATGTTTTTGTCCGTATTTAATTGAGAGAAGTATCAGAATAAATATTTGGTCAATTTAATCTGAACCAGAAAAAGTGTCTACTGGAAGAAGTATCAGAATAAATCTTTGCTCGATTCAATCTTAGCCAGCAGATGTTTGTGTCCGTCTTTAACTGGGAGAAGTATCAGAATAAATCTATGCTTGATTTAATTTGAGCCAGAAAAAGTGTCTACTGGAAGAAATATCAGAATAAATCTATGCTCGATTCAATCTGAGCTAGCAAATGTTTTTGTCCGTCTTTAAATGAGAGAAGTATCAGAATAAATATTTGGTCGGTTTAATATGAGCCAGAAAAAGTGTCTACTGGAAGAAGTATTAGAATAAATATCCGCTCGATTCAACCTGAGCCAGCAGATGTTTGTGTCCGTCTTTAACTGGGAAAAGTATCAGAATAAATCTACGCTTGATTTAATTTAAGCTAGAAAAAGTGTCTACTGGAAGATGTATCAGAATAAATCTTTGGTCAATTTAATATGAGCCAGAAGATGTTTGAAGGAAGTGATCATCATGTAGATTGTCGCCTCGTCCTATTTTGGGAATTGATCTAAAATCTATTTTTATTGGTAAACCCGTCCTGTTTCGGGAGTTCATACCACTTGGTGATAAAGATAGTCGCCCCGTCCTGTTTCGGAAATTGATCTTCATCTGACCATAAAGAAAGAAACATAGTTTTCCCATTCTATTTCGGGAGTTAATATGGAACCTGCTTTTTGTTAGTCATAGAGATAGTTTCCCTGTCTTGTTTCGAGAATTAATCTCTGACCTGGTCACGTAGATAGTCGCCCCGTCTTGTTTCGTGAATTAATCTTGGACTTGTTTGAGAATTGATGATGATAATCGTCTGTTGATTGATCTTTCCTGAAAAGGTAAAGAGTTAGTTGTATGCAATGTCATGATGTATGAAATGCATTGGGTAATGATGTTCTCAAAATAAATGAGACTGTGTTATATGTGTTTTGTATGCATATGCTATGATATCGCTAAATGATGTATAAATGTGAAATGTTTTTGGAAGTGTATCAACAGTTCCGTATGACATCTTGTTGTATAACAAACCTGATTGGCGTTGGGGATGAAGAACATGTGTAATCTTCAACCTTGTCTAGAATGCTTCCGCTGAGGATCTCTGCTTGTTGTTCGAGGAAACTCCGCTGGGGAATGTTAACTTCTGTTTGGGGAGAAGAGTTTAAGAACATTAGTCGTTCATCTCTCTACTGGGAAGTTTAATTCTTATATACCCTGAACGAGGATAAAAGAGATGGATAACCTTCTGACTCGTTTGGGGAATTTAATTCTTAAATACCCTGACTAGGGATAAAAGAGATGGATAACCTCCTGACTCGTCTGGGGAGGATAATTCTTATATACCCTAATTGGGGATAAGGGAGATGGATAACCTTCAGATTCGTCTAGGGAGGATAAAGTTGACTGATATTTGGTCTGGTTCCAGGTTTCGTAGCAACTCTGAGGATAGTGGCAATTTCACTAGGGAGAAGAATTTTACTGGTGATTCGTAGCCATCTGAGGAGTAGACTCAAACTGGGGAGACTGTAATCTGTTGGGGAAATAAACCTTGTTGACTGAAAAATACACTACTGAGCAAACAAGCTCTGCTGGAGAGAAGAAATCTACAGAGGTTTCTACAGTTTTGAAGGAATAAACTCAGCTGGGGAGGAGGATTTCCATGAACTGTACTGATTGGAACTATGTTGGTGGGTGATATTTTCAGGGAAAAGATCATACTCCTTTATCCTTAGGGGGATCTGCTGGTGAGTAAGATTATGGTAACAGTTGGAAGATACCCCAATTTCTGTCTAAAGGCACATTAGACCTGTCGGGGAAAAGATCATACTCCTTTATCCACTAGGGGGATCTACTGGAGAGTATGACTAGGTTAATTCAACCTTACGGGGAATGTATCTTTGTTGAAGATGAGATTGTGCAAATAGCTTTGTAGAGATAATTCTGTGGAAACTGCTCTATAGGGATAATCCTTTCGTGGAGGTGGATGACTTGGACATCATCTCTGCTTCTAGAGCCCTCGGTAAATATTGATCAGAGTGATAACTCTTCGACTGATAGATGCGTGATGAGATAACGGGACATAGTTGTACGCTTTAATCCCTAACTTTTTCCTGGACCATCTTTTCAAATTTTCAGTCTACCGGGATAACCTTTTTTGCCTAAGCTGCCTTTTCAAGTTTTCAACTTGTCGGGTGTATAGGATGTGGAGAATTGTCACTATCCATAGTAGTAAGTGTTGTAGCACTGCCAGAAAATGTTTGCTTGATCGTATGTGACCCTTCGTATGCATGAGTCCATTTGCCTCTGGGGTTAGTCTGGTGTACCCGATGTTTGAAGTTATTGATCAACCATAGATTGCTAAGTTTCTGATATTCTTGACCTTCCTCAATATTTTTCTAAGAACTGTAACAACAGAATGACACCATCTGGTACTGTTGACATAGACAAGAAATTTGGTGATACCTAAGTGAAACAACCGGCCGAACCATCATCTGATATTAAAAATCAATGAAGTCGCCACCGAACATCTTTTATCCCGCCTTCAGGGAAAGGTAAACATCGAGAAAACCCGAGGAAGGAGAAATCACAATCTTATGACCAAGAGATCAGGTAAGGGAGTCTGTTACGCGAGGGGAAGGTATTAGCACCCCACACGCCCATAGTACTCTACGGTATCCACTCTTGTTGTTCTAACCTAAGGGTGTGTAAAATATATATCTATGTTTAAGATCTAAAAGAAAATGCAAAGAGGGAATGTATGCAAAGAAAAGAAAGTGTGGGGAAAAGAAAGGAATATTTACAAAGATATGCTCGATTAGGCCCCACAAAAGCCTCTTCCTACGTATCCCCTTTAAGGAATCAGAGCAGCCGTAGTTCGGCTCATATATTTTGGTTGGTTTGTGTTTTTTAGTTAAGACAAAAGAAATAATCAAGATGGCAAAACATTAGATAAAATGATAAAACATCAACAATGATGGTAAAACAACAAAAAAAGGACGACAAGACCACATGGCAACATAAACTTAGATAATATGATAAGACGTCAGCATGATAACAAAATATCACACAAGACGACAAAACATTACACCCTAACAATTATATCAAAAATCAAAGTAGGATGATGAACATACGTGATGGCGAAACATTGGCAACAAAGATATGCGATGGCGAAACATAGACAAAAAGATAACAAGATAGCATGGCAAAGATGACGAGACATCACTAATCCAGATGATAAAACATCACACTTAACAATCATATCGAAAATCAAAGTAGGATAACAAACATGTGCGATGGCGAAACACCGGCAACAAAAATATGCAATGGCGAAACATAGGCTAAAATATGTCAAGATAACATGGAAAAGATGGCGATACATCACAATTCAGATGATAAAACATCACACCTAAAAATGATATTGAGAATCAAAGTAGGATAACAAACACATGCGATGGAGAAACATCAGCAACAAACATATGCAATGGTGAAACATCAGCTAAAAAGACAACAAGATTACATGGCAAAGATGTTAAGTCATCAACAAATCAGATGATAAAACATTACACCTAACAATAATATTGAGAATCAAAGTAGAATAAAAAACATATATGATGATGAAACATCGGCTAAAACATATGTGATAGCGAAAAATTGGCTAAAAGATGGCAAGATAACATGGCAAAGATGGCGAGACATCACAATTCAGATGATAAAACATCACACTTAACAATGATATTAAGAATCAAAGTAGGATAAAAAACCCATGCAATGGCGAAACATCGACAAAAACATATGTGATGGTGAAACATCGGCTAAAAGATAATAAAATAACATGGCAAGGATGGTGAGACATCAATTTGACAAGGTTTAAAACAAAGCCAAAAGGCGCACAAACAATTAAGATTGGTTTGTATTTTTTACTTTGAAGAAGGAGTTAAGTTCATTAGAGACGTTTTTATGATTTGCCAAGACAAATTTTTAGTTTTAAGATGCAATATGCAAAGAAAGGAAAAATAACTAAGGGAGACTAGCCTAGCACTACCCCTAATGTTATCATACAATGATTGACCCTAAGATTGAGGATGAAAAGGGAAGTTTTTATCCTATGTTAGCATGCATGGGTAAATATCCTAATGTCTAGCTCGAGGACTAACCTTACATGAGCAATCCTAAGGGAGCATGGGAAATACCAAACAAGCGAGCAAACAAGTGCTTTTGGAAAAAGAAAACAAAAATGAGTAGCAAGCAAGGCACATATTGGGAATTACCTTAAACAGGTCTTAAAATAAACCAGAGGGATTCCTGACAAATATCAGCAACGGAAGTCCCTTTCATGCATCTCTATTCCTGCTTGACATGATCTCTAGAAAGCATTAAAATGAAGAGATAAGAATGAGGTAACAATGATACCTAATGGAGTATGTCTGTTGCCTCTTCGAAGCGCATGAGATAAGACAACTCCACAGAATGACTCCTTGAACCTCCTCAACCAACCATTAATTAGGCATACTCGGGTTGCATCAACGATCAATCGCAAGGTCATAACACAAATTTCCACAAGATAAGGAGAGTGCTTGGGGTATGGGAGTTGAATCTAGTTATGATTAACCAAGGGGTGTACTTGATTAATCTCGTGAGAGTAGGTGATCCTACCCTCAACCATGAGACCCTTTATGCATGGAAACACTTGGTATATGGACCAACGTGGTTGATTCAGGTTATGGTTAACCAAGGGCAAGACTTGATTAACCTCGTGAGAATGGCCATGCCTAAACTCAACTGTGAGACCGTTTATGAAGATGCTTGGTATGTGGACCAAAGGGGGATAAGAGAGTTGCTTTAATACATAAGATATAAATCAAAATCCCATACAAGGTGGCTATATGCATGCTCCTAGAAAGTGGAACTAGCGTGGCACTAGTATTCTAAATGACCAATTGGAATAATTGATCGATTAGTTGTCGCTGTAGAATAGCCCATGACCAAACTATGAAATGTGTGCAAGTGTACATGTGTAGGTGGATACCTTTTCATTGATGATGAGCCCAAGATGAGGTCATGTGTTCTAATTTAAACAAAATATGCATGATAGCAATTTAAACATATAAACCAAATAGGAAAGAAAATGAGATTCTAAACTATTACAAACCATATGGGAATGGGGGTACAAGTTTACGAATGGGGATGAGTCGAATCGATAATACGGTAAAAGGTTTAAATAAACAATCAATACAACCCAATTGAAAATAATTTAAATAACTAATTAAATTAAATAATCCTATTTAATATAATTAATTAATTAATAAATTAATAATATTAAATAACATTTCTCAATTTAATTTGATTATCTAAAACAAATGATATTTTATGTTTTTATTTAATAGAAAACCTAAATAAACAAAACAATACAAAATATAAAAGAAAATAGGACAATGGGCCTGAGAATTAAGCAAAAGAAGGGGTGGTGAAAAGCAAGTTCGTCCCAGGCCCAGGCTGAGCTCATTGGATCCGATGTAGGAAATTCCTGAGGGTATATCGTGGGCATGCAAAATCTGAATTGTTGATGTTATTGACAATGATATCCGATGTTAATGGGTGAATCTGCACCATAAGAAGATCCTGGATCACACACGTACAATTTTTTATCCTCCGTTTGAATTGTGACAAGTGTCTCAGGGTGGCGACACTTGTCACCACCGCACCGATCTGAATCAAAACAACCAATTCATAAAATTAAAAGTAGCAGTAATGCATTTATCAAATTAATTTAACAAAATGAACAAAAATTTTAAACATGAAAAAATATAACAACTCCCTTTCTCTGAGTCCTGGTTCTCTCTTCAACATTCTCTCTTCTCTCTTCATCGTTCGCCGGAGGTGATGAAGGCACCGCCCGCCGGAAATCCCCTTGCAGCGGTGTTGACAGTGGCTCATGGTGTCGTTGCTCCAATTATGATTTTCCTTTCACATTATTGTTCGCCTCTCTCTTCTCATTACGAATTCGGTCTCCAATTTTGCAGGTAAAACCTAGTTTGGCATAGATCTTGAAAAAGGGTTTTTGAAACCCTTGCCTCAGGTTCGTGAAAATCAGCGATGATGATGTGCAATCGGTGATGATAATGCGGTTTCTGAGCTTACTCCAGTGAGATCTTTCCGCTTTTTACTTTTATCTTCTTCTTCTCTCTCGGATTTCTGATGGGTTGTTTATAGTGAAGATGATGATTCTGGTTAGGGTTTTTGTTTTTCTGTTAGCTTGATAGCTTGCCTTTTCATGATTTTATGTGTATTGGTTTTTTCGAATTCCGAAGGGTTGTTTTGAGGGAGATGATGAACTCGCTTTGGGTTTTTTTTTTGGGTTTGTTCTTGTGCAGCTTTTGGTTTCTGTGAATCAATCTTCCCCTGATTTCAGGGCCCTTGAATGGTTTTATAGCTAAGATATTTTTAGGATTTCATCTGTGTTGGGTTCACTGAGTTGTTAAAAGGCTTGTTGATTTCGTTTTTGGCTTGATAATAATTTTGATCTGTTATTCTTTTCTGATATATGTTTTCATTTGAGATGTAATTTTTTACTGACATGTGTCGCTTAATGATGTTGGGTTGAGACTTGATTTACACTTGCTGAGATGTTGAACTGTGATGCTTGTTGGGCTGAAATTTGTGATCCTGTACTTGCTAGACTGTGATGTCCTTTTTATGAATCGTACTTGGGTTGTGATAATGTACTGCTGAGGTTTTCTGCTTGTTGCATCTGTTATTGTTCTTTTTTTTTATAACTGAACTTCTGTTTGATGGGCTATGAACTTTGATGTTGGACCTTCTGATTTTTATGATAACAGACTTTCTGATTTCGTTTTTACTTTTGGGCTTGACAATCATTTATAATTGTTGTGGTTTTGTTTGTTGAGATAAGAATTTTTGCTATTTTTTACTATTGTGCATAACTGTGATGCTGATTGCTGAGTTTTGCTATAGAGACCCGCGTTGTTATGTAATTGTGGTGAAAAAAATCCGAGTTTCTTTGTCTTTACTGTGAACCCAAAAAAATTGTCTTTTTGTGATTTGTAGTAAAGATTATGGGCATGTGATTGAAAATTGAGATTTTGATAGTATGAGGCCTTGAATTCTTGTGAACATGATTGAAAACCAACCCTATTCTGACCTATATTCTGATTCATATTCACACCCTTATGATGAAATTACGAAAACCTTTTGAAAATTTCTTTATTTTTGTTCAAGTTCTGGTTTCTTAATGATTTCTAACCCTATCGAATTTCTTTTTTCATGTGATGTTGGCTCATATGAGTTTGGAGAGAGCAAAGAGGAGTGCTTGAAGAAGAAGATAAAACAAAGCTAGTTACGAGGCTTGGAAGACTTGAAGCAGAGGCCGAGGAAATGGTCATGAGGAACTCGAAGGTTGAAGAAGAATTCTTTTTGAGTTTTGTCTTGTAACTTTAGGAATAGAAATTTGAAAGTTCTTGTAAGAAGTAATCTTGAAATTTCAAAGACTTGAACATTTGCAATGTTACTGTATTCTTGTAATCAATGAAGTTTTAAAATTTGAGATCCTATCTTCTTTTCCATAATTCTTGTAGAAATTGGTTGACCTATTTGAAGTAATTTGATAACATTTTGAATGAATCTTACCACGTTGAATGGTTTTGAGATAAACCATAATGAATATTCATGATGAATGTTGTTTGGAACTTGAATGAATATACAGATGAAGCCAAATATTATTTTTTCCATGACCGCTTAATCTTTTAAATGCAAAAGTAGTAGTTTTTCTTGCACTTTTTTCAAAATAGTAGTTAACTTGAACATATTGGGAATGATGAACACTTTTACTAACGGAACCAACTTTAATCCAAATCCTAAATTCCACTTCAATCACTAAGCATGAAGAAAACAACAATGCCTTGCTCACAAATTTATCTTTTGTACCACAATTCACTCTTGTATTTCAAACAATCAAAGATCCAATCTTGTCAAGTATTGTCTTTGAGGAATCTTAATCCAACTAATAAACACACGAGAATGCACCGAAGGGTCACCAGAGAATCCACATCTCTGAATTCGTGCCTTTGCAAAGAAATCCAAGAACTGATGATGACACACATAGGAAAATGATGAACGTCTGAACTTACAACCTTGTAGTTTGATAGGGAGTATATCACAGTGATCAAGAATTCAAACCTTATCTCTATAAACCAAAGCTAATAGAGAACTAGTTGATTCAAGCTTGAGTGGAGACAAGAGCCATTAAAGCCATAGAAACCCTTATTCTCTCTTGTGAAAAAATCATACCCCACTTGAGTAAGAGGGATATTGAAGATGCTTAATGGAGAAAGAATCTTCAATGAACATGAACATAAAACCCTAATTTTGACTGATGAATCAAAAGAAAGTGATTCTCTTTCAGATCAACACAAACTTTAACCCTTTGATGAAATAATGAAATGGATGAAAGGGTCTTGATACACGAGGAAGCCTTGTGACTTGAGAAACCCAAATTTTGAGAGAAAGAGCTCCCTTCTTACACCAATTATCAACACTATCAACTAGCACCACTTGTAGACATCTTGACAACCAAAGTACCTTGATCCTATCATAAGAGAATGAATGCAATGCAGTATGATGTTTATGATGAAACATAAGCATGAATCAAGAGGGTAAATTTTGGGGTGCAACATATGCCCCTATTCGACTGTCTTTAGCGTGATAAGTGAGAAAAGTACAAGTTTCGAGTGTTCAAAGTTAAAGATGATCGAATACGAAAGAACCCGAAAATTTAGACTCTTGAAAAGAAGAAACAATAACCCCCCCCCCCCCCCAAAGACAAAGAATGACAGCAGACGCGGGGTCTAGCAAACAGAGGGTTTATTGAACATTGGACCTCCCAAGACATGCGTCAGCATGAAGTTGTAACGCAGATTTTAACAAAATTGAAACAGAACTAAAACTTAGAAAATTAGATGAAACTAAACTTCAGAATAAATGTGTTAGGATAAAACTGGACCACAAAAGGGGTGAGATAAGACTCAAACCAAAGAGAATATGCGGAACTAAAGTCTAAAAAAGTACGTGGGGCAAGGTGGCTAGAGTGCGTGATTCTAGGGGCACCTGCTAGTCTCAACACAACATAGACAGTATGAAGGCACTGAAAGAATCCCAGGAGTGAGGAATAAAGCGAGACGAAACTCGACCCATAAAAACCAGTTAGACGAAACTAAACTAGATGAGTACAAGAAAGAAACTGTATTTCACGCACGGGTAACGAGGCAAAACTTAACCCAATAGAAAAAGTGATGAGAGTGCATGTTTCTCAGAGCACCCGCTGGTCTCAGATCAATGGATGAACATTAATGAAAACTGATAGAAGAATCCAAGGAACATAAGAGACTGATTTTAACTATGGACGTAGTTACGAACACTACAAAGAGACTCAATAAACGAAAATTGATAAAGGGTTCAATAATCAAACACTGATGGAAGTCCAAGGTATGAAAACAAAACTAGGCGACACTAGACTCATTATAAATAGTTAGACAAAAATAAACTAGATGAGTACCAAGACAAAACTGGATTTCATGCACAGGCGACGAGATCAAAACTTGACCCAAAGAAAAGTGATGAGAGCACATGTTTTTCAGAGCACTTTCTGGTTTCAGATCAATGGATAAACAATAACGAAATTTGATAGAAGAATTCAAGGAGCAAAAGAGACTGATTTCAACCAGGGGCACAATTGCGATCACTACAAAGAGACTCGGTAAGCGAAAACCGATAAAGGGTTCACTAAACAAACACTAATGGAAGTTCGTTGTATGAAAACAAAACGAGACGAAACTCGACTCATTATAACTAGTTAGACAAAACAAAACCAGATGAGTACCAAGACGAAACTAGATTTCATACGCAGGTGAGGAGACGAAACTCAAAGCTCGACCCAAAGCAAGGTGATTAGGGCATACAACTAAAAACCTGCTGAAAGTGAAATGAAGTCAACATTGATCAAAATTGATTTTTTTCCAAATGGGCCCATGTTTTCTTGTTTGAAACTTGTTCCTAAGAGGATCAACAACCCCCGAGCTTATCCACCTATTATTTTATTATTTTTATTATTTGTTTTGATTTTTCATTCATTTAAATCAAAATAAATCAATTTAAATAATGGAATAATAAAATAAAATCCAAGATTTGATTTTATGACCACGTGATGAGTCTATAATAAACTGGAAAATCAAGATTTTCGTGCAAGGAATGATTGGGATGAATACATCATGATTTGGCCAAATTTAGAAACAAAGTATACAAGATGCAAATCAAATCTCTTCTTAGCAATTTGCAAAGATTCAAATTGGTTTTATTAACCTAATTGCTTCTACTATATATGCATAACAAACCCTAATGATAAAGAAAAGGATTGGCCGTGTGAATTGGAAGAACAAAACTCAAATTTTTGACAAGAAAGTGGTGATCAGATTTCTGTCCACAAGGAGATTCAAAGCATTCTAAGGCTTGCAATAAATTCCTGGGCACGTTCGGAAGTTGTTTGGACCATTACCACGCCTCAATACCTTCAGAAACCACGCATACAGAACCACAGTTTGCCCTTGTTTTCTTGAATTCAATTTTGACAATTTACGCATGATAAATGAATTTTGACTACATATTCATGTTTGTATAATCATTTAGAACATGTTTGCATAATCAATTGTTTGTTTTTATGCTTGTATGAGTAACTGGCATTGCTAGGGTTTAAAGCTTTATTTTAGGATTTTTCAGTATAGATGAAATTAAGCCAAAAGATGAACACCATTGCACTCACGAGATCAAACCCAGTTTATCTATGCATTTAGATTTCCTTTTTATTGTGTGGCTTTGATTTTTGAAATGCGCAGGGTTATAGTTATAGAAGGTTGTCTGTAGGTAAAAGTTCTGGCTAAAATGACAGCCATTGGGGAAGATGAATGTGTGGCAAGAGCTGGTTGGCTAGTTTGAATGGCGCACTTTGTTATAATTACTGACCATTATTCAATATATTCTTTTATGTTTGTTTTGTATAATTAATGAGCAGCTGGCTCAGATGGCAAATGGGAAGGGTTTAAGGCACGCACATGTGGGAGGTCAGGGGTTTTACCCCTACCTCCTACATTATTTTTTCTCATAATTTGCTTGCAGATCCAATACTTCCATTCCCAACGCGCTCATCACAGTCTTAAAATTCATCACCATCAGATCAAGCAGCGCCAGATCTAACGCCTTGGGGAAGCAGCCACACTGGATCTCACGTTTGCATTGGGCTTACAGGATCTTGGGCTTGGATAAATTCAGCAGCACATCATCCCAAATTTGGTTTTACAACCCCCTCAGGCCCATTCCTTCACTCTTCTAATTTTACAATTTTTTATTTTGTTTAGTTAGTTTAATTCTTTTTTTAAATCAATTTTTTTAAAATCAGAAAATCATCACAAAAATAAAACTTAGTTTTTTTTATTAAATTAATATTTTGCAAATTAATTATTTTAATGAATTTTAATTTTTTTCATTAATTAAAATTAATTAGAAAATTAGGTCAAGTTCAAATCATTTTTTATAAAAAAATCCAAAAAAAAAAATCTTTTAATGATCAAATTAGTTTTTTAGGGTTTTTCACTTTTCTTTTCAATTTTAATTCTCACGCTTAATTATTTTTGCCGTACGATTTATTTTTCATTATGGATGTAATTGCGCCCAGTTTGTAATAATTAGGGTTTTAATTCCGCATTTATACCTTTCAATCACTAGTTATGTAATTGCACCAAAGTCTTGTAATAGTTAGTAATTTTATATTTCTGCCATTTACTTTCCTGCATGATAAATTTCTTAGATTAATGTTTAATAGGGTTGCATGAAAGATAATTATTAATTGAACCTAGATAACCGTAATTGTGCAAGACAAAATATCTGAAAAAAGCACACTGCCGCACACTTGCACCCCTAAGGTGTTTCCCCACTTGTTTGCCTTCGGAAACAATGGTCATGTCCCTCTAAACATAGGGATACTCTTAGCAAAGACCCTCAGTTAAAATCGTCATAAAGATCATAGTCCCTAAATGTCTCTCGAGTTGCCTACGAGAAATGATCTTATAATGATAATCCCTTCTAAATGCTAAGCTATCCTTACATGTTGCCTTCAATGACCGCACGTCCCTTACGATAGTGCCTCAAAAATCCAACGAATAGGGTTACCTACTCATCAATAGTAGGATAACACGGTCTAAAGGATAAGAGGAAAATAACGTCTTTTTTCGAGTAGGTAGTAACTGTTAGGTACTTGCTCAAATAATCCTTTTTACACCATACACTTTCAAACATACTTTTCAAACAAAAGTTTTCAAAAACACTTTATCACACTCTTGAGGACTGATACAAGAGTTACCATAAAGTGAATCGCCGCACTAAGGCATTTTCAAAGCTTTTCAAAACATACAAACATAAGAAATTTTAGAAAATGAGCAAGTACCTAAGAGCCCATGGAAAACCACGGATGGAAAGGGTGGTAACACCTTACCTTTCCATAATCTACCCCCCGTACTCAGAAATCTCGAAAAAAAGGTCTTTTTCTATTCTTTTCACCCTTTCCTTGTTGGATAAAAGAAAAGTCAGTGGCGACTCTTGCTTACCGTGACATTTGCAAACAAAAATGCAAACCAGTATTAATAGTCGGTTCTGCCACCGTATCACAGAACTGGCGACTCTGCTGGGGACAAATATAAAGTGGGGTTTACCTTGATTGCTTTTATCTTTGAGGGTTTTGTTGGGGTATTCTTGTAAATATCCTATACCCGGATCTGGGGAACCTTATTAGGTAAGTAGCAATAAACCATGGAAGTTGTATGGCGTAGACCGATACGGACAAAGTGGTGGCTACGTTAGCGCGATGCTTTGGATTGTACTAATGTTTCTTAAGTAAGTTAAGGATAACATTAGGCTTCCTCATAGTGTCACTAAGCGCTAACTGACCTTTAGAACCTTTAATTGACTCATCCTAGCCATTAGGAAGTAGTGAGATAACCGACTTTGGTTCTGACCGAAGACTGGTTGATACTCGATACTACACTCATTGAGGTTGGACTTTCAGGATTTTTTGGCGGCCAAACTTCGGTGCGGAGCTGAAACAATTTCTGTAGGGAATGTCAGTGATATTGAGGCTCCTTAGAACCCGGTTACTATTATAGGACATGTTGAGCCAACTAAACATTCAAGAGAGTACATATCTTAAAAACTCATGCAAGCCTTTGAACCTAAGTGGAGCGGTAGAAATGTTCAAGACTAAGCCATTGGAGTGACTAGACTTTATACAAATCAAAATAAAAATCGCCACTGCGCTTTATTGCTTCCAAAGGAATGGGAAAAGAGAGAATAACCCAAAAAAGAGGGGGAAAGATTCAAGGTAAGGGGGTTGGTTATGCAAAGGGAAGGTATTAGCACCCTAAACATCTACGGTACTCCGCCGGAGCCTCTTTGTAAAATCTGTATATTTGGCTATGAAAAAATATTGTATAAAAATGGATGGTGGAGGTGAGAAAAGAAATATATTTATTTTATAATTTTTGCACCCGCCGCGGTTGCGAACCTTTAGTGCCTACGTACCACCTTTTCGTGCAATAGGGGATCAGGGTACACGTAGTTCCTCTTTTAAAAATTTAAAACACAAATGTGTTGGTTAATTTTATGAGATAAAACATCATCGTCACTGTCTATGTGGAAAACATACCTACTACCCACAATTATGAGAAAGGATAATTTGCATCATCTCAAAGTGGAGGATATGGCTTGGATTTTAAAATCAACAATGCCTCACTCAACACCTAAGTGGAAAATATCTCTCTTCACTATATATTGTAGAAGTATAGTTGTTTGCATCACTACAAGGATTGACAAGAGTTTAGTCTTTTAAGAAAAGTTTTAAAAGGTAAAAAGCCAAAGTGGAAAAATGGTTTGAAATGAGATTGATTGACTTTTAGTCTTCTCACAAAAAGGATGTCAAGGTATTATTAAGTTGATTGGAGTTTATTTATGAAAATGTTTTGAAAATGCATGGACATAAGTCCAAATCTATTATGAAAATGGTTCAAGTTTCAAAACAAGAAGAGTTTTCAAAAGGAGGAAGAAGATTTTTGAAATTAAAGAAGATGGGAGGAGAAGAAAGGACTATCCTAAAGCACAAGGTAAAATCTAGAGATAAGAACCATCTAATCAACAAGAAGCCAAAACTTGACATTATGAGGCAAGACAAAACTCCCATTCCTTGGATTGAAACCAATCAAGCAAAGAAATACTAGACCTCTTGAGAGAACCAAACTTCAAGTGTATTAAGTCTTCACAAAAATTGGGCAGAGTAACGGCTGTATACGGGTGAATTCCAGATTACAAACAGAGGATGAAATCACAAAAACCTGCACAGAAAAACAAACAAGCAACCCAATGTCTTGAGGTAAACCTCTAGAACTCCAGACAAAATAATCAGATAAGATCTCCAAGATAGGTCAAGGTTTCTAATCCTAAGTCCAAGAAAAGTCCCGTGCTCCATAATGCCAAGGATAGTAACCAAATAGTCCAAGTACCATTAAAGATTTTTTAGGGTTTATGTTGATTATTAAGTATCTTAAGAAAGGAAAAGAAAAGCTCAAGCGAGCAAAGTAAAAATGGCAAGAAAATAAATGCTCAAATGAGCAAAGATGAAAATTGCATGAAATGTAAATGCTAAAAGTAAATAGTACATAAAGCATAAAAAAGAATAAAAGCATAAGGTAAAATAAGTCAATAATTAGTGGTTAGTTGGATGCCCATCTTGAAACTTTCATTTGAAACTCATTAGAGGATAGGTAGAACCAAAGCCTCCACACAGCAAGTTGCATTTGATTTTTGTCAAGTATATCATCCATTTGGAATTCTCATAAGTACCATTTAATGATCAACGATGTTTAAGTGATCTACGTTGACCAAAGGTGTTGTAGATCCATTAGAGGATTAGTAGAACCAAAGCCTCCACACAATGAATCTCAAGGTTATTGGATCAAAGAGATCAAATTAACATACTTGTGCTTGCAATCATAAGTTTGGGCCACGAATGATCATTTATTCGAATCGGGACAAAATTTAGCGCTATGTTAAGCAATCGTAAGTGGACTTATATAGAAGTCGCACCTATTTTGAGGCCGGTCAATAGCAATATATGCACCATTTGTTTTGAGACATGATATAGAGATCATGCTCTAACAACATTTAGTGCAATAAGAAAGGGATAAGATGAAGAGGGATGGGAAAAAAATACAAACCACTTTTGAATCAAAAATTTAATTAAACTATTCTTAAAATCATTCATCCATTTTGGTGGAGTTGACCTCAACACACAAGATCCAATGATGTTAATAAAGTCATGATCAAAAAATCAACTCAAGACAGCCAGAAAATAATCACAAAATAATATTATATTTAATATATACATTAAAAGGGTTTAAAAAATGTTTAAAAATCAAAAAAGAGGAGAAAAATATCAACTATGTTCAAATTAATCAAGAAATAAAAAGTAAGGCCATAGAAAAATCCGAAATATTTTTATAAAATTTATGGTAATTTTTAAAAGTCAGAAACTATTTTTAAACTATTTAAAATTACTCAAACAAACAGAAAATAGGTCAAAAATAGTAAACCTCAATATAAAATTCCATAAAATTTTCAGAAAGTCAAAAATATGCAAAATAATATTTATGAATTTTTTTAGAATTAAAAAATGTCAGAAAGTATTTTTTAAGTAGTTAAAAGAAAGCAAATAATTCAAAAAATACAAAAAATATCAAATGTCAAAATAAAAATGTGAAAAAATAGTCATGAGATCAGAAATATTTCAAAGTATTTTTGTGAATTATTTCATAATTTTTGGATAAAAAATAAAAGAGTTATGAATTTTTGAAAATTTAATCAATAAAAATATAAAATAAGAAAATTAAATAAACCCAAAAAGATGTGGACCATCAGATCATAGTCAAAACATGTTAGTAAGCTGATCCAGTAGACCAGACCCGATGTGCTTGATATGGACCTTAGTGAGATACACATAGGATCAGAAAAAGGGCAACCAATGAAATTAAAATGTTTGGCACACTATCATTGGCTGAGACGAGACATGTCATCGTCTTCAACCTCCAGACACCCTGCAATCGGGATTTTGTGAGATCCTTCAAATGGAAAAATTAGGATCCCAGGCTAGTATCATTGAACTCTTCTCTTCAAGATGATTCTAACACCATCATCGCGCCAAATTTATATAAGGTATGGAGAGAGATATGAATCAAAAACCCAGAAAATAGTGAGCACCTTCAATTTGAGATTTCTCTCTCAATTCTCAATGGATTTAAAAATTGTAAGCAGCATTGGAATCAGGAGAAGGAGTGAAATAAATTAGTTCTTGATTTGGATACAAATAGTGGAGAATTCTACCTTTTCGAAGTTCAAGGAAGAAGCTATGAAACTGGACTTCTGTAGCTTGAATTATGGCTCGTTTTGATTGGTTTAAGTGCTGGAGAGTTCATATGATGCTTAAGGATGATGAATGCGCAAAGAATTTTGGAAAAGGGAGCTTAAATCTCAGAAAGTGAATTAAAAAAAGATGGGTTCGTGTGAAGTTTTGGCAGGGTGTTTTTGGCTCTCAAAGCTTGAAGATATGAATGGGGGATGACCCTCTATTTATAGGGAAGTGAATGGGAATGAAAATTGTAAGAAACAAGGAAGTTTGGAGGGAAATTGAGTAAAGGTCGAGCACGAGTGAAGTGTGACTTCATTTCCATCAAAACTCAACCAAATCTTGCGTTTTGGGGTGCTAATCACTTCTGGAAAGTTTTCTAATCAGGTTTAAATCAAAAACGCGCATAAATCTTGTGTTTAGAAGTCACATTATGGATTTCAAAATTTTGACTTTGTGGAAAATTCAGTTTCAAGTTATCAAATTCAAATCCATGGCATTTCCAACTCAAGGGGTCTTAGGGCATGATACTTGATGCTTTAGAAAGATGAGGTTACAAGATTTGGAATGGAAAAATAATGGAGTTAAATGGATGCTTGAGATGGAAGTTGCATTGAGTCAAAGTTGATGAAAAAGGGTTGACTTTCCATACTTAGAAACTTGAACCACTCAAAATCTCCAAAAATTGAGCAAGTTATGACTTGTTGAAGTTGGCCAAAAATCATGAAATGACTATAATATTTTGCATATCTAAGGCAACCTCCATACATTTTCCCACTTTGCACATAAAAGAAGGCATAAAGTTCACATCTTCAAGATCATTATGGAAAAATAATGGACTCAATATGATGAAAGTTGACCAATTTATGATCAATTGAAGTTACTTATGTGAAATTGTGGATTCATCTGGATGACTTGTAATCTTTCTTCTTCACCAAGTTTCTTCCACTTGAAAACTACTTGGAACTTTTGAAGTGATTTGTTGATAACCCTTTGAATAGAAGGATGTCTTTGGAATCACTCAAAAATACCAAAATATGAGCAAGATATGCTCCTTTGAAGTTCAAAACCCTAGCTTATAGATCAAGAGAATGCTTTGAGGAACTTTGACAAGTTTGAACAAACTTCTTGTACCAATATTCTTGCTTTGTGAATATAAGTTGTTGAGGATTATAATAAAGACTTATAGCCACCAAAACCACTTCCATATCTTGAATTTTGAGAGAAATATGCTCTTGTGACCAATAGGAAGAAGGCCTTGTCCAAACATGACAATTTCTCCAATCAAAACCCTTGTACTTTTGAGTCAAATCTAATAACCTTGAAATGTGATGAACCAAAGCAACCTTGCCATGCCAATTATCCCAAAACCAACCCAATGGCGAGGTTTGAATTTCTCAAGCTATATTGACTAGGGCGTGGAAATAAACTCATGAACCCATGGAGTAACTTGTTAAATCTCATTGCCCTTACCTACATGGATAACAAGCAAGACAAGCCAACATTGTATTTTATTAGTTAAGTGAATAAAACAAAACAATATTCATGATCACAAAATGAACATAAGTCAAGGTGCTTGGTAATCCCTCAAAAGGATCAAAACTCAAAGTGGGGAGGGGAACCAAAAATCCTAGTGTGATCTTATTGTGAGTGAATCAATATGGTATGATGAAGGGATCTTAGGGGCAAAAATTGGGGTACAACACTAAGTTTTTTTTTGTGATTTGCATGTGTTTATCTATGATTTTTAGCATAATCATGACATCATAAGCATCTTGCCATTCATACATACTAATCATTTCAAGGACCTGTTGGATTTACCTCTTGGTTGATTTGTAGGATATGAATTCCAGTCGCAGAAAAACCATCTGGACTCACTTCACAGAAGTTCCTCCTAAGCTCAAAGAGTTAGTCTTGAAATTCCCCGAGGACTCATCATTCCACAAAAGACATGGTCACTTGCTCAGTTTAGTAACCACCGGGTTTGACGAAGGTTTGATGAGTGTCTTATTCCAGTTCTTCGACCCTAAGAACCATTGCTGCACATTCCCCGATTGTCAACTGGTGCCTACGCTGGAAGAATTCTCTAAGTTACTTGGTTTACCTATATTGGAGATAGTACCTTTCACCGGTTTGGAACAAGACCCAGCTTCTGAAAGTATGGTCGTAGCCTTGCACTTGAAACCATATGACATTGAAGCAAATTGGGAGAAAAGAAGTGGAGTTAAGGGTCTCCTTGCAAATTTCTTGATGAAGAAAGCTCAGATTTTCCTGGATGTTATGAGCTATCATGCCTTCGAAGATGTATTAGCCCTCTTGATCTATGATTTGGTCTTATTTCCTAATTCAGATCAACTTATAGATGTGAATGCCATCAATATCTTTCTTACTCACAATATGGTTCCTACATTGCTCGGGGATATTCTACATTCTTTCCATACTCGTACTTTGAAGAAGCGAGGAAATCTCATGTGTTGCATCCCTCTGCTATATAGGTGGTTTATTTCACACCTTCCTCGGTCAGTAATGCAAAATGATCTAGGCTTAAGGTGGTTTCAAAGAATAATGTCTCTCTCCCACTCTGACATCCATTGGTGTCCTCGCTCTCAAGAGGACACTTATTTTATTGATCGCTGCGGAGAATTTCCTAATGTGGCACTCCTAGGCATTAGGGGAGGCATCACCTACAATCTTTCTTTAGCACTATGTAAGTTTGGCTATGCACGGAGAGATGGTCCACCGGATATGCTCATCCAGGGTATTATGTTCAACTACTCAGATGATTTTCATAATTATCGTCAGAGGTTCATCCGCTCTTGGGGCATTGTTAAGAAGACTGATAGTAGGACTTTGGGGCGTAAGAACTCCATCCCTTTGGAACCTTACCTCAAATGGGTGAGAGCTCGAGCCCAAAGTCTTATGATGACATATGATTCCATCTTATCGGTGATCTTAGAACCTATTGTTCAAGGGGGCGAGTCCCGTGTTATTCTCCATCCTGATATGCCAACCAACTTCGAAGAGTTGCAAAGGTCTTGGATCCAACTCAAGGAAGAACTGGATACTTTTGATGCTCAATTATATGCAAGTGAGAAGAAGGTGCTGGAATTAACAACGCAAATTCATGAAGAGAGGAACCTTAACACCTACCTCAACACCAACAGGAAGCGTCCATGGGAGACTTAGGAATTTCCTTTCAATGTTTATCCTTGTGTAATCTTTTGTTTCTTTAAAAACTTTCTAATAAAAGGTTTTGCTTTTTGTTTTGTTTAAAAGAGTTTAAATCCAATAAGGTCCTTAAAATCATTGGATACACATTCCATACATATCAATGCATAAACAGGTTTAATAACAAGTTTCTCATCTTCTTCGCTATTTATTTCACCAAGAAATGGCTCTCGAACAAACTGTGAAAGACTTACAGACTCAAAACGCACAATTCCAGCAGATGATCATGGCTCTAGCCTAAGGGCAGGAGGAACTGAAAGCCCTGATTGTTAAAGACAAGGCTAAGAAGCCGAGAAGGACAACTGGTGTGGTAAATCTGGGAAGAAGATTCAAGGGACCATTGAAGCAAATGGTTGATCTGACCTCTTCATCCAAGGAAGGAGAGAACCAAGAGGGTGAGACAAGAGAGGACGACCCTAGTCCCAGGGAATCTGATAATGACACTAATTACAATGAAGAGCAGTATCCTCCGATTGATGAGAAGTACAAACAGTTGGAAGAGCGACTTAGCACAATGGAGATTCAGAAAGTGCCCGGGATGGACATTGAAGAGCTGGGTTTGGTGTCTGGGATTGTTATTCTGCCAAAGTTCAAGGAACTGGTATTTTTTAAGTACGATGAGGTTTCGTGTCCCAAGATGTACCTCCAATATTATATGAGGAAGATACAACCTCACATTGTTGATAGAGACTTATGGGTCCATTTCTTTCAGGATAGTCTATTCGGAACTCATCTAGATTGGTTCTATCAACTGGAAAGGGCCAACATCCATAGTTGGAAAGACCTTGCCACTGCTTTTTATAAGCAGTATCAGTATAACACAGACCTTGCTCCCACCCGTACTCAACTCCAAAATCTGATTATGGTTTCGAGCGAGGGTTTCAAAGACTATGCTCAAAATGGGAGGGACTTAGTAGGAAGAGTCCAACCGCCCCTGTCTGATAGGGAGCTAGTGGACATGTTTCTAGTTACCCTGTCTGGTCCGTTCTTTAATCATTTAAGTGGAAGCTCCTCAGCCAGCTTCACTGAATTAATCTTGACCGAGAAGAGAGTGGAAGTTGGGATTAAGAATGGAAAGATCCAAAAGGACGCATCCTCCAGCGCCGTGAGAAAACCATTCACTGGGAAGAAAGAGGTTAGTGTTGTGCACCATCAACAGAGTCAGGACAAAACTGAACGTCGTTCAACAGTAGGCGCTATCGTGATCCCTAAGCCTGCACCCACTCAACAGAGGAATAATCAGCAAAGAACAGAAAGGACGGTAAGATAATTCACCCAGATAAATATGACTCTAGCCCAATTTTTGCCTCATTTGTTGAGATCCAATCTGGTAACCTTGCGGAAAGCACCGAAGAATCCCAACACTACCTCTCCCCACTACATTCCAAATGCCCGTTGTGCTTATCATTCGAAAAGTCCAGGTCATGATACAAACGACTGCTGGGCTTTGAAAAATAAAGTATAAGACCTTCTCGAGGCGAAGGAAATTGAGTTTGCCGCCCCTGAGATGCCAAATTTTATCACTGCTCCTATGCCCAAGCATGGTCGTGGTGTTAACTCTATTGAATATGATATGTTTGTTACTACTGTTGAAGAGCTTATTACTCCGCTTATGACCATTAAGTGGAACTTGTTAAAGGCCAGTTTATTTCTGGGTTGTGGCGAAGGCTGCCACTTCTGTTTATCTCTACCGACTAGTTGTAATTTGTTAAAGGCAGGTGTTCAGCGCCTGATGGATGTTGGAGAGATTTTGTTTGAGAAGACTCTCGTTCCAACTATTTTATGCAAGGATATTTCAATAATAACCATTTCCGGCAATTCTCCCAGGGTCTCCACCAAAAGACCCGTTAGGATTACATTTGTTCTGAAGATTACTCCGCTGATAATCACTGTGCTAGGGCCAATCTTGTACTCCTCTGATAAAACTGTCCCTTGGAACTATGGGGGTGACGTCTACTACCACGGCATCAAGCAAGATTGGCTGGCTGATGGAGACCAGGTTTCTGAAAATGCTGATCCCGGCATTGCCAATATTGTTGGAACCAACAAAATAACAAGAAGTGAAAGAGTGTTCTCCCCCGAGATTTCTCCTCCAAAGGTTGTTACTGGTCCTGTGATAATTCCTACTATTGCTCGTGCTACTAATGCAATTCCTTTTATTACTCCTGCTGACACCCCTATCACCGAGTCGACCGAGACTCGGGGAAAAGACATATTGGTTGAGCCTGTCTAGATGAAGGCACAGTCAATATCTATTCCAGAGGATTCCGAGAAAGAGATGGAAGAAATTTTGAAAATCATCAAGAAAAGCGACTACAATGTGGTCGAACAGCTGGGGAAGACCCCTTAAAAGATCTCTATGCTAGCCTTGATGTTGTGCTTCGAAGCTCATGCGAAGGCTTTGGTGAAGTTTCTAAAAGCTGCCCATGTGCCCCAGGAAACTTCTGTTGACCAATTTGAAGATTGTGTGGCTATTTTGATGGCTGATAACAGTTTGGGATTTTTTTTATGCCGATTTGACCCCTAAAGGGAGGAAGCATAATGATGCGTTGCATGTCTCTATCGAATGCAATGGAACCACTTTGGCCCATGTCCTTGTAGATATTGGTTCGTCATTGAATATGCTGCCTAAGAGTGCTCTGGATAGACTGGACTTCGAAGTCTTGACTTTGAAGCCCAACAATATTGTAGTGAGGGCTTTTGACGGATCAAAGAGAATGGTGCACGGGGAGGTGGACATCCCCATCAAGGTTGGTTCTCATACTTTCGGTTCTACCTTCTACGTGATGGATATCAGGACATCTTATTCTTGTTTGTTACGCCGCCCTTGGATACATGGGGATGAAGCTGTTACGTCCACTCTGCATCAGATGATTAAATACCAGGTGTGATCGGTGGATCTGGAACTGACTGTTTAACGCTGGTTCGCGAAATTTCGCGGAAGCAAGAGTCGCCACCGTCTTTTATTTTTTCCAAATGGAAAGGACAAAAGCACAGAAAAATTCCTTAAAGAGATTGCTCTCGGTTCGGGAGGTAGGTTATAGAAAGGGAAGGTGTTAGCACCCTTTCTATCCATGGTTATCCATGGGCTCTTAGATACTTGCTCATTTGTGTTTTCAAAAATGGTTTGTTTGCTTTTCAATGTGGGTTTTAAAAAGTTTCTTTGAAAATTCCAGTTCGACTCTTGTATCGGTCCTCAAGAGTGTTTGAAAAATTGCTTTCGAAAGCTTTTTGAAAAAGGTGTCGGTGTGAAAAGTATTTTTGAATTTGTTTTGAATTTAGAGCAAGTATCTAGAGTCGTCTACCTACCCTAAGGAATTCGTCTGTGTAAATGTCCTTTAAAGTAGTGCCATCCCACCATTGAGAGGTAGGTAGCACCACCGTTGGAGGTGTTCGGGTCAATTCGAGGTTCGGGACATGGTGATCACCAGAGCAATGGGAAGACACCTTAGAAGCTACCCTCATGCCAGGTTCCCGGATCATGAGGACTTACTAAGACATCCTCTACTCGACGATCACCTTTCGAAGCAAGGCAACAGTGAGGCGTACCCTAGGGGTGGTGTGTGATTTGTGTGTCAGATTCGTTTGCATTTATCTTGTTCATGTCAAAGTGATCTACGCGTTTGTTTTTATTTTAGGCCATTCATTCTTGCATGCATTGATTAACAGTTAAAAGATTTGCGAGAAACGTAAAGTTCTAAACTATTACAAAAGGCGCGGGTCCACATCGCCAAAATTTCCAGGACCCGATTTGACAGAAAGTAAATAAATAAAATAAAGTGCGAAAGATTAAATTTACACGGCTTTGGGAGAGGTACATAAATAATTAAAAGAAAAAAGAAATAAATACGCGAATTGAATTAAAATTAGAAACGAGGGCGTTGGACCCTTTTTGATGAAATTAAATTATTAGCAAATTAATTAAATTAAAGAAAAAGAAATTATTTTTTGGTTTTTTTGTATTTATGAGAATTTAATGAAAGATCAATTAAAATAAAATATTAACCCTAATTCTATAACTTTTATTTATTAAAAAAAAGTATTAACGTTAAACCTAAATTAACCTATTTATTTACATGCAATTTTGATTTATAAAAATAAATAATATTTTAATAATTAATTATTATGAAAGAAAAGAAAAAAGGATAAAAATTACTACAAACCCTAATTCTACCAAATTTTAAATTGATTAAGGAAAATATTAAAATTAAACCTAATTTAATAACTAAAATTAATGAATAATATTTATTTACAAAAAAATATATTAATTAAATAAAATACTTATTTTTGTCTTTTTTGATTTTTTATTGTTTTTTATGTTTTATGAAAATAATAATTATAAAGAATTAAAAGAAATTAATTAGAATAAAGAAAAGAAAAATATAAAAAGAGTAAAGGAAACAAACTCTAGGGGGTGCTGTCCCCAAGTGGAGGGCTTGTTAGCATTTGAGGCCCATCAAACTCATGGCCCAGTTGACTTTTGTGCCAGCATGTGGAGGTGTTGACTGCAATTTACCATGCTCCTCAAACTGTGGCCCTCTGATTGATCTTGGCATATGCGTGGCAGGCTGGATGGTGAGAGATGCATAGTGGTCTACAACGCTGAAGCTGCACAGAAGTATTAGTGGAAAAATAATATGGAAAGGGTGAGGGACCTGGGGCTCGAACCCAGGTCCTGAAGATTACTAATGCCCATGCTTACCAAACGCGCTGCTTGAGTTCTTTGTATATTATACAATCAATAAACATAATTAAATAAACAAACGTTAATGCTTCTTTTTCGCGCGAGAATTTGAATATTCCAATCAACACTGGCCACGTACCTTTCTTCTTCCTTGGCTTGTTTATTTCCTGAAAATAGAGAATGGTTAGCGGGGGTTTTTAACCCCCCCCCCCCCCCCCCCCAAACATGCCATATCTGAAAATAACGATTAGGCCGTGGTAGCATATAAATTAGGCGCGAGGATGGATTTGTCTTCGTCCAATCATGCTGAGTTTGGTCACGGTACTGAGAGCTTCCAATTTTACAGCATTTAAAAATACCCAATTCAAAACTTAAAAAACCCTAAAAGATAACAATGGTGGAATCGCGTATAGTGCACAAAACTTCAATCAAACCACATAGTTAGCTTTAGAATTGAACCATGAACATGAATCAAATGTTAAAAATTGTTAAAAACGTATGATTCATGATATAATAATGCAAGAAATTTTCTGTACAGGGTGCGATCGTGCTCACGTTTCTGGGTGTTGAAGCTTATGGTTTTGATTCAAATTCCTTCCTTGTAGCCTCAGCAAGCCAATGGAATCGTTGTTTGGTCTTGAAAAGCACTGGAATATGGTTTTCAGCTTTGGACTTTTCTTGAAAAATTAAAGTTTGCTTTAGGGATTTCTGGCGCAGCTTGGACCTCTTGAGGAGTAGGGTTTGCATTAGTATGTATAGGTGAGTGATTTAGGGTTGAGAAATCACACAAAAACCTTTGCATTCATGATTTGAAAGATTTGATTTTCAAAGATCTTTTCAAATATTTTTCCATGCCTATTTGGTACAAATCATGGCCAATTGACTTGATTCTTTCTATATTTGGTCTTGCACGAAATCATAAGCTTATTCCTTGCATAAAAAGATTTGAAAAGTTAGGTTTAGTATTTTTCATGTATTTTAATTAATTAAATGAATTATTAATAATTAAAAATCCAAATAAATAAATATAAATGATAAAAACCTTCCCTTTGGGCCAAATGGTCGTGCACATGCCTTGGATGATGAATTGTGGAAGAAAAAGAGGCCCATTAGCATTTTTAGGTCATTTGAATCAATGTTGACTTTTCAAAATATCCAAAAATTTCCCAACTTCCACAAGGCATAACTTGCTCAATGTTTAAGCTTTGCTCATGTTTTTGGACATTTTGGAAAGGTCTTTGAGTCCTCTAACCAATGCCTTTGGTCCCATGTCATTTTGATATACCAATCTCAAGTTATGGTCTTTAACTTAAAGTCCCTTTCTGTTGACTTTTGAAAATGACCTATAATGTTGAAATTGATAACTTTTTGTGAGAGAATTTCATGGACTTGAAGTATGAAGAGGAGTTTTAGAATATGTCATTATCTACAAAATGAGCTTTGGATGGAATTTTTATGATAATCCATGTGAAAGTTATGCCCTGGTCAATGTACAGTTGACTTTTTCAACTGTCCAAATATGGAAACTTTTGTATCTTGATGATTTTTGAGCCAAGCTTTGAGAATCATGATCAAGCATTGATCAAATGATGTTTGTGGCTTCAAAAGGAGATGTTGACCAAAAATTTGGACTTTTGACTGTCAAATGACCATTTTGCCCCTACAGTTGACTATAGTGCAATTAGGGTTTTTGACTGTGCAATCTTGTGCTGAAAGTCTTGAAACTTGGTATGAGGATGCTTGATCCTATTTGTAGGCATGTGGGACTTGATTGGACCCTTGGAAACTTCGTTTACTTTGTCAGAACCAAAACCCTAATTTTGACTGTTAGGAGGCCCTTGAACTGTGCAACCCTTGGGGAATTTTGAAGCTTGATCTTGGCAAATCTTGAAGAATATGGGAGGGCAAATTTTGGGGTACAACAGTTTCCCCTGTTCAATCTTCTTAGACCTGAGGATGCAGATTGGCTGACGTGCCTTTCGTAATCCGAAGGTGGAAGATGATTGAACACTAGAGTGCCCAGAAATTTGCGCTCACATAGTAGCAGTGGTGGAATGGGCTTATAGATGCCATTTAGAGATTGATGGATAGGATGATGGGCTTATAGATGCCATGCTAAGAGATGATGGAAGGTGGATGGGCTTACAGATGCCATCTGGATATCAATCGCGTAAGAGATTCCTTAGCGAGAACTTGCGTACCTGTAAAAGAAAAATGAGTACCTGACATGTTGCGGGAACTGGTCTTCAGATGCTTTGTATAGATGTGTCCTGACTGGTTACAGGAGCTGGATCTGGATCTTCAAAAGGTGATGAATGAACCAGGGATGGTTACCACCTCAACAGGAACGGTGAGAGAACCTTGGATAACTTCAATCTCAACAGTAATCATTGAGTGAAATCTGGGATTACCACCTCCGCAGTATCGGGGAGAGAACCATAGGCGACTACAACCTCAATAGCAATCATTGAGAGAATCTTGGATAATTTCAACCTCAACAGCAATCATTGAGAGAAATCTGGGATTACCACCTCCGCAGGATCGGGGAGAGAACCATAGGCGACTACAACCTCAATAGCAATCATTGAGAGAATCTTGGATAACTTCTACTGAGTCTTCATCAGAAAAATCTGTTTGGGGTCGATTTAACTAGACTAGAGAAGGCCTTGGACTGGATAAGAAACGGAGAAATCTTTGGAGTCGATTTAACTGAACCAGACAAGGTATTGGAGTCTTCAACTGAGTCTTCAAAAGAAAAAACCTTTAGGAGTCGGTTTAACTAGACCAGAGAAGGCCTTTGACTGGATAATAACCAGGAAAATCTTTGGGAGTCGATTTAATTGAACCAGACAATGTTTTGGAGTCTTCAACTGAGTCTTCAAAAGAAAAACCTTTAGGAGTCGGTTTAACTAGACCAGAGAAGGCCTTTGACTGGATAATAACCAGGAAAATCTTTGGGAGTCGATTTAACTGAACCAGACAAGGTCTTGGAGTCTTCAACTGAGTCTTCAAAAGAAAAACCTTTAGGAGTCGGTTTAACTAGACCAGAGAAGGCCTTTGACTGGATAATAACCAGGAAAATCTTTGGGAGTCGATTTAACTGAACCAGACAAGGTCTTGGATATAGCTGAGAGCTTAACTGGATCTTTCCTGAAAGGTAAAGGTCAGTCATATGCAATGCATGATATGGATCAAGCAATGATGTTCTCAACATAACTGAGATTTGTAAGATATGATGCGTATATGCATGCTATAATGATGTATGTGATGTTTATGTATGTTTTCATCTAGGAAAGTAAATCCTTGACGGGTGCCAGGAAGTCACTCCCGGGCTGATGTTGGAGAATAGATTTTTTGCCTCCGCTGGGGATGATAGTTGCAAGAATACCGGTAGGAGAAGATAACTCCGTTGGGGAATAAACTCGGCGAATGGATAACTCTGCAGGGAGAAAAGTACTCTGGCGATCTTGCTGGGAAACAATACTCTGTGGGGAGAGAGGTCCTTTGCTGAGGTATTGATGGTAACTTGCTGGGGATGCCCTTGTTATGTTTGAAGCGTTGATAGACTTCGCTGGGGATAAGAAGACTTCGTCGAGAACGATCTTTCCGTGGCTTTTGGCTGAGGATAACCCAGTTATATACCGGTAGGGAAATAACTCTTTGAATAAAGCCGGGAGACGCGTTCGTGCTCTGCGAGGATAAGCTTCCAGAATCTACTGGGGATAAGCTTACTGCCTGGGGAGATGGATTCCAACTTTCCTGGGGAACTGGATTGGACTCTCTTGGGGAAGTTTTGAGCTGTATCGAGGAAGTGACTCCACTGAATGTCTGGTAAACCGTCGGGGAACAATCTTAGATCAAGATTGCCGGGGATGCTTGTTAAGAATGTATATGCTGGGGGGAACATTGAGATCTGCGGGAGTATACCCAACTTCCTTAAGGTTTGATTGTAACTCTGCTTGGGGAGAGTGTATGGACTTGTTGGCTCACTCTCTGGGGAATTAAGATGTCTGGTTATGTTCTTCAGCCTACCTTGGCACCTTGGTGGATGGAACAATTAGATCGCTTGGACAGCTCATCATTGCCCCTGTTTCTGAGGTGGGAGAGGAAGATCTGTGAGGTGCTGATAGCTGTTGATGGACAAACTCTTCTTCTGATAGGAGAGTGACAAGATGCCGGGACATAGTCGTACGCTTTGATCCCTAATTTTTTCCTGGACCGCCCTTTCGGGTTTTCAGTCCACCGGGATACCCATTTTTGCCCAAGCCGCCTTTTCAGGTTTTCGACTTGCCGGGTGTACATATTTTTTTCATTTCATCCCTTATTTTGCCCGAACCCTTTTGGTTCGCCGGGAAGCCCTAATTTTTGCCTAGGCATGTCAGCCTAGCAGATCTTTGATTTTGCGTAGTATCTTTTCGACTATGTCCACGCTCTCAGAATGTAGGGGATTGCCCCTGTTAGCAGTGTTTTTGTCATGCCACCAGAAGATGTTTGATTAGGCAAGATTCGTTGTTGGAATGCCCTAAGTGACTCAGGTGGAGATCTGCCCCAGGCTATTTATCCTTTGAGAGATTCTCCGAATCTTGATTGGATTGCCCCAGATGATGGACAATAGTCATGCCATGCCCCTTGATTGGAAATGCTTCTATTCATTAGGCATTCATCGTGCGAATTTCTTTGCTGTTCAAACAAAAAGTCATATACAAACAAGGTTATGTTAAAAATGTAACGCTTATGTCTGTCTTGAAGATTTTGAAAATACATTCTTTTTCATAAAACAAGTGATTGTTTGTAAACGTGATGTCAACTCCGTATTTTAACGTGAGCCTTAAGGAGTCAGGATAGCTTTTGTACAGTATGCTTTCGAACTAACCCTTGCTTCAGCTACGACTTCTAAGGGTTATAACGTGGCCTGGTTCACGGTTTAAGAAACAAAGGATAAAGGCTCAAATTATTTGTACCCACCCACTCTTCGTGATGTTCTCCAAACCTAAACTCAGTTGATCATACGTTAGACCTTGTTTGAGTCTTTGCTTTGATATACTAGTGATGATTCGGATATTGAACGTTTATTTGAATAGGCAGTCATCTCCTTTTTTGCTGAGGGTTTGTAGGACCTCTTTCTTTTTTGATTTTTGTTATCCCTTTCTTTTTTTGCCTGAACTGTTTCCCTTTTTTTGGAATTACAGTCAGCGGGATGCCCCAGTTTTGTACGTCTCCTTCATGGGTTTTGACTTAATGGCTTTTTATTTTTTGAGATAATGACTGCCTTTCTTTATTGATTATTCGGAACCATCACTGTCTTTCTTTGTTTTGTAAGGACCTTTTTGGTGCCCTTCGTTATGCACTTGGATCAACTGAGAGAACTACCCTGCCCCAGGTTATAATTAAGGGTTTTAATTTTCGAAAAGAAAAACTCCTACTTCTTTGGCTCAGAGGGGTTAACGAGGGATTATCTTCCTTATAACTCCAGTGTTTAGGAATTGAAACAATGCCTGTACCTCATCAGCGGAGTCTGTTCAAAAGCATACTGTAGATTGCGGTATCGTTTTCGTCATCCTCCCTCAAGAGGCTTAGAATTATTATTTAAAAGTTGATCATCAGAAAAAAAATATGAAAATAGTTTGCATATAGTGAATATGATATAATTACTTCAAAACGGACATATGTAATGCATTAATGAAATAACAATGTTTGACATGAATATTATTGTTTGAATAAACAAAGAAAAATACGACTTGAATTCAAATGAACAAAAAGTGCTTTCTATCCTAGCCTTGTTTTGGCATGGGAGCAGTGATCACGTTGGGAGCCTCGGGCGCCTCGAACTCAATCTCCTTTGCGTCAATCAAGTCTTGGATCTTATTTTTCAAGCTCCAACAATCATTTGTAGTATGCCCCGGGCTGTCAGAGTGATAAGCGCAGCGGGCGTTGGGGTTATACTTCGGTGACGTTGTATTTTGATTCTTCGGAGCTTATTTTAGAGTTACCAGCTTGGTCTCCAACAACTGTGGCAATATCTGGGATAAGGTCATGCTGAGCCGAGTGAACTGCCTTCTCTCGCTCTTTTGTTGGTTGTGATGTTGAAGAGCACCAGCAGGTTTTGAGATCACCACTGCATTGGCAGCTTGGCGGTGTTCTGGTCTATTATGTCTCCTTGAACCATAGACGACATTGGATTCCTTCTTAAAAGGTTTTTTATCGGTGCTCGATGAAGCATCCTTCTGTATCTTCCCAGCCTTGATACCAGCTTCGATCCTCTCCCCAGTTAAGATCAGATTTGTAAACCCAGCAGAAGAGTTCCCAATCAGATGGTTGAAGAATGGACCAGACAGGGTCCCTAAGAACATGTTGACGAGCTCGCGGTCAGTCAGAGGTGGTTGTACCCTTCCAGCAAGGTCCCTCCACTTCTGCGCATATTCTTTAAAACCTTCTCCCGATCCTAACGATATACCCTGGAGTTGGGTACGCGTAGGAGCGAGGTCGGCATTGTACTGATACTGCTTGTAAAAATCAGTAGCCAACTCCTCCCAGTTACGAATCTTGGTTCCGTCCAGCTGATAGAACCATTCGAGATGAGTCCCTGAAAGACTCTCCTGGAAGAAGTGGATCCACAAGTTCTTGTCCGCAGTATACGGTTGAATCTTCCGCACATAAGACCTGAGATGCAGCCTGGGACATGATGCCCCATCCTACTTAGCAAAAGAGGGTGCTTTGAATTTATGTGGGATCACCACACCAGAAGTTAGACCCAAATTTCCGAAATCCAAACCAGGTACTTGTTGAATTTCCATTGCATTCAGACGGTCTTCCAACTGCTTGTACTTGTCTTCAGCATGAGGGTATTGTTCGTTGTTGAAATCTGTCTCGTTGTCGGAGACCACTGGACTAGGCACCTCTCTCTCATGGGGACTGCCTTTCCCCACAAATGGAGTTGTCCTTTCAGCTTCATCCTGCAGTGTATTCCCAGATCTGCGTCTAGGGCTGAACAAAACAGTCCTCTTCTTCTTCTTTTTCAAGAGCAGGGTCTTCAGATCTTGTTGCCCCTGGGCCAAATTCATGATCAGCTCTTGGAACTGGGCGTTCTGAGCCTGGAGGGCCTTGATAGTCTGCTCAGTGGATGATTCAGGATTCATGACGATCGGCTGAAATAAACAGCGAAGAAGGTAAGTCACCTGCAACAAGGGTACCTGTTATGCAATGATGTGTATGATATGCATGTAATGTTTTCAAGGACCTCGCGGGATAAACAAGAAAATTGTTAACATTTGAGTCTGGTAGCTTGAGCGAAGGAACTTCGTGTTGTTGAGAGTCCTTCTTCAAGGGTCAAAGGCTCACCATATCCAGTGGGTCATAGCCCCTGACTCTAGTCATCATGTCTGGTTTTGGTTTCCAAACAAACTTGGTTAGGGGAACCTTCTTCAAGAGTCAAAGCTCACCATATCAAGTGGGTCATAGCCCCTGACAACTTTGGCTAGAGGAAAATAAATCCTCTTTGCCCCTTGCTAGATGTTTGATTTATCATGACCTGCATCACAAGCCCTTGAGATCCTTGAAATGGGTTAGTATGTATGCAATGGTATGATGTTATGGTATGCATGGGGTGATGTAAGTAACCCTGTTTTGAGTCCCCACTAAGGACTATAGGCAAAACCTGCAAGAAACTCAATACACCCTGTTATAAGTCCCAATTAAGGACCACAAGCAAAACCTGCAAGAATTTAGTAACCCTGTTATGAGTCCCAATTAAGGACTATAAACAAAACCTGCAAGGAAACTCAAGTGTCAGATAACAAGCATGCAAGTAGTCAAGTTGGAAGGCACACAAGTCACACAAGAGAAACCCTTAGAGTTTAGGCCAGCATGGGGTCTGGGTATTACCCTCTTGAAGTTGGTGGGTTCAACCTGTCTTACTAGAAGTAACCGGGTTCTAAGGGTCCCAATATCACGGGACTGCTTTCATTGTTCATTGTTTTGATTTAGCCACTGAACTGGCGACCGAAATATTCCAGGAAAGCAACCCTCTGTTGAGTGTAGTATCGAGTATCAACCAACCTCGGACTGCACCAAAGTCAGTTATCTCACTACCCTAAAGAGGCCAAGATAGTTCAATTAAGGTTCCTAAGGTCTGTTGATGCTTCACGACACCACGCGGAGGCCCCGTACTCTCCTTGACTGAACTCAAGGGTTACCGGTACACACCAAAGTGCCACATCAACATAGCATACTGTTTCTACCATGTCGGTATACCCCGCACAGTTCCCTCACAGCCTTGTTTCTACTTTCTAAGAAGGTATCCCCAAGATCCGGGTTAGGATCTATAGAACTCCCAAGACAGTCCCACAATAATAAAGCAAGCAAGTCAATACAATTGAAAACACAGTTATGAACTACCCTAAGGTACACCTCACTTTAAGTTTATTCCCCAGCAGAGTCGCCAGTTCTGTGATCGGTGGATCTGGAACTGACTGTTTAACGCTGGTTCGCGAAATGTCACGGAAGCAAGAATCGCCACCGTCTTTTATTTTTTCCAAATGGAAAGGACAAAAGCCCAGAAAAATTCCTTAAAGAGATTGCTCTCGGTTCGTGAGGTAGGTTATAGAAAGGGAAGGTGTTAGCACCCTTTCTATCCATGGTTATCCATGGGCTCTTAGATACTTTCTCATTTGTGTTTTCAAAAATGGTTTGTTTGCTTTTCAATGTGGGTTTTAAAAAGTTTCTTTGAAAATTCCAGTTCGACTCTTGTATCGGTCCTCAAGAGTGTTTGAAAAATTGCTTTCGAAAGCTTTTTGAAAAAGGTGTCGGTGTGAAAAGTATTTTTGAATTTGTTTTGAATTTAGAGCAAGTATCTAGAGTCGTCTACCTACCCTAAGGAATTCGTCTGTGTAAATGTCCTTTAAAGTAGTGCCATCCCACCATTGAGAGGTAGGTAGCACCACCGTTGGAGGTGTTCGGGTCAATTCGAGGTTCGGGACATGGTGATCACCAGAGCAATGGGAAGACACCTTAGAAGCTACCCTCATGCCAGGTTCCCGGATCATGAGGACTTACTAAGACATCCTCTACTCGATGATCACCTTTCGAAGCAAGGCAACAGTGAGGCGTACCCTAGGGGTGGTGTGTGATTTGTGTGTCAGATTCGTTTGCATTTATCTTGTTCATGTCAAAGTGATCTACGCGTTTGTTTTTATTTTAGGCCATTCATTCTTGCATGCATTGATTAACAGTTAAAAGATTTGCGAGAAACGTAAAGTTCTAAACTATTACAAAAGGCGCGGGTCCACATCACCAAAATTTCCAGGACCCGATTTGACAGAAAGTAAATAAATAAAAAAAAGTGCGAAAGATTAAATTTACACGGCTTTGGGAGAGGAACATAAATAATTAAAAGAAAAAAGAAATAAATACGTGAATTGAATTAAAATTAGAAACGAGGGCGTTGGACCCTTTTTGATGAAATTAAATTATTAGCAAATTAATTAAATTAAAGAAAAATAAATTATTTTTTGGTTTTTTTGTATTTATGAGAATTTAATGAAAGATCAATTAAAATAAAATATTAACCCTAATTCTATAACTTTTATTTATTAAAAAAAAGTATTAACGTTAAACCTAAATTAACCTAATTATTTACATGCAATTTTGATTTATAAAAATAAATAATATTTTAATAATTAATTATTATGAAAGAAAAGAAAAAAGGATAAAAATTACTACAAACCCTAATTCTACCAAATTTTAAATTGATTAAGGAAAATATTAAAATTAAACCTAATTTAATAACTAAAATTAATGAATAATATTTATTTACAAAAAAATATATTAATTAAATAAAATACTTATTTTTGTCTTTTTTGATTTTTTATTGTTTTTTATGTTTTATGAAAATAATAATTATAAAGAATTAAAAGAAATTAATTAGAATAAAGAAAAGAAAAATATAAAAAGAGTAAAGGAAACAAACTCTAGGGGGTGCTGTCCCCAAGTGGAGGGCTTGTTAGCATTTGAGGCCCATCAAACTCATGGCCCAGTTGACTTTTGTGCCAGCGTGTGGAGGTGTTGACTGCAGTTTACCATGCTTCTCAAACTGTGGCCCTCTGATTGATCTTGGCATATGCGTGGCAGGCTTGATGGTGAGAGATGCATAGTGGTCTACAACGCTGAAGCTGCACAGAAGTATTAGTGGAAAAATAATATGGAAAGGGTGAGGGACCTGGGGCTCGAACCCAGGTCCTGAAGATTACTAATGCCCATGCTTACCAAACGCGCTGCTTGAGTTCTTTGTATATTATACAATCAATAAACATAATAAAATAAACAAACGTTAATGCTTCTTTTTTGCACGAGAATTTGAATATTCCAATCAACACTGGCCACGTACCTTTCTTCTTCCTTGGCTTGTTTATTTCCTGAAAATAGAGAATGGTTAGCGGGGGTTTTTAACCCCCCCCCCCCCCCCCAAAACATGCCATATCTGAAAATAACGATTAGGCCGTGGTAGCATATAAATTAGGCGTGAGGATGGATTTGTCTTCGTCCAATCATGCTGAGTTTGGTCACGGTACTGAGAGCTTCCAATTTTACATCATTTAAAAATACCCAATTCAAAACTTAAAAAACCCTAAAAGATAACAATGGTGGAATCGCGTATAGTGCACAAAACTTCAATCAAACCACACAGTTAGCTTTAGAATTGAACCATGAACATGAATCAAATGTTAAAAATTGTTAAAAACGTATGATTCATGATATAATAATGCAAGAAATTTTCTGTACAGGGTGCGATCGTGCTCACGTTTCTGGGTGTTGAAGCTTATGGTTTTGATTCAAATTCCTTCCTTGTAGCCTCAGCAAGCCAATGGAATCATTGTTTGGTCTTGAAAAGCACTGGAATATGGTTTTCAGCTTTGGACTTTTCTTGAAAAATTCAAGTTTACTTTAGGGATTTCTGGCGCAGCTTGGACCTCTTGAGGAGTAGGGTTTGCATTAGTATGTATAGGTGAGTGATTTAGGGTTGAGAAATCACACAAAAACCTTTGCATTCATGATTTGCAAGATTTGATTTTCAAGGATCTTTTCAAATATTTTTCCATGCCTATTTGGTACAAATCATGGCCAATTGACTTGATTCTTTCTATATTTGGTCTTGCACGAAATCATAAGCTTATTCCTTGCATAAAAAGATTTGAAAAGTTAGGTTTAGTATTTTTCATGTATTTTAATTAATTAAATGAATTATTAATAATTAAAAATCCAAATAAATAAATAAAAATGATAAAAAACTTCCCTTTGGGCCAAATGGTCGTGCACATGCCTTGGATGATGAATTGTGGAAGAAAAAGAGGCCCATTAGCATTTTTAGGTCATTTGAATCAATGTTGACTTTTCAAAATATCCAAAAATTTCCCAACTTCCACAAGGAATAACTTGCTCAAGTTTTAAGCTTTGCTCATGTTTTTGGATATTTTGGAAAGGTCTTTGAGTCCTCTAACCAATGCCTTTGGTCCCATGTCATTTTGATTTACCAATCTCAAGTTATGGTCTTTGACTTAAAGTCCCTTTCTGTTGACTTTTGAAAATGACCTATAATGTTGAAATTGATAACTTTTTGTGAGAGCATTTATTGGACTTGAAGTATGAATAGGAGTTGTAGAAAATGTCATTATCTTCAAAATGAGCTTTGGATGGAATTTTTCTGATAATCCATGTGAAAGTTATGCCCTGGTCAATGTACAGTTGACTTTTTAAATGTCCAAATATGGAAACTTTTGTATCTTGATGATTTTTGAGCCAAGCTTTGAGAATCATGATCAAGCATTGATCAAATGATGTTTGTGGCTTCAAAATGAGATGTTGACCAAAAATTTGGACTTTTGACTGTCAAATGACCATTTTGCCCCTACAGTTGACTATAGTGCAATTAGGGTTTTTGACTGTGCAATCTTGTGCTGAAAGTCTTGAAACTTGGTATGAGGATGCTTGACCCTATTTGTAGGCATGTGGGACTTGATTGGACCCTTGGAAACTTCATTTACTTTGTCATAACCAAAACCCTAATTTTGACTGTTAGGAGGCCCTTGAACTGTGCAACCCTTGGGGAATTTTGAAGCTTGATCTTGGTAAATCTTGAAGAATATGGGAGGGAAAATTTTGGGGTACAACACCAGGTCAAAGGTAGAATTGTCACTGTACGCGGCGAAGAAGAATACATGGTCAATCACCTGAACTTATTCAGATATATGGAAATGGAGGGTGAGTTCATCGAGACTCTGTGCCAAAATTTTGAAGAGGTACCTCAGACTCTGGCGGCAACTGAAACTGTTATCAACGTGCCGAAGATCACCAGACCTCCCCTGAAGATGGCCTCTCTCAAGGATACAAAAGCTGTTATTGAAGAAGGTGGGTCTACCATCTGGGGTCAACTCCCTGATATTCTGTACAAGTCTAATAAATTTGGTTTGGGTTTCTCTTCAGGGGCTCAAAGGGTTGTTCGGCGTGCTCGTGTTGGAAAATCTCCCCTATGTATCAGTAATCACAGGGTCAATGTCGTAGAAGACAGAGACAGTGACAATGACATGGATAGCTGGATCTTCCCTACTACCAACGGTTGACCTAGTAATTGGATGGAAAAGGATTTTGTACCTATTACTTTTGTTAAGAAGTAATTGTCTTGTTTTTTTTACGTAATAAACAATATAACTTTATGGCCATGTGTCTTACCCGGGGAACATCGGTTTATATGTGAGGGTTATCATGTTTCACTTTCATATGGCATTAATAAAGCATTGGAAGTTTTGCATATAAATTTTGCGCTCTCTGTCTTTCTTTTCTACTTTTTACTTTATCAATACAGCTATGCTCTTACACACACTCACATATCAAACTGCAGATCCATATCCACTCTGGATCCCATTGATAACAGTTCTGCTATTGACAGTTATAACATCAAAAATCCGATCAACCAAGCTGAGGACGAAGGTGAGGAAGATTGTGAGGTACCTAGAGAACTTTCTAGACTGTTACAGCAGGAAGAGAGGGCTATACAGCCTCATGAAGATCCAGTTGAGATAATAAACTTGGGCACAGAGGTAGACATAAAAGAAGTCAAGATTGGCGCAAATCTGGGGCTTAATGCCAAACAACAGTTGATACAAATGTTGCATGATTATGTCGAGATCTTCGCGTGGTCATATGAAGACATGTCGGGACTGGATACAAATACTGTGGTTCACCATCTGTCAACTAAAGAAGATTGCCCTCCGTTAAAGCAGAAGGTTTGTCGCATGCGCCATGAAATGTTAGAGAAGATCAAAGCAGAGGTTATGAAGTAGTTCAACATTGGGTTCTTAGTTGTCACCTCTTATCCCCAATGGGTGGCCAACGTAGTGTCGGTGCCTAAAAAAGACGGTAAGGTACAAATGTGTGTGGACTACAGAGATCTGAACATGGCAAGCTACAAGGATGACTTTCCGCTCCCTCACATCGATGTTCTAGTAGATAACACCATGCAACATAAGATTTTTTTCCTTCATGGATGGTTTCTTTGGTTACAATCAGATCAAGATGGCACCCGAAGATATAAAGAAGACAACCTTCGCCACTCAATGGGGCACTTTCTTCTACAAAGTGATGTCATTTTGATTAAAGAATGTTGGGGTAACCACTACTAAAAAAATGACATTTGAGAAAAGGAATTTACATCAGGTATTAAAATATATGATGTAAAAAATAAAATTAAAAAGATTTTATATCAGATATTTATTTGCAATAATATAAAAAATATTTTTAAAAAAAATTTCGCTGGCTATTACATCGGTCCATGTAATAAACCGATGTAAAAGGTTTTATAAAAAAAACACGTTGGAAGTATTGTAAATAAAAAACTAGGTGGCAGATTGGTAAATTAAAAACCATAAAACCCTTACATCGGGCCTTGCTATCCACCGATGTAAAAAACTAGGTGGCAGATTGGTAAATAAAAAACCAGAAAACCCTTACATCGGGCCTTGCGTTCCACCGATGTAAAAAACCAGAAAATCCTTACTTCCGTCATTGACTTCCACCGATGTAAAAAACAACCATTACATCAGTTATTTACTAGAACCGATGTAAAAACATTATTCAGAAATAACTATTACATCGGTTATTTCAATCCACCGATGTAAAAAGTGTAATATATATTTATGAAATAAACCCTATTGTTGTTCATTTAGTTACTTTCTCTTCAAAATAGAATCCCTACAAACGAGATCTTCACTCCACCAACACCGTCCACCAACACCGCCCGCCACACCCGTCCGCCAACACCGTCCGCTCTCTCCGCCCACCGCTCTGCCAACACCATCTGTTCGTCTCCGCTACGAACGAATTTCGTCTGTCTCCGTCTCTGTCCGTCTCCTCCGCTGCACTTTCCAACCGTTCATGAAGACGGTTCCGGTAAGAAACCCCCTCCGCCTTTTTCGAAACCCCGTCCACCGTCGAACTACGATTCCGGTAATAAATTTTATATTTTGTTCAACTTCATTGTATATCTATGGATTTCTAAGAGATATATATATATACAAAAAAGTTTTTAAGATATTCTTGTTGTTTTGCTTGCTACTGAGATACATTATAAAAAATTAGAAGTACATATAAAAACAATTAGAAGATTATACTAGATACTAACTTAGTGGCTTGGTGAATCCATTCCTTTGTTCATATATGTTTTCTAATTACTAAACAGTTTATTATTCTTAGAGAGTTTATTAAGTCTAATTAGTTATAAATAGTATATATTTTGTATAGAGTTAAGAATATAGTACATGTTGTGTATATGTCATTCTTTTTCATTAGAGAAATTGTCTCTTTAGAAACCTCCGAATGAAACGTTAATGGTCCTCTCAGAAACACACAGTTTATCTTTAACCTATCAAACTTAATATAGTTATCACCTTGCCATTTAAATTTGATTCTATTTTTCTTTCTTCGCGAAGCAACGCAACTTGCAATCTCAGAATCTCCATGAAGTAGCGCAGCCGCGGGCACATCATTCGTCAGACCTTCCTCCGTGTGAAAATAGTTATGAATCATAGTTGGATGAGAGATAATCGATTAAGTGATGAGTACGAACATGGAGTGATGGAATTTCTATAGTTTGCTGAAAGTAATGCTGAAAAAAGTCTTCCCGCGCTTTTTCTCTGTCCATGTGTTCGTTGTGCAAATAAAGAACCAAAACATAGTAAGAAAGAAATCATGAGTCATCTAGTTTGTGTAGGGATTTGTCAAAGTTATATATAATGGATATGGCACGGTGAAGTAGTACCAAAGTCAAATGTGTCTCAAAGAGATGATGTTAGTGTAGAAATGGATGATCGTCTAGAAGACATAATGCGTGATATTGGACAAGATTTGTTTAAGAGGGCACATGTGTATGATACTCTATGCAGTGACAAGGGTAAACCATTGTACCCGGGATGCAAAAAATTTACACGTCTGTCAGCCAAGTTAAAATTATTTAATATGAAGGAAAAAAATTTACGTGATGAAAACAGAGTGTGCCACTTACTACCATTAATTCATGGATAAGAATTTTTATGAAATTGTGTTTTATATTATTTAATTTTGATAACATATATATTTTATGTGACTTTTCTGTTTCCATACACACGTACAGGAGACATTGGCAATTAATAGTCATGTGTCCAAGAGACAATTTAGTTGTCGTATTTTGTTCACTTCATCAGGAAATTGACTAGAACACGAAGAAAATTATTACAAAGTAAGTTTATCTTTCATGTGACTTTCATTGGCAATTAATAGTTATGTGATTTTTCATTGACGAGTAAATTTAGTTATGTGATATTTATCTTTCTGTATTAGTTTTTTTGGGATTCATCAAATGACAAATGGAAATAGAAAAAAGGCTACACGGCTTCATCCCAATGTAAGTGTGATGTAAATTGTAATTCTATAGTTAAATTTATGATAAATATTCACTGATTATGTCATTCTATTATAGACAAGGCAACAACATAACTCTAATGATTGTGGGTACTATGTGATGAAAAATATGTTGGATATTGTCTCTGACAATATAACTGAGAATTGGATGGAGATGATAAAAATAACTTTACGTTGTTATTTATTTTTTGTTTTGCAACTTAATATGAATTTTTAAAGAATAACTCTATATTGTTATATTTATGTATTATAGGTATTTGATGACCCAACATAATTAACACAAGATGATTTGAATGATTTGCGACTCTGTTGGGCAAAATGTTTCTTTGACTTATATAAAAATTAAGCTTTATCTAATGAGTTTTATAGAATTGTCTAAGTTGTGGTTTTGCATATAATTGTTATTATTGAGTTTTTGTACATTACATGTGGTTTTTGCACATGTATTGTGTTTCTTGATATTTTTTGTTGATGTTAATTGTTATTATTTATTGTCAAGCAATGTGATTTTGGTGTTGTTTACCGAAGCTATAACTCATCTACTTGTGGATTTTATATTGGTAATTCAAGTTTGGAAAAAGACTTATAAATAGTTGAATATTTTTGTATATTTTGTGAAGAATATATATTTGTAAGTTTGTTGTGAGTTTGTTTGTTGTGATACAATTCAAGTTTGCAATACAATTGTTCATTTTGTAAGTTTGTTGTGAAAAATATGAAAATATCGACCTAGATGTGGTCTATGTGATGTTGGAAAGCTATGACATATATATAGCGACCTAAATTTAGTCTGTATGATATTGGAAAAATATGAAAAAATGGATACCAATTTTAATTTTACAGGGAATCATCCAGGAAATAAAAAATTTATTCAAAAAATGTTTCTTACATTTTACATCGGTCATTAATAGCAACCGATGTAAAAATTGTCAATGTTGAATCTTTTACATCAGGCATTAATCCTAATCGATGTAAAAAAGGTATATTTTACATCGGTCCCACGTTAGCCCGATCTAAAATGTTGCGTCAATTTTTTTAAAATAATTTTATAATTGTTTTTTAAATCAGGATTAGCTTATAACCGATGTAAAAATCGTATATTTTACATCGGTCCCACGTTAGCCCGATGTAAAATGTAGCGTCAATTTTTTTAAAAATAATGTTATAATTGTTTTTTAAATCAGGCTTAGCTTATAACCAATGTGTGAACTGTCTTTTTCACATCAGACCCATAACCGATGTAAAAAGTCTATGATTTACTATATCGCCTGACTTTACATCGGACCAAGAACCGATGTAAAAAGTCATTTTCGCCCGATATAAAAAGTCATTTCTGCACTAGTGAACCTATCAGCGAGCCATGGTTGCCTTATTTCATGACATGATTCACCATGAGATAGAGGTATATGTGGATGACATGATAGCCAGGTCTCAAACCGAGGAAGAGCACCTTGATCATTTACAAAAGTTGTTTGATAGGTTGAAGACATAGAAGCTGAGGTTGAAACCAAACAAGTGCACCTTCGGGGTAAGGTCTAGTAAACTGCTAGGTTTCATTGTCAGTATCAAGGGCATTCAGGTAAACCCTGCAAAAGAAAAGGATATACAAGAGATACCGGCTCCTCACACCGAGAAGGAGGTCAGAGGCTTTTTGGGACGCCTAAACTACATTTCCAGGTTCATTTCCCATTTAACTGCTACTTGTGACCCAATCTTCAAGCTCTTGAAGAAAGATCAAGCGGTAAAATGGAATGACGAATGCCAGATTGCCTTCGAAAGAATCAAGGAATACCTTCAAGAACCGCCAATTCTGATGCCTCCGATTGAAGTAAGACCTTTGATAATGTATTGAACAGTGTTAGACAATTCAATGGGGTGTGTGTTGGGGCATCATGACGAGTCTGGTCGAAAAGAGCACGCAATATACTACCTTAGCAAAAATTTTACCGACTGTGAGACAAGATACTCACTGCTCAAGAAAACATGTTGCACTTTGGCATGGGCTGCTCGCCGACTGAGGCAGTATATGTTGACCCACACTACTTTGCTGATATCAAAGATGGATCCGATCAAGTACATCTTCGAGAAGCCCGCTCTCTCCGGAAGAATAGCAAGATGGCAAATGATCTTGACCGAATATGATATCCAATACACGACCCAGAAAGCGATCAAGGGAAATGTATTAGCTGATCATTTGGATCATCAGGCCGTGGATGACTACCAGTCCATGAATTTTGAGTTCCCGGATGAGAATATTATGCTAGTTACAGACTATGAAGAACCTGGACCGGATGAAGGACCCGAAGAGGGATCCCGATGGACTATGGTTTTTAACGGAGCCTCGAACACACTCAGTAATGGCATTGGTGTTGTAATCATATCCCCCGAGGGCTGTCATACTCCTTTCACTGACCAACAATGCTTCAACTGTACCAACAACATGGAGGAGTATGAAGCATGCATCATGGGTCTCAAAGCTGTTATTGACCTGAGGATCAAGTTCTTGAGCATTTTCGGGGATTCGGCCTTGGTGATAAGTCAAATCAAAGGGGAGTGGGACACGAAGCACCCGAATCTCATCCTGTACAAAGAACATGTGGTGTCATTACTTCCACACTTTGAAGAGGTCACCGTTGAACATTTTCCACGAGAAGAGAATCAGTCAGCGGACGCGCTAGCTACCATGTCATCTATGTTTAAGGTCAGGTGGGATAACGAGGCCCCTCGGATCACTATTGAAAGGTTGGATGAACCAAGATATTGCTATGAGATCGACACTGAAGGAGTAGCAGACAAACATTGGTTCCATGAAGTGAAGAGATATCTCGAGGCTCAAGAGTATCCCGAGGGGGCATCTGTCAATGATAAGAAGTTTCTGAGAAGGTTCACCGTAAAATTCTTCCTCAGTAATGGAATCCTCTACAAGCGCAACTAGGACTCTACTTTACTTTGGTGTGTAGACAATGGTGAAGAAGAGAGGATTATGACAGATCTACACGAAGGTACCTTCAGAACCCATTCAACTAGACATACCATGGATAAAAAGATCCTACGGGCAGGATATTATTGGTCCACTATGGAAGCAGACTGTTATCAGCATTCCCGAACTTGTCACAAGTGCCAGATCTATGCTGATAAGGTGCATGTACCTTCGGTTCCTTTGAACATCTTGACGGATCCTTAGCCCTTTGCAATGTGGGGCATTAACATGATCGGAGAGAATAGACCTACCGCTTCCAATGGGCATCGCTTCATCCTGGTGGCCATTGATTATTTCACAAAGTGGGTTGAAGTTGCTTCTTTTGCTATTGTTGCCAATAACTTTGTGGCGCGGCTTATCAAGCATAACATGATCTATTGGTACGATGTTCCAGAGAGGATCATCATTGAAAATGGTACAAATCTCAACAATACGATGATCATTGAACTCTGTAAACAGTTCAAGATCCAACATCATAATTATTCCCCTTATCGGCCGAAGATGAATGGTGTTATGGAGGATTCTAACAAGAACATCAAGAAGATCATACAGAAGATGACTGTGACATACAAAGACTAGCACGAGATGTTACCATTTTCTCTTCATGGTTATCGCACTTCAGCATGAACATCAACAGGGGAAACACCCTACTCTCTGGTATATGACATGGAGGTTGTCCTGCCTATCGAGGTCCAGATCCCTTCTCTGAGAATCATGAAGGATGCAGGTCTGAATGAAGATGATTAGATCCAGACTCGACTTGATCAACTGAATCTGATTGATGAAAAGAGACTTACTACTGTCTGTCATGGTCAAATGTATCAAAAATGGATGATCAAGGCTTTCAACAAAAAGGTCAGACGCTAAGTATATCAAGTCGGGGATCTAGTGATCAAGCACATCATACTACAGCAAGGTGATCCTAGGGGAAAATAGACTCCCACATACGAAGGACCATTTGTGATCAAAAGTATATTTTCTGGTGGAGCCATGATTCTGACCACCATGGATGGTGACGACCTTCCTCACCCTGTCAATGCGGACATAGTGTAAAGATACTACGCATAAATAAGACCCGCTAGGTTGACTGGCCTAGGCAAAAAAAAGGGCTTCCCGGAGAACAAAAAGGGTTCGGGAAAAAATTAGGGATGAAAACAAAAAATATCTATACACCCGACAAATCGAAAACCTGAAAAGGAGGCTTGGGAAAAAAGGTATCCCGGTGGAATGAAAACCCGAAAGGGTGGTCCAGGAAAAAGATAGGGATTTGAAGCATATCACTATGTCCCATTGGATCACCTTGAAACCAGACTTCAGCATCAGCCATCAAGCTCAAACGGTACCGACCAATCCAGTCAACTCCGGACAAGTGGCAAAGTGATGAGACGCTCGAAGACATAGTGGCAATAGAAGAATTGAAACTCAATGGGATTATTACACATAGCTGTTTTCTTCTCTTTGTACACAATATTGTATAGCTTTCATTTTCATGGCGGCGTTCTCTTACTAGAGCGTCAACCTCTTTGTACACAACGTTTGTTATAGGCAAACTTCAGAAATTAATACAAGTCATTTTTACAAAACCATTTGTTTTTCTTTTTTTGTTTTGTTTTGCAAAAACGTCCAATGACTTATTCTTGACATATGCATTTTAATATGATTTCTATCCACAAATATTTTGCATAAGAAACGGAAAGACGGTTGCTTATAACTTAAGGAATAGGGGCAAAGACTAAAAAACCATGTCAATCCCGACAGTTACTCTGTCCAGCAGGTACATGGGAAGAGACAGCTTTGAAACAAAGTCATCATTACATGCGCCCCCGTGACATCTACACTCCCCACAGAGTAGAGGCAGCCAAGAGTTTTGATTGCAACTTCCCCAAACAGGAGTTACTTTCCCCAGCAAAGTTCCCTTGGAGAGCTGATATCTCTATTCATAAGCCGAATTTTATAATCGCAAGCGGTTTATAAAGTTTTCTCCTGAGCAGAGTTTATTTCTCTGAATGCGGAAACTCAATCCCCAACAGAGTTTATTTCTCTAGCTCCATACATTCATCCCCCGATGGAGTTTGTTTCTCTGAATTGGCAAAATCTTCCTACAAAGCATCTCTTCTCCCAAATAGAGCTATTCCCCTGCAGAATTATTCTCAGCCAGAGTCTCTCCCCGATAAAATATCTGCAAATAGAAAGAAGTAAATCCCCAGTATAATCATCTCCATTCACCATCCCCGATAGAAATGAAGAACTCGGCTCCCTAATACTCTTCAGTAGCAGTCCGAGATTTATTTCCCCCGACTAAGAAGTACTACAATAGCATCCCATGTTCATACATCATGGCATGTGCATAAATATTGCATACAATACAAACTCATTTATGTTGAGAACATCATCATGATGCATTTCATACACCATGACATTGCATACAACTAACTCTTCACGTTTCAGGGAAAAGATCAAATCAACAAGCTACGTCTAACAAAGGGCTATTCCAGGATTTTCCTCGGAAAGATGTCCTCACAAGATTTTCCCTGGGTCAGACAGGTCGACATTAATATCTCTCTACTCACTATGCTGGTGGAAGAGATTCCAAGACTTTCGTCTGGGTCAGCTGAATTGCTACTAAGATTATCCTGATTAATATGCCAGTCAAAGTTGACCCAAGATCTCTCTGCTCACTATGCCTATGGAAGAGATTCCAAGACTTTCGTCTGGGTCGGTTGAATCGCTACTAAGATTATCCTGATTACTATGCCAGTCAAAGTTAATCCAAGATCTCTCTGCTTACTATGCCTGTGGAAGAGATGCCAAGACTTTTGTCTGGATCGGTTGAATTGCTACTAATATTCTCCTGATTACTTTGCCAGTAAAAGTTAATCCAAGATCTCTTTGCTCACTAAACCGGTAGAAGAGATTCCAAGACTTTCGTCTGGATCATTTGAATCACTACTAAGATCCTCCTGATTACTATGCTAGTCAATGTTATCCCAAGATTTCTCTGCTCACTAGGCCGGTAGAAGAGATTCCAATACTTTTGTCTGGGTCAGTTGAATCACTACTAATATGCTCTTGATTATTATGCCAGTCAAAGTTAACCTAATATTTTCTATGGATTAGTCCAAATTGATACTAATATTTCTATTCTAGTTAAAGAAGCTATCAATCCCGGAAACTGACCGGATAATAGTCAATCAACAATGCAAGACACTATGAAGCACGGATCCTGACCAGATAACAATTTAATCTCGTGTCCCCAGTAAGTCACTGTGAAGCCTGGAATGGGACCAGATAGCAGTCAGCCTTATCATACTTAGCAAGTCACTGTGAAGCCTAGATCCTGACCAGATAGCAGTTCACTTCCGTCTCTTCAATCAAGAGATGACTCCTAATAGAGTAACGGACGACTGAAGCTCCTAGACTCTATTCCCCAAGAGAGAGACCAATATTCCTTAGAGAAATCATCATTGTTTTGGATGGCATCTTTAAGCCCATCTCCGACAACTCTCCGTCACAATCTCTGGATGGCATCTTTAAGCTTCTCGGCGTCATCAACCATCAGTATTACTTCATGCGAGTGCAAATTTCTGGGCACTCTAGTGTTCAATCATCTTCCACCCTTAGATCATGAAAGATAGACAATCCAATCTAAATCCTCAGGTTTAAGAATATTGAACAGGGGCAGCTAGTGTAACCCAAAATTTTCCCTCCCATTTTCACACAAGACATACTTCTAGAGGTCCTCAATTGCTGAAGTTGACTAAGGATTGACCAGACAAATCCTCCTCTTAAGACAATAAGCCTCAAACTAGGGTTTCAATTTCAAGCAGGATGGTGTAGTTCCAAGGGTCCCAAATGATCTAAATTTCCCTAATATGTCCTCAAGATCATCCATGCCAAGTTTCATGCCTTGCACAACAAGTTTGCTCAGTCAACTGCTCAAATGCCTGAAAATCAACTATACTAGGTCAAAAGTCAAATGTGGCCCAAATACAGTCAAACTTCAAGATTTTTGGTCAACATCAATATTTTGAAGTATTATCCATCATTTGATCAAGGGTAGATCATGACTCCTCAAGAAATGCTCTTAACTCATCAAAAGTCAAAAATGGCAATTTAGGGTTTTTATAGGAAAAGTCAACCAAACTTTGACCATGCATAACTTTCTCATACTTTATCAGAAAGTTTCCAAAAATGCTCATTTTGAAGAGAATCCAATTCCCTACAACTTATCTTCATCCCTCTAGTTCAAGAAATTCCTCAATCAAAAGATATAAGCTCAGACATTATAGGTCATTTCAAAAAGTCAACAAAAACACCTTTTGGGTCAAAGCTCTTTACATGAACATGAAAATCCAATTGAGGTGAAACCAAAATGGTTATTTAGAGGACATCCTAAGCTCTCTAACAAGTCCAAGAACACCCTTATAAGGTTAAAATTGAGAGAGATATGCACTACTAGAGTTGACCAATTTTTATGAAAATGCACAAAAGTTCATGTGAGCAAATTGGATCTTTTGGACTAATGGGCGGGGGTTTTGGATCTCAAACACATTCATGGACTTATTTTGGATATTTAAAATCATTATTTTATTTTTATGAGATTTTTTTAATTTACTTGAATTTTTATTCATTTAAGTCTTAATAAATCAAATAAAATAATGAAATAATGAAATAAAATCCAAAGATTTATTTTAAGATCATATCATAGGTATCGAATCAGATGATCAAGTCAAGATTTCATGCAAGGTCTAATTGGAAAGAAAAGAGCATGTTTTGGCCAAATTTAGAAACTTAAAGTATCAATTGCAAATAAAATCTTCTTCCTCCAAATCTTCAAGATTGCATCCAATTTTATTTACCTAATGCACTCTAGTATATATTCATAACCTTGCCTGATCAAAAAAGGAGAGGTTTTTCCACATAGAACACTGACTGCAAGTTCCAATTTTTTCACAAAAAATGGAAATCGGTTTGATATTTTCAGAAGGATTCAAGGAGTGTTGACATTTGCAATCCATTCCTGGGGGCGTTCTGAAGCTAACAACATCATTCCCAAGCATCACAGCATCCAGAATCACCATCTACATCATCACGGTTTACCCTTTATTTTTCGAATTTGATTTTGATCATACACGCATTAGAAATAGGTTCTGATTATGCATTATTGTTTGTATGAGCATTTAGAATGTATTTAAATACCTAATTTCCAATTTTGATACAGATATGACAAACTGCCATTGTTAGGGTTTTAACCTTCATTTTAGGGTTTTGAGATGCAGGCTAAATTGGACCTAACAATGTATACCATCATGCTCAGGGGATCAAACCCAGTTGATCCATGACTTTAAATTGCATTTATATTTATTGTTGTGAATTTTTTAGATTTGCAGGTCTTTTAGTGATGGATCTTGTCCGTGGGTAAAAGTATTTGGCTAAAATGACAGCCAACTGAAGAAGATGATGGTGTGGCATATCATGGTTGGACCATTTGAAATAGCGTGCGTGTTTTAAAACCCTGGTCATTTTTTGTGATATAGTGTTTTGTTTTTGCTTGATATAACGAATGGACACTTGGCTCAGTTGGTAAGGGAAGCACACGGAAAGGGGAAGGACCTGGGATCGAGTCCCAAGTCCAACATTTTATGTTTTCTGACTTGTTTATTTCAGATTCCATGAGCTTCTTACCCACACGTACACCTTGCACCCTCAAATTCTTGCCATAAGATCTGTAGGTGCCCAGATCAAATGCTCCAACTTCAAGTGTGCATGGTGGACATCCCAGAAGCCACCAAACCAGATCCAGCGCAGGAAGGTGGGCTTGCATCAATCTGGGCCTATCAATTCTTCTTCACACCCCCACAAATGCTTCAATATCAGGCCCACTCTTCTCTTTCTTTTTACTATTTTTTCTAATTTAATTTCTTTGTTATTTTAATTATTTTAAAAAAATCAATTTCTTTATTTAATCATAAAATTAGTAAAATCATCAAAAAAATATGATTTAGGTTTTTTTATTATTAAAATTAATTTTTGTAAATCAATTTGATTTAAATATTTTGATTTGTTTTTTAAATAAAATCAATTAGAATCTAGGTTTAAATTTCAAATCCTTTTTTTCTTAAAAATATCAAAAATTTAGTTTTTTTGTCTAGAATTATTATTTTTTAATTAATAATTTTTTCCAATTAATTAATTACTTTTCCATCATTTAACTTTTTTTCAAATAAAAAAAACAACAAAAATACTTTTCTTTTAATCTATCCGCGTTTTAGGGTTTAGACACTTCGCGTGTTTATTATCTCTGCCATATTATTTTATAATTATGTAGTTGCTCCTGGTTTGTAATAACTAAGTTAGATTTACAGTTCTGCATTTAATTATGTAACTGCCCCAAGGCACTGTAATAGTTAGGAACTTTATTTTTCCGCAATTTATTTTCCCGCATGATAACCTGCTTAGATGAATGGTTAATAAGATCGTATGGAAAGATAACAATTAATTGAACATAGATAACCCTAAATGCGCAAGATAAATAAACTGAATCAAACACTATTGCACACTTGCACCCTTAGGGTATACCCCACTTGGTTGCCTCAGAAAATTATGGTCACAATTCTCGAAACGTGAGAATTCTTAATGGTTGTCCTTAAGTCTAGAGATCACTAGTCCCTCGATGACCCTCTCGATTGCTGCCTCGGTATAAAAGTGATCTTAGGGCTTTAGAACAGTTACTATGAGTTTTCTGCCCAGTTTCCTTTTTGATCGTACGTCCCTTTCGACAGTCCCTCAAAAATCCAACGACTAGGGTTACCTACTCACCAATAGTAGGATAACACGGTCTAAATGATAGGAGCAAAAGAATGACTTTTTTCGAGTAGGAAGATAACTGTTAGGTACTTGCTCAAATAATCCTTTTTACACCATACACTTTCAAACATAATTTTCAAACAAAAGTTTTTCAAAAACACTTTATCACACTCTTGAGGACTGATACAAGAGTTACCATAAAGTGAATCGTTGCACTAAGGCAATTTTTTGAAGCTTTTAAAACACACAAACACAAGCAATTTTAAAAATGAGCAAGTACCTAAGAGCCCATGGAAAACCATGGATGGAAAGGGTTATAACACCTTCCCTTTCCATAATCTACCGCCCCGTACATAGAAATCTCGAAAAAAGGTCTTTTTCTGCTCTTTTCACCCTTTCCTTTGTTGGATAAAAGAAAAGTCGGTGGCGATTCTTGCTTACCGCGACATTTGCAAACAAAAAACGCAAACCATTATTAACAGTCAGTTCTGCCACCGTATCACACCAGTCTTCTTCAATTCAAAGGAGTATCTAGAAAGCATGCCCCAGATTAAGATCATTCTTTTCAACAGATTTCTGAAGCAACTCTCCCCTCAGGATAATCAAACTATTCATTTGATGCTCATTATGCAAGCTCACTTGATTTTTAAGAACTTCTCATATGAAAATAATATTTTATTCTATGAATGATAAATCTAATGAAAACCATATACTTGTCTTGAAGTTAGAAAACTTTTATTGAAAAGGTTTTGAAACATCGATATTTTTCTATAAAAAGAGGGAGTGATACCAACTCAAAAGTTTTAAACAAGTCTCCTAGGAGTCAGTTTACCATATTCTTGTAACAGTTTTGCTTCTGAATTAACCCATGCTTCAATTAGGACTTTTAAGGGTTGTCGGGTGGCCTAGTTCACGGTTTTAGAAAAAAAGGAATTAAGGCTCAATTTTTTGTGCCCACCCTTTCGACATGATGTTCTCCAGTCCTACATTCAGTTAATTCGACATGATCATTCATTCCTCAAAATAGTTTATGATGGTTGAGGAACCAAAATATTTTTTTTGGACACGACAGTCACTTAACCTTTGGTTTTTTGGGTGTTTGATCATACAACTTTTCTTTTGATGAGGATTTTTATTGGATAATCCTTTTATGCCTTTCGTGATTTTCAAATTCTTTTTCGCTTTCCCTAACTTTTGCCTGGATAAATTCTTTTGAATTTCAATTTGGGAGTCCAGCGGTGTAATACCCCAAATCTGTCCTACCCTCTCACTTTTATCTGGCTTATACATCATCATATACATATATTCTATTAGGTCACTAACATGGTATACATTTACATTCAATAAGGCACTTGAGGTTCAAAAGTTCAATGATCATGCTTGATAAGGGTTTCATAGTGTTTTGAGACGCACATATCGAATAAGGCTGATTCGTCTATTTCTCTTCCAGGAATTGAATTGGAAAATTAGAGTTTCTCCGGCTTTTAGGTTTCCTTTTCCATTTAGGGTCGTCAACATATTCCTTAATCAACCTTGGTCTGAGGAGGTAGGGTTTGTGATAGTAACCATTGAAGACTTATTTCTTTCTCACTAGTGATTCTGACTGAGAAGACTGTGAATTATGGCTTTGATGATAAGTTGTGTCTTCATTCAACATATACCTCAGGAAGATTAGGGTTTATATCCTATGATACGTGGGTTTGTCAACATTTTCACTGGTTGTTCATTGGATAGCAAGGCATGATATAATGATGGTGTTGTGAATTCATTAAGATCAAGTCATGTTGATTCTCTTATTGTTTGTTATACAATATTGATGGGGATTAAAGAATTGAATCGATATGAATTCATGTTGTGGATTCAAGTCGATTCATTTAATGGATTTAAAATTGGCTAAAGCATGCTAGTTTGGAGGTTTTGTTCCTCTTAAACAAGTAGCAAGGTTCAAATAAAAGAAGAGAAAAACTTTCAAATTCGGAGTTCAAGTCATCCATCCCGCATCATGGTTCATTTTATATAAAAAAATTAAAGAAAAATTTGTCTTCAAATGCAAATTGGATGGCAAGTTTATTCAGGAACCACACATTACATCCATGAAGTTCTCATTACAAGTTCATATCATTCGCATTTCAAGCCACACTACTGTCACAAGGCCATGATCCATTACAAATTACTATTACATCTTGAAATATTGAACAAAAGAAGAGATTTATTAGTATTGTTCATGATTCCTGAGGTACTAAAATTCAGAGGTTGGCTTAAATTCTAAGAAAACCCCACAGCCAATCTCTCATTTCACATGGATGCTCATTGAACCATCATTATTTTAAGCTTCGTGACAGGCTCCAAGATCCTTGCCTAAGAGGTCCCAAACTTGCAAGCTTGTTAAAATTCCCACCAAGAAACAGCCATGGGCACAATTGAAAATTCGGTTTAGAAATTAACATCACAAAAGCAATCCAAATTACCAACTGATAAAATATCTCAGCAACTTGAAGCAATTCGACCCGCATCAATAAACTTGTTCATACCAAAATAGTTCACCAAATAAACTTGATTCCATATTTAGTTTAATGTATAACCCCATCCCTGCATCAGAAAATCAGAAAAATTATTTCAAACCAAAACAAAAAGTGCAGAGAAAAATATGATAACAACTAATAAACTGTCCAAACATGTTGAAGACGTGTTGCCTTCTGAATTTTCTTCAAAATTTATAAAGTGACACCAATTGTAGAACATGTTGAAGACAATCGACTCTTTAATGGTTCTACAAATATTACTAAGACACCACTTATGGAGCCCCCTTAAGAAAATATTGTAGTGATAAACTATTGTAGTGATAAACCTACCATATAATCAATCTTCCACAAAAATTCCAATTGGTAAGGGAGAAGTGGTATAATGCTGTTGCTTATAATGAGATTAGACTTTATGCTTTTTCTTCTCAAACAAATGATTTTTTTAAATGATCACAATCAAGTAAAGATGGTTGTTGGAGCAGTTGACTCACCCTCTCAAACCAATATGGTTAATATAAAAATAGGGCTTATTGATACCACACCTCCATTTGAATCTGTCAAGGAAGCTGTTTCTAATTTTGGAGGAATTGTGGACTGGAAGGCTCATAGAATCCATACTACGGAGAGGCGCACTCTAGTTAAATACAAACTTAATAAATAAAATGAGGAGATCCTAGAATAGAAAACACAAGCAGAAGCAGTTGAACAGACAAAAGTCCAAGTACTAAAAGAGCTGGACAACATAAAGGGACTTATACAAAAAGCTGTAACAGAATAACAAAGGGGGGGATTCACGATTCAGTTGACATAAGAAAAATAAAATAGAAAATAACTAACCTTCAAGACCTTGTAACATAACTGATCTCCACTTTCCATTTTTGTAACCAACTCATTCAATCAAGTGGCTGAGATCCAATAATCTGTAACAAACCTTCCAGACTATATAACAGAAATTTCCACAAATGCAAAGGGGGGATTAGATACGGTTATTCAAGGGAGATCATGGAAGAGATAGAAAATATAAAGGGAGAAGAAGAGAGAAGTTACCAGAAAATCTTCAGACCCATAACATTTGCATCTGGCATACTCTTGATCTTTTCATCATCTCTATCGATCATTATCTAATGCTTCAACCATCTTCACCTCCTCGCGCATCTTCATAAAAAATATGTGAGCATTCATCATCACTGCACCAGCCTCCCAAACATGCCTTGTTCATGCTCATTTCACTTCATGTCATTATGCATTCAAAAGAAAGAAGCTAACAGAGCATAATTATAAGGCAGCATACCGTTTGAACTCATTACCAGTTCTTATACCAGAGCTGAACATCACCAGTATAGTGAAGAAAATTGTTGCTCATGGCTCCACTAAAGATGCTGCTAAAAGGCTATGTCCTGTTAGAACATAAACAGGATCACACATGTGCCAATTCAGAGCTCAGAAAAGTGAAATTAAGATTAAATCAGAAATAGAAAATAGAAAACAGGAAAATCTGAAATAGAATTCAAAGTAACATAAAACTAAACAGAAATTAATAGCTCTGTCCATAACCCTTCTAACTTCCTAAGTAACAGGGTTTCAACACACCAACTAACTACCTATAACCAATTTCCCCATAGAACTTCTTCTAACAAAAAAATCTCCCAACTGAATTCCCTCTAACCTCTCTTAACAGTTTCTAACTAACTTTCTAACCCCAAACAGATCTCTAACGGCAACCCCTAACCACGTCTAACAGAAAAATTCTTCCAAGAAACTTATTATAGATTGAAGGGAAGAGAAGGAGAGGGACAATTCAGAAGAAAATAATAACAAAAAAATTCAGTTACAGAAACTCACCAGATTCAATCCCTTCACTCTTCATCTTCAATCTCATCTTCAACAACGAACCTTCATAACCTTTCAACCAGCACTTTCTTCTCTCTCTGAATCATTATCTTCTTCAACTATCATCACCCTCACCTTCACCACTGAGATTCTTCTTCATCTATCAAGCACTTCCAACCTTCAAACATACCATAAGATTCGATCTCCATCCTCTCTCTCTGCAAAGAACTCTTCAATCGCCTAATCAAATCTTCATCTTCTCTATATCAACCTTCAACGAAAAATTAATCATTGAGTCTTCATCTGCGATTTGCAATAGGATGCACCTAAATCACCGATTCTTCAACACTTTGCTACTTCACAAAAACCTGCATCAACACACAACATCAAAACACACAACAATGTTTGCAGCTCACAGAAGTAGAAGAATAGAAGAACAAAGTGAGAGGCTTATCAAACCTCACATATCACTGAGATTCATTGCATTCACCATCGTTCAGATCGTGCCACACAACCGTTTGAGTTAGTTTTACACTCTTCTTGAATTTCTGCTATAATTTAAGGTCAAGTGTTGTTTGTAACACGATGATTGGAGGGGGCCGATGGTAGTCGTCGCGGCAGAGGGTTTGTTAAAGAAAGTTAGTCGAGTAAACTCGAAGAGGTAAAATAGAAAAAGGTTGATACGAGGATGTCTATGATGGTGGCAGTGGTTATGGTATCGAGATGAAGGTGAAGACTTTTGTGAGACACAGACGCGATGAAGCGTTTGGCTGTGATTGAAGACGAAACGCAGCAGAGAGAATGTTGTCACAATGGCAGAATCATCGGAGAATAAGAATAAGATTGAGTAGGGAGTTGCGTCATGTTCGTTTTGAAGAGGAAGAGATTTGCATTCTCAGAGAAGTTGAACATCTGTTACTTGGAACCCTAGGAAAAGAACGAAGATTGGATCGGACCTCAACTATTCCCAAGCCCATGCCACAAGATTTTTTTTGGAGACTTGAGTTGCAAGGGAACAAAAATAGGAGATTGGACGTTCATGTTGGGCCTTAGCGCCTGTACTGATCATACACCAGGATTCTATTTGCACTCCCAACTGGCCCATCTTTATCTCCCCTTTAATTGTAGTTTTTAGTGTCAATTTTCTTTCTATATTCTTGATGGTGGAAAAGATAAGGATAATAAGAATTCTATCTGATTTTAGATTTCCCTTTAAATTTTTTATATAATTTAGTTTGTTTATTATTGTCATTTGGTAATCTTTGTTTAATGTTTAGTAATCTTTTGTAGCCATGTTAGCCATGATTTTTTCTGGTAGGTTTTGACGCTAATTTTGTGTTAGATTATGGAACAAAAGGAAACTTGGATTTAAGAAGTTTCAAAGCAAATTAAGAGTGCAAACCCCGTTGGGAAAGGTTTGATGAAGCTTTTGGTAGAGTTTTCTTATTGCTTGCATGGATATGAAGAGGCAACAGACCTTCTCCGTTCGGTATCATCGTGGCCTTATTTTATTCCTCATTTCCGCACTTTAATGATTTTCTAGAAATCGTGAAAAGTAGGTATTTACCGCATTCTGATGCCATGAGAAGTAGGGTAGAGATGTATGACGGGGGTCTCCATTGCTGATCATGTAAGGAACCCCTCTGGTTCATTTAAAGACCAGTTTAGAGCAATTCCGCATTGTGTGCAGTCTATTTTCTACTTGTGTGTTGTTTGTTTAAAACCCTACCTTTGAGTAGGTATTCTGCAGGTGTGTCTATATTTGTGCCCGCATTATTCCCCCATCCCTTATTGCAGTCCTCAAAAGGAGGCGAGCGGGGATGGTTAGCAATCAACCCCGACAATTTCGTCTGTTTCATCCTTAGCTCGTGACGCACCACGGAGCTTTAGAGTTGTGTCAGCTCTTGTGTATCGAGTCGTCAAGTGGGTAAGGGTTCTGCAATCGAACCCCCACGCTTTTTCAGGAGTTCGCATTAGCCGATGATGATACTCTGTGATTGTTCATATTTCCTCTTTTCGCCTACCTCGATCTCCTATGTCTTGGTTAGGTGTTCAGTCGCTTTGGATATCACTTTTTGTTTTACATCCCACTCCCGCTTGTTTGTCTCGGGTGATACGCTCCCCTTGGCTAAAGCATTTCTCTTCTTTTCCTCACTCTTTTATATATGTGCTTCTTCAAGCTTGCTTGCTTTACCCTTAGAACGTTCTTGCTCCCTCCGGATGCAAGTTAGACCTTAGGTTTTAAACCATGCATGCTAAGTGTAGTACGGTGGGAAAACTGACTTGGGTGTTTTGTGTTTTATCGCAATTGTTGTGGATAGCAAGAGTGGCCACCGGATATTCTTTTATCTAATAAGGAAAGGGTGAAAAGAACAGGAAATACCTTTGAGATATTTTCTTGAGTTCGGGGGGTAGGTTATGAAAAGGGGAGGTATTAGCACCCTTTTCATCCGTAGTTATCTACAGGCTCTTAGTTGCTTGCTAGATTACTTACTTTGTTTAAAAATGTGTTTGTAGTAGATTTTGAAATTATTTTTGAAAAGCGCCTTCATTTAGGCAAACTTTGTAAATGATTCTCGTCTCTATAAGAATTTATACAAAGTGTTGGACTTTTGAAAATATTTCATATTTTTGAAAAGTGTTTGGTGTGTTTGAAAAATGTTTTGTTTTTGAGAATAGATTATGAGTAAGCAACTAAAAAACGTTCTACCTTACTCAAAAGTCTTTTGTTCATATCTATCTTCCTTTGATATTGCTATCTTACCATTGATTGGTAAGAAGCCTTATCTTTGGATGTAAAGGGACATGCGTGGGTCAATTATATAGTCATAGAAGGCAACCTATGAGACGTTTTAGCAATTTTCATTTATGGACTAGATCGTTTACCAAAGGTAACATTGAGGGACATCGAGGGACTACAATCTTTTTATCGAGGGACTTTTGCTAAAACACCCATATTTGTGGGACATGACTATTTTCCGAGGCAACAAGTGAGATTACCCTAGAGGTGCATGCGCCAAAGTGTGTTCGATTGCATGCATTTAGTCTTTTGATTTTGGATTGTCTATTTGTTGGTTTTACCTTGCCATACACCCTAATTACTAGCATTTTGTATAAAGCAATAAAAAATGCAGAGAGTAAATATCCTAAACTATTACAACCATATTGAATAGCAAGAAAAGATAAAGACAAAACAAAATAAAAGAAAGGAAAACAAGTTCTTCGATCAGGTAGTAAGCACCCTTCGATTCAGCTTTTCCTTGCTTCTTTCGATTGAGCCTGGAAGTCAGTGTGCGTATACACCCTTCGATTCAACACTTCCCGGCTTCTTTCGATTGGGAATGGAAGTCAGTGTAAGTATGCATCCTTCGATCATGCCACTTTCTCTGTTTCCTTTGATTGGACTTGCAAAGCAGCATGGATATGTATCCTTCGACCATAACTTTTTCTCTGCTTCCTTCGATTGGACCTACAAAACAGTATGAATATGTGTCCTTCGACCACACCCTTTTCGTTTGAGGTTAGATAGAAGCATGGGGTGAAGCCTAAAGCTTCAATTCATACCTCCTTCTTCCTGTTTTCTTTCGTTTGGGCTTAAATAGTAGCATGGGTTGTGGCCGTGCTAGTATTGTTTCATGGCCAGGTTAGTTCTTAAAAAGTTTTTGACGAACCAAGAAATAAAACCAAAAGATTAGCAATGAAAAAAAATAAAAAGGTGGAAACAGAAACAAACCAAAGGATAATAATGATGTTTGAAACGAAAGGAAATGGATATTTACATGTTATGCTTGAAATGGAAAGCTTAAAGTTAAGAGGACTTACCTTGCTTGACGCTGGAATGTAGGTGTTGGAACTTGAGCTGCTACCTTGGGTGTTCTTGGATTTGAAGGGGAAGAAACAAGTGCGATGTTTTCTTTGGATTTTGGGTTTGAGAGTGTGTTGAGTGTTTGGGAGTTTTTAGAGTTTAAGAGTTTTTTTTTTAAAGATTCTTTCCACCACCCAACAAGAAAACTGGCCCATGATCTTTGCAAAGAATCTCTCTATTTATAGAGAAAGGTTTTGGGAAGTTTGGGAGTAAAAATAATAAAATAAGGCTCAGCTTGAAAGAAAATGTCCACTTGTGTAATGATCCCAAGATGAGATAGCAAGAATAATGGTTTAGATGGGTTGCTTTATGCAGGAGGAAAACAGGCGCAAGGCTTAAGAAAGACTTTTCTAAAAGTAGTATTATACTATTAAGGGCAAGTTGTCTTGGACAAAAAATGGGTAAAAGCCTAATTTAACTGTATAAACAATTAAATATAGAGTGAGTCATAGGTTTTAGGCCTGAAAAGTAGAAACACGTAGCCTAGCCTATGGGTCTAATGTTTAACTTGATCCTTTGAATCGAATCCTCCATCCTTCCACAACTTTCTACCAGACTAAAACAACATTTTTTCCCACCAGTTATGTGTCCTTCGACTGGACCAAACATGTATTCTTCGAATGGGCCAAACATGTATTCTTCGAATGGCCCCTCTTCAGCTGAATATGTCACTTTGAGTCCTTCTGCTTTGACCATTTAGGTCCAAACCTTCGACCAAACTCAAAAGTAGGAAAAACTAAATGTTCAACCATGGCAAGTCCTTCTAATAGGCAACCAAATTGTGTGCCATAATGCAAAATCTAGGCGTATTAAAGGGTTTGTAGATGGATTCGAAGGTGATATGAAGGTGATTCGAAGCAAACTTGAAGGTGGATTCGAATCCAGCATGTAGGTGTATTTGAAGCAAACTTAAAGGGAATCATTGTTTTGTGGGTGATGGAGTGAGATAAACCCCTGCCTTGTGCATGCAAGCTTGTATGAGCATTCGAAGGTTATGTGAAAATGGTTTTGAAACAAGCCTGAAGATTTATTCGAAGACAGCATGTAGGAGGCAACTGCTTTGTGAGACAAACAATCAAGAGGTCATTGCTCTCTGAATCGAAGGTTGCATGCAGGAGGCAACTACTTTATGAGACGAACATTCAGGAGGCCCTTGCTCTCAGAATCGAAGGTTGCATGCAGGGGCCATTTCAATGAATCAAAACAAACCTGCAGGAAGCCACATGCTTCGTGAATCAATGCAGGCATATAGAAAGCCATAAACCCAAATGAAGCTTATGGACCAAAGCTTGTTCAAAGAGGCCAAATGCCCAAATGAAGGATTTAAATAAAGCTAGCTCGAAGAAAGCAACAATGTCCAATCGAAGGATGCAAACCAAGCTTGCATCGAAAGGCCAAATTCTCCATCGAAGCTTGTGAGCCAAAGCTTACTCGAAGGATCCAAATGCTCCATCGAAGCTTATGGATCAAAGCATACTTGTTCTTCTTCAATTTGATGATTGAGGTCCCAATTGTACTTTGTGCAAACATGAAATTTTGAAAATCCTTGTGAAAAAATGCCTTGGGGAATGAGAAGGCAAATTTTGGGGTACAACAACTGCCCCTGTTCAATCTTCTTAAACCTGGAGAGTTAGATTAGCGAGTCCTCCATTTATGACTTGAAGGTGGAAGATGATTGAACACTAGAGTGCCCATAAATTTGCACTCGATGAAGTGGTGGTTGATTGTGTAGGAAATGGGCTTAAAGATGTCATTAGGAGAGATGATGGAGAGTTGTCTGAGATGGGCTAAGATTTCCTGTAACTGGGAGGAGTATCAGAATAAATCTTTGGTTGATTTAACTCTGAAAAATATGCTGGAATGGACCCGTGTTAAGCCACGTCTGGAAATGCATTAGAAGGAATCTGTGTAAGATTTCTTCAAGATAAATCCGTATGAAACTGTGTCTGGAGGTATATGAAACAAAATATGTGTAAGATTTCTTTATGATGAGCCTGTGTAGAACTGCATTTGGAAATAAGAAGGAACCTGGGGAGGGTTTCTTCAGGATGAGTCCGTGTAAAACTTCATTTAGAAATGAGAAGGAACCTGGGTATGGTTGCTTCAGGATGAATTCGTATGAAACTTCACCTGGGAATATATGAGAAGGAACCTGGGTAGGGTTGCTTCAGGATGAGTCCGTGTGAAAACTTCATATGGTAATGAGAAGGAACCTGGGTAGGGTTACTTCAGGATGATTCCGTGTAAAACTTCATCTGGGAATGAGAAGGAACCTGGGTAGGGTTGCTTCAGGATGAGTCCGTGTAAAACTTCATCTGGGATAGAGAAGGAACCTGGGTAGGGTTGCTTCAGGATGGGTCAGTGTAAAACTTCATCTGGGAATAAGAAGTAACCTGGGTAGGGTTTCTTCAGGATGAGTCCGTGTAAAACTTCATCTGGGAATAAGAAGGAACCTGGGTAGGGTTGCTTCAAGATGAGTCCGTGTAAAACTTCATATGTTCATGTAAATAGTTGTCCTCTCTTTAATTTGGAATAAATGAATCTGACCAGAAGAGGTCTTGATTTTGCATGTCTTTATTTTGGAAGAAATAAATCTAACTAGAAGAGGTCTTACATTTGATTGATTTTTCCTGCAAGGAAGAGGGTTAGTTGCATGCAGATGTATGCATGGCTTGATGATATTCTCAAAATAAATGAGATTATGCGGTATGCACTTATCATGTATGTAATATGATGTATGAATGTGAAATATGATTGAAGTGTATCTTTGTTTGGGAAAACAAATCCTTGACAAATATTGGGGAGCTTTGGGAAGTTGAATCCCGGACTGCTGTTGGGAATGAAGAGTACGCTCCTCTTTAAACCTTATTTTAGGATGTTTTCGCTGGGAATGTTGACTCATTTGAGAAGACTCTATGGAGAGTGTTGATTCCTGCTTGGGGAAAAGAGTTCAGGAGTTTTAGTTGTATGTTGCTCTACTGGGGAGTTATCTCTTGAAAGTTAGTTGTTATCTGGTCGGATTCCAGGCCTCACAACAACTTGCTAGGTATAAAGAAGTTAACTGTTATATGGTCGGGTCCAGGATTTAGTAGCTTAAAAATGAGATTGACTGTTATCCAGTCGGGTCTGAGTTTCAGAAACTCAAATTGTTATCTGGTCAGGTCCAGGTTTCAACAATAGGAGAGTTAAAATGTTATCTAGTCGGGTCTCGGCTTTAGTAACTTAGGATTCTGGTTTACTATTATCTCGTCGGTTCCAGTCATCATAGTAAGTTGGGAGTAGGGTGAATTTAAACTAGTATCTGGTCGGGTCTAGGCTTCGTAGTAACTTGCTTAGAAGGATGAAGTTGAGTGTTATCTGGTCGGATTCTAGGCTTTTCAGCAACTTTCGGAGATATCAACGACTCTGTTGGCGACTTCACTGGGGATTAGGGGTTGTGATCCTTTAATTCATAATAGTATGAAAGGAAAACTCAGGCTAGAGAGGACAGACTCATTTGGGGAAGACAACCTCAGTTGGGGAATTTTGTTGTTTGTTGGGGAAATAAACCCTATTGAAGATAATATTTGACGAACTGTTGGGGAGGTGTTTTCTTTTGGCAGAAATCTTCGAGGATTCTTTTTAAGACCAACTCAGCTGGGGAGAGGTTTTCATTTGGCAGAACTCCTCGAGGATTCTTCTTAAGATCAACTCAGCTGGGGAGAAGTTTTCCGGAGATTGAAGCTCAAGCTGGGGATTGCATGAATCCAACTTTGTGGAGATACTTCTGTGGGGATATCCTTATAGAGATGACTGTGGTGACTTGACTGGGGATCACCCTATGAAAAGAAATTTGTGGGAGATTGTTCACTGCCCCTAGTAGTAAGTGTTGTAGCATTGCCAAAAAATGTTTGCTTGACCGTACATAACCCTTTGCTGGAATTCACGTTCAATGCCTCAAGTGACTCAGATGCAGATTTTCCCCAAGTTACTAAGCACTTCTTGAGAGATTTCTTAGAATCTTGATTTGACTGCCCCAAATGAGTTGGACAGTAACATGTCAGTTCCCTTAATTATAGGAGATTTATCTTTGGAAGTGTTTTCCAATTTTGCAATGATTCTTATTTATTGAGAGAGTTTTCGTTCATTGGATATTCTCCATGTGAATTTCTCCGTTGTCAACAATTGGCTATATGCAAACACCAGTATTTAAATAATACAAAGTTTATGTTTGTCTTGAAGTTTTGAAAATGCGTTTTAGCAGAGAAAAGAATTTTTGTAAGAGTGTGAACTCAACTCAGGATTTAGAGTAAGTCTTACAGGAGTCATGATACTTTGTATCAGTATGCTTTCCAACTAACACATGCTTCAATCAGGACTTTTAAAGGCTTGTAGCGTGTCTTGGTTCACGGTTTAAGAAACAAAGGATAAGGCTCAAAGTGTATTTGTACCCTCCCGTTCTTCGTGATGTTCTACAATCCTAAACTCAGTTAATTGTATGTTTGAACTCCAATTCAGTCTGGAATGACATTTTGGTGATGGTTCGGACAATTTAAGTTTGTTAGAAGGCAGACATTTTTGCAACATTTTTCGCGTTGTTGAGGATTTGCAGTGACTTCCTTTTTTGATTTATTGTCCCTGATATTTGTTTGACTGCTCTTGTTTTGAGATTATAGCTAGCGGGATGCCCTAGTTTTTCTTAAGTCTCCTTCATAGGTTTTGACTTAGTGGGATTTTCTTTTGAGGTATAATGACTGCCTATTTGATAGGGAACCATCGTTGTCTTTGATTCATAAGGATGTTCTTGATGCCATTCGTTGTTTATGAAGTGAAAGCTTGCGACTTAACGCGCATTTGAATTAAATGAGAAACTACCCTGCCCAGGTTTTGATTAAAGGTTTCAATTTGTGTAAAAAGAAAATTCCCGCTTCTTAGGCTCAAAGGGGTTGACTAGGGATATTCTTCCTTATAACTCCAGTGTTTAGGAATTGAAAGAACGCCTATACATCGTCAACAAGGTCTATTCAAAAGCATACTGTATGAGATTATGGCATTGTTTTCGTCATCCTCCCTCTAAAGGCTTGTAACTTTTAGCAAGATTTGTATGTCATAAAGAGATTAAAAAGCGTAGCTTAAATATAGTAAAAATAAATGGATGAATTCAAGACAAACATATGTGATGCATTAATGAAACAAAGTTTGACATTAATAGATAAATGTTTGAACAACAAAAGATATTACAATTCAAAATTCAAAATGAACAAGATGCTCTCAATGATTTGGCATAAGAGCAGTGATCACGTTGGGAGTCTCTAGAGGATCGAACTCGATCTCCTTGGCATCAATCATGTTTTGAATCTTGTATTTTAGTTCCCAATAATCATTAGTATCATGCCCAAGATTTCCAGAATGATATGCATATATTGCATCAGGATTGTAGTTAAGAGAAGAAGGTTTGGTATTTGTATGAAGTCCTATCAACGTAATCAGATTCATCTTTAACAAGTGTTACAGTGCTTGAGACAGCGGCATGTTGATATTGGTAAACCGTCTTTTGGGCTCGTCTTGCCTTCGTTGATTTCCCCTTTGTTGTTGTTGTTGTGTTGCATGAATGGAGATTAGGACTGCCCTCACATGTTGGTCGTGGTTGCTCTTGTTATGACCCTTTTGGCCGTACACAACATTGGAATCTTTCTTCCCAATGTATGGCTTTCTCTGAATATTAGAGGATGTAGATCCTTGGATCTTTCCGCTTTTAATGCCAGTTTCGACTCTTTCTCCAGTCAGTATTAGCTCGGTGAACCCGGCGGAGGAGCTTCCGATTAGGTGATTGAAGAAAAGTCCCGTCAAGGTTCCCATTAAGATGTCAATAAGCTCTCTTTCAGTTAAGGGTGGATGCACCCTTCCAGCCAGGTCTCTCCATTTTTGGGCGTATTCTTTGAAGCCCGCGTTGGAATGCATGGTCATATTCTTCAACTACACACGAGTTGGTGCAAGATCAGTGTTGTATGGGTACTGCTTGTAGAAAGTAGTAGCTAGATCCTCCCAGTTGTGAATGTGAGAACCTTCCAAATGATAGAACCATTCAAGTTGAGTCCCAGCTAGACTCTCTTGGAAGAAATGTACCCAGAGTTTCTGATCAGTGGTGTGTGGCTGAATCTTGCGGACATAAGATCTCAGATGCATCTTAGGACAAGAGACCCCATCGTATGTGGCAAAAGTAGGGATTTTGAACTTTGGTGGGATGACCAATCCCGAAACCAACCCTAACTCTTCAAAGTCCAAGCCATGTATCTGCTGAATCTCCATTTCATTGAGGCGATCCTCCAGCTATTTGTATTTATCATTAGCGGGAGGATATTTCTCCTCAGAGTAGTCAGCTTCATCTTCATTCGTCCTCGGGTTGTTATCTTCGTCATGATTATCCCCCTCATTTGATGGAGTTAAGAGATCTAGAGCTCTCTTGGTTGGTCCTCTAAGTATTCTTCCCATATTCAAGACACCAGCCGGTTTCTTTTCCTTCTTCTTCTTCTTCTCTTTGATGATGAGAGCTTTCAGTTCTTCCTTCCCCTTAGCCAGAGTCAAAAACATTTGTTAGAACTGAGCGTTTTGGGCTTGAAGGTCTTTTACTGTCTGTTCAAGAGTCATTTCTTATTGAAATAAACAATAAGTAGATGAGAAACCCGTGTGGGAAAAACCTGTTATAATGACATGCATGATATGTGGATGCAATGTTTTCAAGGATCTCGCGAGGTAAACACAAAAAGATGTTTGAATTTTGATCAACAACTTTCATTGGAGAACTTTGTATCGGTGGATGTCCTTCCATGAGAATCAAGCTTACCATGTCAAGTGGGTCATAACCCCTGACTCATGTTTGTTGTACTTTGGTCTTTTGACAGCATTTGGTTAGAGAAATAAATTCTCTTGCCCCTTAAGAGACGTTTGGTTCAACATGTCCCTGCATCACAGGCCCTTGAGATCCTTGAAATGGTCATTTAAAATTCTATGGTATGATGTCATGATGTTATGTACAAGTATGTGTTGTACCCCAAAATTTGCCCTCCCATTTCTCAAAAAGATTATCCTGGGCCTTCAGTTTTGTTTCTGTCAAGTTTCAAGTCTCAAATTACAATTTTCTAAGAAAGTCATTCACAAAGGGAAAATGGTCAAAAGCATACTCGAAAGTCAAACTTTGACTTTTTGGGATCAAAGATCAAGTTTCAACATTCATATTTCATCAGGACATGAAATTGGTTCATCAAAATCAGAAGCCAGAAATTACTTTGAAAAAATCAAAATTCTAAACATTTAGAAAATTTCCTAAGTGTTAAGAGAATATGATGATTCATAACTTCTGAGCCAGCTTCCACACGAGTGTAGTCAGAACTTGCAAAGACGGTTCAGAACATGACTCTTCAATCAGAACATTTGGAAGTTGTGTCCTTCGATCAGAACTTGACTCTTTAGCATATGGAGGATATATTCTATGCTTCAATCAGAGCCTCACCCTTCGAATCTCACTCTGGTTTTCTGCGATCAAAATATCACCAAATCCCAAAACCTCGTTTGAGTAGCCTGGTGCACTGCTGTAACACAGTCCTGCAACCAGCTGCCACAACACTCCGAATTACTACTGATCTAGTCCACGCCTGCATTTTTCTCAAACCCTATATTTGCATAAAATTAGCATATGAAGGTTGTGTTTAAAAAGCAATGGAACAGTATGCCAAAAGGGTTTAAATCCAATTTGTCCCCCCCCCCCCAAAAAAAACCCACAGTAAACTCATCTATAAATAAGTTGTTCCATCACACGTTCAAGGGGCTGGCTTTTAAAAAGATAGAATCATCAAAGAGAGAAAAGAAAATAGTCAAACATTCGTAAATCGAGAATTCCCAAACAAAACTAAACCTTTGTTCTTCCCTTTGAATCAAAGAACATAACATTCTGTTTCGTTCCTTGCTAACCCCAGAACATCTGAAAGCAGCAGCTCAAGTGCCAAACACACGCTTCGTATTCAAGGAGAGTCTTTCTGACTTTGAATTTTTCATTCAAAATATCATTGCATAAGTAGAAAAATTATGGATAAGAATTTCTTAAATAAGGCTAGGCTCAGAATTAGGATTAGAACTTATATAAATTGTCTTGTTTTTATCTTTCTGATTTGTTGTTGTTAAGAATTGAATAAGTTGCAGATGTTCTGGCTAATGTAAGGAAGGAGGTGAAATGTAATATAGAACTTCTGAGTTTTCTTTCCCACTGTTTTGACACAGTATTCGAACTTCTAGATTTTTTCTCACTGTTTTAGCACAGCATCAGAACTTCTAGATTTTGTTCTCACTATTTTAGCACAGCATCAGAACTTCTATATTTTTTTCTCACTGTTTTAGCACAGCATCAAAACTTCTAGATTTTTCTCACTCTTTCAACACACACAGTACTTCTAGGCTTTCTTACTGATTAGCACATACAAAACTTGTAGGCTTTCTTACTGTTTTAACACAACAAACAAAACTTCTAGATTTTTTCTCACTATTATAACACAACACAGGTCTTCTGGTTTCCTCTAACGTTTGTTTCAGAACTTCAGTGTGCAGTAACCCAGAACTTCTGATCTCCTTCGATGTTTCCCTCTGAACTACAGTGGGCTTGGCATCAGAGCTTCTGATCCCTCTTATTTTTATTTTTCAGCAACATGCTGATCCTATTCTCATTATCTTTCCTTTTATTTTTTATTCTTATTACTTTCAGCATTAATACTTTTTTTAATATAACAAGACATATAAAAATATTTTATTTTTATTAATTAATTATTTTCCTTTTTATTTATTAAGACAAAAAACCATTTTCAAAACAAATCCTTTCCTTCTTCTTGAATGGTACAGTTCAATATGACTGTAATAGATAATTAGGATTTAAATTCTTGTAAATCTCCATTTGTAAATATGTACCCCCATCGCTGAAATGATGTAATAGTTTAAGATTTATTTTCTGCATTTTATTTTCTTTCATATTGTTAGTAATTAGCATGTATGGAAAGATAAAATCAACGAATAGATAACCCTAATCAAAGACTAAATGCATGTAAATCAAACACACTTTCACACTAGCACCTCTAGGGTAATCTCACTTTGTTGCCTTTCGGAAAATAGTCATGTCCCTCGAATATGGACATTTTAGCAAAGACTCTCGGTATAATATCAGAGTCCCTCGATGACCCTCAATGTTGCCTTCGATAAACGATCTAGTCCCTAATAACATTGTTAATACATCCCATAGGTTGCCTTCTATGACGTTACAAACGTCCCACGCCAGTCCCTTCACATCTAATGATGGGGCTTCTTACCAATCAATAGTAAGATAACAACATCTAAAGGAGAAGGAAAAAACATTTAAGACCTTTTGAGTAGGTAGGATGCTCCCAGTTGGTCGTTTTCTCCCAACAAAAACATTTCTTTACACCCACAACTTCACTTTGAAACATTTTTCAAAAGACAAACACTTTTTACGCCTTCTTATAGAAACGAGAACCATTACAAAGACACCTTTTCAAAATATCTTTCAAAAACATATTCCACAAACACTTCTTTGAACTACTTTCCAAACAACACTTTGTACATGTTCTTATAGAGACGAGAACCATTACAAAGACGTTTTCAAAATAATTTCAAAACCCACACCACAAGTACATTTTCAAACAAAAGCAAGTGATCTATCAAGCAACTAATAGCCCGTAGAAAACTACGGAGGAAAAGGGTTCTAATACCTTCCCTTTTCATAACCTATCCCCGAACTTAAGAAAATAATCTCAAAGGTCTTTCCTGTTCTTTTCAAACTTTCCTTATTGGATAAAAGAAAAGTCGGTGGTGACTCTTGCTATCCGCAACAATTGCGATCAAACGTAAAACACCCAAATCATTTCTCCCACTGTATTACAGAACTGGCGACTCTGTTGGGGAATTACTAAAAAGTGGGGTTACCTTAGGGCTAGATCACCTTTAATTGATTTTTATTGTTTGATTTGTTTGCTTTATATTATGGTTCCTTGTTTGGGTTTGTTTTGATCCTCTACCCGGATCTGGGCACCTTTTTAGGTAAGTAGAAATAAGTTGTGGAAACGGTACGAGGTATACCAACATGGTCTAAACAATAGCTATGTTAGTGTTACACATTTGTTGGTACCGATAGCCCTTGAGTAGTCAAGGAGAATACGTGGTAGCTGTGTGGTGTCATGAAGCACTAACTGACTTTAGAACCTTACTTGAACAACTTGGCCATTAGGAAGTAGTGAGGTAGCCGGCTTTGGTGCAATCCAAAGTTGGTTGATACTCGATACTACGCTCATTAAGATCGTACTTTCGGGATATTTCGGTCGCCATTAAAGAGGCTTGCGCTGAAACAATTACTGATGAAGAAATATCAATGATATTGAGATCCCCTATAACTCGGTTACTATTACTAGGACAGGTTGAGCCAACCAAACTTCAAGAGGGTATTTACCTACAAACTCCATGCAAGCCTAAACCTAAGGGCTTGTTTTATTTAACTTGTGCATATGCTTGTACATAACATCATGACATCATGCCATAACATTTTAGACTAACCATTTCAAGGATTTTGAGATTCATCTTTGTTCTGTTTTGTAGGATATGACTCCCACTCACAGGAACACAATCCAAGTCAACCTTGTACGAGTACCTTTTCAGCTCAAAGAGTTAGCATCAAGGGTCCCTGAGAATTATCCATTCACCAAAAGACATGGACGACTTCTCAACTTGGTTACCTGAAGCTTTGATGAGGATATGATGAAGGTGCTTTTCCAGTTCTTTGACCCTTTGCACCACTGCTTTACCTTCCCTAATTACCAGCTTGTACCAACTATGGAAGAGTTCTCTTAACTCTTGGGAATTTCTATTCTCTATCAACTGCCTTTCAACGGTACCAAAAGAGACCGAAGCCCTGAAGAGGTTTCCAGAGCTTTATACTTGCAACAATACAACGTTACGGCTAATTGGGAAACAAGAAGTGGTGTAAAAGGGTTCTTAGCCAAATTCTTATTGGAAAAAGCTCAAGACTGTTGGAACAATCTGGATTTACAAGATTTCGAAGAAATTTTGGCTCTTCTCATCTATGGGTTGGTACTATTTCCAAATCCTGACCAGCTTATAGATGTGAATGCTATCAAAATCTTTTTATCTCACAATACAATCCCTACTTTGTTGGGAGATATCTTTCATTATCTCCAATCTCGCACTATGAAGCGAAGAGGGACCCTCATATGTTATACTCCTCTGTTGGCTAAATGGTTTGTTTCGCATCTCCCCCAATCCATTTTGAAGAACGGGCAAGGTTTGAGGTGGTCCAATAGGCTGATGTCACTCAGACATTCGGATATCCACTAGTGTTCTCGATCCTTGGAGGACATTAATATCATCGATCGTTATGGGGAATTCCCTAATGTCCGTCTTCTTGGCATTAGAGGAGGTATCACTTATAACCCTTGCTTAGCTTTACGACAGTTTGGGTACTCACGAAGAGATGGTCCACATGATGCGCTCATCTAAGATGTGGTGTTTGACCACGAAAGCGACGATCAAAGCTACCGTCAAAGGTTTATACGAGCTTGGAGGATGGTAAAAATGGTGGATAGTAGGACATTGGGACACAAAAATTCCATCCCCCTTGAGCCTTACCTTAGGTGGATACGAGCTTGTGCTCAGAGTCTCGCAATACCTTACCCCTCCATCATCCCTGTCATCATAGAGCCTGTGGTTGAAGGAGATGTCTCATATACAGTCCTTCATCCTAACATGCCAACCTCTCTTGAAGACATGCAAATGGATTGTATTCAGCTAAAGGAATAATGAGACACTTTCGAAGCCCAATTCTATGCCAGTGAAAAGAAAGTTCTGTAACTCACTAAGCAGCTTCATGAAGAGCAGAGTCTGAACGCCTACATCACGCCAAAGAGGAGTCTTTCAACCTTTTTGTCTTAGGAGTTTTTGTATTTTATTTCTCTCATTGTAAGCCCAAAGAGGCATGATGTACTCGAACTTGGATTTATTAATGCAATGTGTGTTCCTTTTTGTCTAAAGAAAATTTAAATCTCTAATCTCCTTGAAATCATTTTCTTGTGCATTTTCATTCATCATAACACAAACAGGTTTCTTACAACAAGTCTCCTTATCTTTCTACTGTTTATTTCAATGAGTTGGATATTGAACAAACAGTAAAGGATCTCCAAGCGCAGAATGCTCAATTCCAAAAAATGTTCTTGGCTCTAGAAAAAGGACAAGAGGATTTGAAAAATCTGCTGATCAAAGAAAAGAAGAAGAAAGCGAAGAAACCGGCTGGTGTTTTGAATCTGGGAAGAAGGTTCAAAGGACCATCCAGACGAACTCTAGATTTCGCAACATCATCGGGTGAAAGGGATAATCAAGAAGGGAAAAACAAAGAAGTGAATGACCATCCAGATTCTGAAGAAGAAGAAGAGGTTGATTACTCTTAAGAGCAGTATCCTTCAGATGACAATAAATACAAGCAGTTGGAGGATCGCCTCAATGCTATGGAGATCTAGAGGGTACACGAATTGGATTTTGAAGAGATAGGACTTGTCTCAAGGGTTGTCATCCCACAGAAATTCAAGGTCCCCACTTTCGCTAAATATGTGTCTCTTGTCCAAAGCTGCATTTAAGGTCATACAACAGAAAAATTCAACCCCATACTACTGATAGGAACCTATGGGTGCACTTCTTCCAAGAAAGCTTGTCAGGGACGCAGTTGGATTGGTTCCATCATTTGGAAGGGACCAATATTCGCAATTGGGAAGATTTGGCTGCCGCCTTTTACAAGCAATACCAGTATAATGCTGACTTAGCTCCAACTCGGACACAATTACAGGGCATGTCTATGGGTACAGGTGAAGGTTTCAAATATTATGCTAAAAAATGGCGGGATCTCTCGGGAAGAGTCCAACCCCATCTATTTGACTGAGAATCGGTGGATATGTTCTTAGGCACGCTATCTGGTCCATTCTTCAACCACTTGATCGAAAGCTCCTCGGCTGGATTTACTGAACTAATCATGATTGGTGAGCAGGTAAAAGCCGGTATAAAAAGTGGCAAAATTCAAAGAGATGTATCCTTGAGCACGATGAAGAAACCTTTTATCGGAAAGAGGGAGGTTAGTGTTGCATATGACTATAGGAATCAAAACAAAACTGAACGTCTCCCGATGGTAGGGGCTGTTATGATTTCTAATCCTATACCAAATTAACAGCAAAATTATCAGCGCAGGCCAGAGGCGCCCATGATACGATTCACCCGAATAAACATGACCTTGTCCCAAGTTCTGTCACATCTTTTGAAGTCAAATCTGGTAACCCTAAAGGAAGCTCCCAAGAACCCCAATACAACTTCTCCTTTCTACAACCCGAATGCTCGATGTGCCTATCATTCTGAAAGCCCGGGGCATGATACAAACGATTTTTGGGCCTTAAAGAATAAGGTACAAGACCTTATCGAGGCAAAATAGATTGACTTTGATCCCCCATAAACACCTAATGTGATAACGGAGCCAATTCCAAAACACGGTCAAGGTGTCAATGTTGTTGATGATGAGTATTTTGTTTCCTCCGTGAATGATTTAACTACTCCTCTTTTGACTATTAAGCATAATCTATTGCGAGTCGGTCTGTTTCTGGGTTGTGATGAAAGTTTCCACTTGTGCATATCTCTACCAAACAGATGTTTATTATTGAAGATGGGTGTCCAATGCCTGATGGCTAACAAAGAAATCTTGTTTGAAAAAGTTGCTCTCACCAGAAATTCCTGTGAAGATGTCTCAACAATCACCATTTCCGACAATCCTTTCTGGATGTCTACCAAAAGACCCGTCAGGATTACATATGTTACAAAGTCTACTCCCTTAATCATCACCATGCCAGGGCCAATACCATATTCTTCGGATAAAGTTGTTCCTTAGAACTATGGGGCTGACGTCTATTACTATGGCGTCAAGCAAGATCAGTTGGCCATCAAAGACAAGGTTGCGAAAGACACTGATCCTGACGTCGACAATATCGTTGGGACCAGTAAGATACAAAGAAGTGGAAGAGTCTTCTCACCTGAGATATCTCGAAAGACCATTTCTACTCCTGTAATTATTCCCGCTACCGCTCTTACCAGCATTCCCAGTGATACTCCCATTGACGATCCTACTATTATCCCTGCTGCCAAGACAAGGGGAAAGAAGGTGTTATCTGAGCCTGACGAAGGCGCATCCAGAGGTTATTCCTGAAGATTCTAGAAAGGAGATATAAGAGATACTAAAAATAATCAAGAAAAGTGACTACAGCATCATGGAACAGTTGGGGGAAACCCCCTCGAAAATATCAATGTTGGCCTTACTTTTATGTTCTGAGGCCTATGCCAAAGCCTTGGTGAAGTTTCTAAAGACCACCCACGTTCCCCAAGAAACTTCCATTGACCAATTTGAGAATTGTGTGATCAGTTTAACTGCTGGTAACAGATTGGGCTTTTCTGACGCCGACTTGACTCCCAAAGAAAGGAAACACAACAATGCCTTGAACGTCTCCATTGAGTGCAAGGGCACTACGCTAGCCCATGTTCTGGTGGATATGGGCTCATCGTTGAATGTCTTGCCTAAAAATTCTCTTGACCGGCTAGACTGCGAGGGACTCACTTTAAAGCCTAGCAATATTATGGTGAGGGACTTTGATGGTTCTAAGAGGATAATGCACAAAGAAGTTGACATCCCTATAAAAGTTGGAACTCAGACTTTTGATTCAACTTTCTATGTGATGGATATCCACCCTTCCTATTGCAGCCTTTTGGGATGACCCTGGATTCATGGCGCTGGTGACGTTACCTCTACATTACATCAGATGTTGAAGTACCCAATCAAGGGAAAAATCATCAATATCCATACGAAGGAGGAATATATGGTCCTCCACCTGAACTCTTTCAGGTACATAGAAATGGATGGTGAGTTCATTGATACCCCATGTCAGAACTTTGAGGAGGTCCTGCAAACAATTGCGGAAGCCAAAACTACTACTAAGACCCTAAAAGTTACAAGACCGCCATTGAAAATGGCCTCCCTGAAAGATGCTAGAGCAGTGATTGAAGAAGGTGGATGCACTATCTGGGGTTATCTTCCAGATATTCCTTACAAATCTAACAAATTTGGTTTGGGTTTTACTTCGGAAGCACAAAGAATTGTTCGACAAACTCACGTCGGGGGGGCCACCTTTACGGATCAGCAACCATGGAGTTAACACAGTGGAAGACAGTGATGGCAGCTGTGATATGGACGAGTGGATCTTTCCAACCATCAGTGGAGGATTCAACAATTGGGAAGCCAAAGAATTTGTCCCTATTACTTTTATCCAAGAGTAATTGTCTTTTAATTTTTTGTCGGACTTGTAATAATTAAACAATTTAGACTTTAAAACCTTGTGTCTTAGCCGAGGCACAACTGTCCATTTGTGAGGGTTGTCATTTCATCTTCATATGTCATCAATAAATCATGGGCGTTTTTGAATGCAAATTTCACGCTCTTTGTTTTTATTTTTTTTTTACCTTTTATCAAAGATAGCTTTGGTCTTACACACACTCACATATCGAAATGCAGATCCACATCCACTCAGGATCCCATGGGTAACGATTCTGCTATAGCCAATTGTGACTTAGAAAATCTGATATACCAAGCCGAAGAAGAAGGTGAGGAAGATTGTGAGGTACTAGGGGAACTAGCCGGGTTATTGCAATAGGAACAAAGGACCATACAGCTCCATAAAGAGCCAGTTGAAACAGTTAACTTAGGTACTGAAGAGGACAAGAAAGAGGTCAAAGTAGGTGCCAACCTAGAGCCTAATGTCAAGAAGTGCTTAACTCAGTTACTACATGACTATGTTGAGGTCCTTGCCTGGTCATACGAAGACATTCCAGGACTCGACACTGATATCGTGGTCCATCATCTGCCGACAAAAGAAGACTGCCCTCCAGTAAAACAGAAAGTTTGTCGCATGCGGCCAGAAATGTCAGAGAAAATCAAGACTTAAGTCATGAAACAGTTCAATGCTGGATTCTTAGTTATCACCTCCTATCCATAATTCGTCGGCAACGTTGTTCTAGTTCCTAAAAAATACGGTAAGGTACGTATGTGTGTGGATTACAGAGACTTGAATAGGGCAAGCCCCAAGGATGACTCCCCGCTTCCCCACACTGATATTCTGGTTGACAACACCGCACAACATAAAGTATTTTCCTTCATGGACAGTTTCTCCGGATACAACCAAATCAAAATGGCACCTGAGGACATGGAAAAAATGACTTTCGTCACACAGTGGGGCATGTTCTGCTACAAAGTTATGCCATTCAGGTTGAAGAACGCTGGGGAAACCTATCAGTGTGCCATGGTAGCTCTGTTTCACGACATGATCCATCACGAGATAGAGGTCTACATGGACGACATGATAGCCAGATATCAGACTGAAGAGGAACACATGGACCATCTGCAGAAACTGTTTGAAAGACCGAAGAGATACAAACTAAGGCTGAATCCAAATAAATGCACTTTTGGAGTGAGGTCTGGTAAACTCTTAGGCTTCATTGTCAGCGGTAAAGGTAAGGAAGTGGACCCTGCAAAGGTAAAAGAAATACAGGAAATGCCTGCTCCTTGCACCGAGAAGGACGTTAGTGGATTCTTAGGACGGCTAAACTACATCGCCAGTTTCATTTCTCACCTAACCGCTACTTGTGAACCCATCTTCAAATTATTGAAGAAAGATCAAGTGGTGGAATGGAATGACTACTGCCAGGCTGCCTCCGACGGGATCAAAAAGTACCTTTAAGAACCTTCAGTTTTGATACCGCCAGTCGAGGGAAGACCTTTGATCATGTATCTAACTGTCTTGGAAAATTCAATGGGGTGTGTGATGGGGCAGCATGACGAGTCTGGCCGAAAAGAGCATGCAATATACTACCTGAGCAGAAAGTTTACTGACTGTGAAATCAAATATTCACTGCTCGAGAAAACTTGTTGTGCTTTGGCATGGGCTGCTCGTCGGCTAAGATAGTATATGCTGACTCACACTACCTTATTGATATCCAATATGGATCCAATTAAATACATATTCGATAAACCCGCCTCTCGGGAAGAATAACAAGATGGCAGATGATCCTGACTGAATACGACATTCAATGCACTACCCAAAAAGCAATAAAGGGCAGTGTGCTAGCCGATCACCTTGCTCATCAGGCTGCAGATGAATATCAGTCCATGAAATTCGAATTCCCAGACGAAGACATCATGTTGGTAAACAATTGCGAAGAATTCAGTCCATATGACGGACCTGAACAAGGATCCCGGTGGAACATGGTTTTTGACGGAGCTTCTAACGCACTCGGCCTGAAGGCTGCCATACTCCCTTCACTGCTAGATTCTGTTTCAATTGTACCAATAATATGGTAGAATATGAAGCGTGTATTATGGGTCTCAAAGCTGCCATAGATTTGGGAATCAAGTCCTTAAGTGTATTTGGAGATTCAGCCTTAGTCATCAGTCAGATCAAAGGAGAATGGGATATGAAGCACCCTAATCGCATCCCCTACAAAGAACATGTGTTGAAATTAATCCCACATTTTGAGGAAATTACCTTTGAGCATTTTCCACGAGAGGAAAATCAACTAGCAGGCGCGCTAGCCACTATGTTGTCCATGTTCAAAATCAGGTGGGATGATGAGGCTCCCCAGATCCCCATTGAGCGGATTGATGAACCAACTTAATGTCACGAGATCGATACTGATGAAGTAGTGGCCAAGCCGTGGTTCCATGAAATTAAGAGATACCTTGAGACCTAAGAATATCCGGAGGGAGCTTTAGTCAACGACAAGAAATTCCTAAGAAGATTCTATGCTAAGTTCTTCCTCAGTAACAGAGTTCTCTATAAGTGAAATCATGACTCTACTTTGCTTCGGTGCGTAGACAAGAGTATGGCAGAAAAGATCATGTATGATTCACACGAAGGCACCTTTGGCACACATTCTAGTGGGCACGCGATGGCCAAAAAGATCCTCTAAGCAGGATACTATTGGTCCACCATGGAAGCAGATTGTCATCAACATTCACGAACTTGTCACAAGTGTCAGATCTATGCGGACAAGGTACATGTGTGTGATACGGTGGAAGAACCGACTGTTTAATACTAGTTTGCATTTTGCACTTTTTATTCGCAAAATGTCGCGGCAAGCAAGAGTCGCCACCGACTTTTATTTCATCCAATTGGAAAGGAAAAAAGTACAGAAAAAATCCTTTTTCGAGATATTCTGAGTACGGGGGGTAGATTATAGAAAGGGAAGGTGTTAGCAACCTTTCCATCCATGGTTTTCCATGGGTTCTTAGGTACTTGTTCATCTTTTTAAAATTTCTTGTATGTGCTTGTTTTTCGAAAATGTTTTACTTCGTGATAACCCTTGTATCAGTCCTCAAAGGTGTGACGAAGTTTGTTTTGAAAATTGTTTTGAAATGTGTTTGTGTGAAAAGTTTTTACTTGAGCAAGTACCTACTAGCATCTACCTACTCGAAAAAATATTGTTTTTATTCTTGTTTCTTTTAGACAACGCTATCCCACTATTGATAAATAGGTAGCACCGTTGTTGGAGTTTGTAAGGGTCAATTCGAAAGGGAAGTAATGGTCATTGAATGCAACATGTAAGGATACCTTAGCATTTCGAAGGGACTTTCATCATATATTCATAGGCAACATCGAGGGACAAGATCATATACCATAGGCAACTTTGAGGGACATCGAGAGACCATGATCTTTATGATGATTTTTAGATTGAGGGTCTTTTGCTAAGATATCCCTACGTTCGAGGGACATGACCATTGTTTTCCGAGGAAACCAAGTGAGGCATACCTAAGAGTGCGCATGTGGGAGTGATTTGATTTCAGTTATTATCTTTGCACATTTAGGGTTGTCTAGCCGTTTTAAAATTATCATGCAATCTTATCATACAATCCTATTATCATACATCTAACAGTTAATATTTTGCAAGAATTAAAATGCGAGAAATAAAACTACGCTATTACAAGGCTTCAGGGAGGGGGATTAATTACATAGCCAATAATCCCGTAAGAAAAAAACGATAAATAAAAGTCCTAGATTAAACTATTACAAACCAGGAACAGTTACAACAATATTGAAAAAATATATAACCAGCGCGCGACGAGTTAAATACGAAGCGACTAAGGTTTTGACCCTTGACTGAACCTAATTGTAATTGATTAAAGTAAACATATTTTTTTGTCATTTTTCGTTATTTAAGAAAGTAATGAAACAATTGAATTAAAAAGGAAAATCCTAAATTTTAATTAATTTTAATTGTGAAAGAAATTAGAATTGCCTTAAATTAATTAAACTAATTAAATTGAAAACACATTTATTAAGAAAATAAGTCTTCTTTTGATGATTTTTTGATTGGTCAGTTTTAGAAAATAATTTTGGTGTTGGTAAAAAAAACAGAATAATTAAAGAAAATAAAATTAGAGAAAAATAAGAAATAACCCAAGTGCCTGCTGTCAGCGACTCTGATCAGAGGATGATGGTCCAGAGGATGGTGATCAGAGGATTATGGTCTAGAGGATGGTAATCAGAGGATGATGGTACTGGGCCTGTTCTTGGCTGGTGGACCCAGCATATCATGACCAGAGGGTGCTTGATCTGGTCCTGGTTGATGAGTCCAGAAGATGATCCTTAGAAAGTGCAGGCACTGGATCTGGTGAATACAAAGGGAGAAAAATGCCAAAAGGTCACACCTGGGATTGAATCCAGAATCATGAACTTCTGACTTCCTTCTTCTGACCAACTGCGCTGGGTGTTAGTTTATCAATACAAAACAAACAAATAGATCAGAACTATAGACTTTTGGCCAGAATAAACGCGCCAGAATTTAAACCGGCCAGTAAAGTTGTGACACGCCATCGTCTTCTTCCCTGGATCTGTCTTTTAAAACTTTGAACCTTTACCTACAGACATGGTGTTATGGCTATAACTCTGCATTTCAGAAATTGCATACAAGCGATATAAATAAGATTCAAGACCATGGATCAACTGGGTTTGACCCGCTGATCACAATGGTCTCCTCCATTAGGGCCAATTGTTCCTGTATGAAAAATCCCTAAAAATGAAGCATGAACCCTAGCCATGGCAACTTGGTATACAGTTAATTAAAACACATTTAAACATGACCGTTAGTTTGCAGACATCATAAGGATTAAGAATATGTCAATTATTCATGCTAAAGATGCCAGAATTAATGGATTCGAAATCAAGAAAAGTGAGAAACTGTGTGGTACTTACAACACGTTTCTGGGTGTTATGAGGCTTTTAGTGGTTGAATCTTGATCCCTGGATGTCCAACAATCGATTGGTGTGCCTGGAATGGCTTGAGGAAGCCTGGAACTGGGAAATCAGTTTGCAACTTTTCCTTGAAATTTTGATATTTGTTCTCTTCTTTTCACGCCTTCAACCCTTCTGCTTTTGGTCTGCTCATGTTCCTTATGTACCCTAGAACGAATTAGGGTTACAAACTTGTTTTAAATCTTCCTCTATTAAGATCATTGAATCAAGATTTGATCCTTATGCAAATATTTCCAAATCAAGCCAAATCGAATCTTTGTGTCCAAATGAAGCTTGCATGATTTGATTCTCTTTCCAGCTGTATAATAGGCCTAAACATTCACAAAATCTCGAGCTTTGATTAGTTTTGATATTTTCATGATTTTATTTTGATTTTATTTGATTTAATTGAAATAAAATCAAAATAAATGACAAAAATAAGGTAAAGACAAGTGGGAGAGATCATGGGTCGTGGGTCATGTTACAAACTCAATGCAAGCATAAACAGTTGGGCCCATTTGATAAGAAATGCAATTTTGGCCACATTTAACTTTTGGCAATTTTGCAAAAAAGGTCAACTTTGCCAATGCATAACTCCTTCAATTTTGACCCTAGAGATGTGTTCTTGGACTTTTTAGAAAGCTTAGGATGTCTTATAAGAAACCCTTTTGGTCTCATCTCAATTTAGTCTTCCATGTTCATTTATGAAGCTTTGACAAAAAATGTGTTTTTGTTGACTTTCCAAAATGACCTATAATGTCCAAATTTATATCTTCTTGTGAGTGCATATTTTGAACTTGGGAGCTGAAGATGAATTCAAGGGAATTGCATCCTCTTCAAAATGCGCTTTGGATGGGTCATTTTTGATAAAGTATGAGAAAGTTATGCTTGGTCAAAGTTGAGTTGACTTTTCCCACAACCCTAATTTAGCAAGTTTTGGGTTTTGATGAATTGTGAGCAATCCTTGAGGAATCATGATCAAAACTTGATCAAATGATGAATAATACTTCAAAATGAGGATGTTAACCAAAAATCTTGAAGTTTGACTGTATGTAGGACACAGTTGACTTTTGCCATAGCATGGTCGATTTTCAAGCCTTTGAGCAATTGACTGAGCAAACTTCCTAAGTAAGACTTGAAACTTGACATGGATGATCTTGAGAACATATTAGGACAATGGTGAGCATTTGGGATCCTTTGGACTCAAACATCTTGATGCAAACTGAAACCCTAATTTGAGGTAGTCTGCCTTAGGAGAGAGTTTGTCTGGTCAACCCTTGGACTTCCTTGAGCAATTTGAAGACCCCACTTGAAATATATTGAGAAATATGGGAGGGAAAATTTTGGGGTACAACAGCTGCCCCTGTTCAATCTTCTTAAACCTGAGGATGTAGATTGGCTTGTCTGCCTTTCGTAATCTGAAGGTGAAAGATGATTGAACACTAGAGTGCCCAGAAATTTGCACTCGCATGAAGTGGTATTTGTCTTGGGACATTGGTAATGGGCTTATAGATTCCATTTGGAGGTTGATGTCGGGAGATGGGCTTAAAGATGCCATCGGAAGAAGTGTCGATGGCATAAGAGATTCCTTTGCGAGAGCCCGTACACCTTATGTTGAGGAAGACTTCGCTGGGAATGCTGGTCTCTGTCTTGGTAAAAGTAGAATTTTAAGAGCTTCGGTCGTCCTTTATTCTACTGGGGAATCATCTCTTGGTCGAAGAGGTGAAAATGAACTGCTATCTGGTCGTGCTCTAGGCTTCACAGCGACTTACTAGGGAGATGATATTAAACTTGCTATCTGGTTGATATCCAGGCTTCGCAATTTCTCACTTCTTATCCGGTCGTGATCCAGGCTTCAGAATGAATCAAGTGGTTATACGGTCGCATCCGGGCTTCCATTTGATTTTAAGGCCTACTAATATCCTGTCGATTCTGGGCTTCAATATCCTTTTTCGCTATCTGGTCGTGATCCAGGCTTCACGGTGTCTTATACCATTATCTGGTCGAGTCCAGGCTTAATGGTATCTTGTATTGCTACCTGGTCGGTTTCCAGGCTTCACAATACCTTGATGAGGGGTTAAGCTATTTTCTGGTTGACTTCTGGGCTTCATAGCTTGAACTTGAGATATACCACTATCCGGTTGATTCCAGGCTTCGTAGTATTTTGGTGAAATCAAGATATTATCCTGTCGATTTCCGGGCTTCATGGCTTGAACTGGAATAGAAATCTTAGTATCGATTTGACTGAACCAGGGAAAACTTGTGAGAACTTCAACTGGGAGAGAAATCTTAGTATCAATTTGACTGATCCCAAGGGAGGTCTTGGATTAACTTTGACTGGCATAGAAATCATGGGAATCCTAGCGGTGATTCGGCTGACCTAGACGAAAGTCTTAAAACATCTTCAACTAGAATAGAAACCTTAGTGTCGGTTTGAGTGAACTAGAGAAAATCTTGAAAAGTTTTGGAATATCTTCAACTGGAATAGAAACCTTGGTATCGGTTTCACTGAACCAGAGAGAACTCGTGAGAACTTGATTGCATATTCCCCTGAAAGGTAAAGAGTTAGTCGTATGTAATGTCATGATGTATGAAATGTATTGAGTAATGATGTTCTCAAAATAAATGAGATTGTGCTTTATAATATGTATGCGCATGTCATGATGTATGGATATGCAATGCTATTGTTATATTCTCTAGCTGGGGAAAAAAATCTTGGACTACTGCTGGAGAGTATAATGAGTTGAGTTCTTTGTTTCTACTGGGGATATTGACCAAAGATGATTAGCTGGAGATTTATATCCATTCTGCTTGAGAATATTCTGCTGGGGGAGACTCTGTCTGAGAATAATCCTGCGGGGGAATGACTCTCTGGGGAAGAGAGATACTCTGTTGGAAGATCTGCTGATTTGAAGAAATAAACTCAGCTGGGGATGAACTTCCATTGCTGGAGAGAAGAGCTCTGTTGGAGATTGAGCTTCCGTTGTCAGAGAAATAAACTCTGCTCGGGAGATGGCTTTATAAACTGCTCATGGTTATATAACTCGGCTGAGGAGTGCAGCTATCAGCTTTTTGAAGGAACCTGCTGGGGAAGGAATTCCTGCTTGGGGATACGGAGGTCGAACCTTGGTTGTCCATACTCTGTGGGGAATATAGGTATCACTGGCTTGTATGTGATACTGACTTCGATTCCAACTATCTCTGCCCCTTGTACCATGTTGGAAAAAGTACATGTGGAGATTTTATGGATGGATCTATGTCGTGATTGTACTTGAACATGCATTTAATGAGTGTCAGAATGACATCCGTCTCTGGATCGTATCTAAACTGTACATTGAAACATGTGTCGAATGAGTGTCAGAATGACATCCGTATCTGGAGCGTATCTGAACTGTATCTGAACTGTATCTGAAAGCTGAGTCTGAATGAGTATCAGAATGGCATCCGTATCTGGAGCGTATTTGAACTATATCTAAAAGCTGAATATGAATGAGTATCAGAATGGCATCCGTCTCTAGATCGTATCTGAACTATATCGGAAAGCTGAATCTGAATGAGTATCAGAATGGCATCCGTATCTAGAGCGTATATGAACTGTATCTGAAAGCTGAATCTGAATGAGTATTAGAATGGCATCCGTATCTTGAGCGTATCTAAACTGTATCGGAAAGTTGAATCTGAATGAGTATCAGAATGACATCCGTATCTGGAGCGTATCTGAACTGCATCTGAAAGCTGAATCTGAATGAGTATCAGAATGGCATCCATATCTGGAGCGTATCTGAATTGTATCTGAAAGATGAGTTTGAATGAGTATCAGAATGGCATCCGTATCTGGAGCGTATCTGAACTGTATCTGAAAGCTGAGTCTAAATGAGTATCAGAATGGCATCTGTATCTGGAGCATATCTGAACTGTATATGAAAGCTGAGTCTGAATGAGTATCAGAATGGCATCCGTATCTGGAACGTATCTGAACTGTATCTGAAAGCTAAATATGAATGAGTATCAGAATGGCATCCATATCTGGAGCATATCTGAACTGTATCTGAAAGCTGGTGCTCTTGATGAATGCTGATCAAGGTATAAGTCTTCCACTGATTGACAGGTGACGGGACATAGTCCTACGTTTTAAATCCCTAACTTTTTCCTGGACCTCCCTTTCGGGTTTTCAGTCCACCGGGATACCCTTTTTTCCCAAGCCTCCCTTTCGGGTTTTCGACTTGCCGGGTGTACAGATTTTTTTCATTTTTTATCCCTAATTTTTGCCCGAACCCTTTTGGTTCGCCAGGATGCCCTTATTTTTTCCTAGGTATGTCAACCTAGCGGGTCTTTGTTATGTGTAGTATTTTCCGACTATGTCCACGCCTTCAGGATGTACAGAGTTGTCACTGTCCGTTGTGTTGTAGTACTGTCAAAAATGTTTTCTTGATGGCACATGATTTGTTGCTGGAATGCGTGCGTAATTCCCCAAGCGATTCAGATGGAGATCTACCCCTAGTTATTTGGCACTTTTGGAGAGACTTCCCCAGGTGTATTTAGACATCATGTCATGCCCATTGCTTATGGAAGGCCTATTATTGGAAGTTCCTTTCTCGCTGAGGTGATTATGTCCATTGAGAGGATGTCTGTTCATTGAATATCCATTGTGCGGATTTCATTGCTGTCAAACAATTAGTCATATGCAAACAATGTCATTTAAAGAATGAAAAACTCATGTCTGTCTTGAAATTTTTTTGAAAATATGTTTTGTGTAGTAAAATGAAATTTGCAAGAATGTGATATCAACTCAGGATTCGTAACAAAGCCTACATGAGTCAGGATACCTTTGTAACAGTATGCTCTCAAACTAATCCATGATTTAGCTAGGACTTTTAAGGGTTATAATGTGGCCGGGTTCACGGTTTAAGAAACAAAGGATAAAGTCTCAAATTTTATGTGTACCCAACCCGCTTTTCGTGAAGTTCTTCAGTCCTATGCTCAGTTAATTACGTGATTAGATCCCGATTGAGTTTGGAATCTTTGCTTTGATACTTGGTGATGATTCAGAAATTGAACATTTGTTTTAAAAAGGAAGTCATTTTTGTAATCTTCTTTTTGTCGAGTATTTGTGGTAACCTCTTTATTTTGGTTTTCGTTATCCCTTCTTTTGCCTGAATTGTTTCTTTTGTGATTACAGTCAGCAGGATGCCCCAATTTTCTCTTAAGTCTCCTTCATAGGTTTTGACTTAATGGGATTTTATTTCGAGAGATAATGACTTCCTTACTTGATGATTATACGGAACCATCACCGTCTTTTGTTTTGAAAGGACGTTTTCGATGCCATTCATTATGTATGAAGCGACAGATTATGACTGAATACGTCTCTGAATTAATTGAGAAAACTACCCTGCCCCAGGTTATGATTAAGGGTTTTAATTTGTGTGAAAAGAAAAACTCCTACTTCTTTGGCTCGAAGGGGTTGACGAGGGATTATCTTCCTTATAACTCCACTGTTTAGGATTTGAAACAACGCCTGTACATCGTCAGCAGGGTCTGTTCAAAAGCATATTGTAGAGATTGTGGTATCATTTTCGTCATCCTCCTTCTAAGGCTTATAGTTTTTAATCGAGAGTTGAATATCACAAAAGGAAATAAGAACTCATTTTTGAAATAGTGAATACGAATGAATTGACTCAAGACAAACATGTTCTATTCATTGATGAAATAACGAGGTTTGATATGAATAAATGTTCAAACAAATCAAAAGAAAATTACACATTGAAAATTCTAATGAACGAAAAGCATTCTTGTGAGAACTTGTCACTTCAAATGGTATGCCTTGGAGGGATGGCAAAAGAACTCAGCCTGACCGTCTTGTGCAAATTCTAGCGCTCCTTCATCAATCAGGTCTTGAATTTTATTTCTCAACACCCAACAACTGTTGGTGTCATGTCCAGGACTGTTAGAGTGGTACGCACATCTTGCATTTGGATTGTACCTTGGGGAGGCTATGTTGGGATTCTGAGGAGGGTCCCTTAACATAACCAACTTGGCCTTCAACATGTGTTGCAATGCTTGAGCTAATGACATGTTGATTTCAGTGAAGCGTCTTTCAGATATATTCTTCTTATGCCGATTTCCCCGTTGTCGTTGGAGAGGATGTGGTTGGTCTTGTGATGTAGTAGTAATCTGGGAAGGTTTGTTCCCAACCTCTTCTCTCACCGGGGGTTGATTAATGCCTTGATCCATAATTTTAACTGTTTGTTTCATGGATCAGCATCCATCTTGGTGAAGCTTGTTGAGGAAGGATCTTAGCCCTTCTTGTCCTCGAGCTAAGTTTTGGATAAGAGCCATCTACCCCAGCATCTGGATTCTCATTGCTTCTACCTCAGCTTGCAGTTGTTCCAATTGTTCATCCTTGTTGTTGTCAGGACGTTCCTTGGTCAGATTCCCGGTGAAGAGTGTTTTCAGGTCTTCTCGCCCCTTGGATAGATTCAGGAGAAATTCCTTGAACTAGGCATCTTGAGCTTGGAGATCTCTGTTGTCTTGTTGGAGAGCCATTGTTGAAATAAACAGCGAGAACATGAGAGACCTGCTTTGAAACCTTCTTATGCAATGATATGTATGATATGTATGCAATGTTTTCAAGGATCTCGCGGGGTAAACAAGAAACTGTTAGAATTTGATTGCAGCTTGATTGAAGAAACTTCGTGTCGTTGAGAGTCCTTCTTCAAGAGTCAAGCTCACCATATCGAGTGGGTCATAGCCACTGACTCAAGTTATCGTGTTTTGATCTCTAGACGGCATCGGTTAGAGGAAAATAAATCCCCTTTCCCCTTGCTAGACGTTTGGTTCATCATAACCTGCACCACAGGCCCTTGAGATCCTTGAAATGGTTAAGGAAATGCTATGGTATAATGTTATGATGTGTATGCTACGCGTTTAAGAAAAAGTGTGAGGTGATGTAAGCAAGTAAACCCGGAAAGAAATCCAAGTTATTGGATAAGGACTGTAAACAAAACCTACAAGGAACTCATGTTGTCAGATAATAAAAATGTGCAAGTAGTTCAAGTTGAAAGCACACAAGTCACACAAACAGCCTTAGGTTTAGGCTTGCATGGGTTTTAAGGTAGTACCCTCTTGAAGTTTAGTTGGTTCAACCTGTCCTAGAAAAGTAATCGGGTTCTAGAGGATCTCAATATCACCGACCATCCTCCATCGGTCATGGTTTCAGCTCACGCAATCTTTTCTTGCGGCCGGAACTATCTCGAGATTATGGTCTCAATGAGTGTAGCATCGAGTATCAACCAGTTCTCATCTTTACACCGAGGCCGGCTATCTCACTACTTTCTAATGGCCAAGTTGGTCGATTAAGGGTTCTAAGGTCAGTTGATGCTTAACAACACACGTAGCAGCCCCGTATTCTCCTTGTTTCTCCACAAGGGATACCGGTACCGACCAATGTTCCACATCAACGTAGCTACTGCTTCAACCGTATCGGTCTACGTCATATAGTTCCCTCACAGTCTATTGCTACATACCTAAAAGGTATCCCCAGATATGGGTTAGGATCTATAGTAACCCCAAACAAAACCCTTAAAAGTAAAGAAAACAAAGAAATCAAGAGAAGCAATTATGATGACCTAGATCCTAAGGTATACCCCACTTATTTAACTCCCTAGCAGAGTCGCCAGTTTTGTGATACGGTGGCAGAACCGACTGTTTAATACTGGTTTGCGTTTTGCGCTTTTTATTCGCAAAATGTTGCGGTAAGCAAGAGTCGCCACTGACTTTTATTTCATCCAATTGGAAAGGAAAAAAGTACAGAAAAAATCCTTTTTCGAGATATTCGGAGTACGGGGGGTAGATTATAGAAAAGGAAGGTGTTAGCACCCTTTCCATCCATGGTTTTCCATGGGCTCTTAGGTACTTTCTCATCTTTTTAAAATTGCTTGTGTGTGCTTGTTTTTCGAAAATGTTTTACTTCGTGATAACCCTTGTATCAGTCCTCAAAGGTGTGACGAAGTTTGTTTTGAAAATTGTTTTGAAAGGTTTTTGTGTGAAAAGTTTTTACTTGAGCAAGTACCTACTAGCATCTACCTACTCGAAAAAATATTGTTTTTATTCTTGTTTCCTTTAGACAACGCTATCCCACTATTGAGAAATAGGTAGCACTGTTGTTGGAGTTTGAAAGGGTCAATTCGAAAGGGACTTAATGGTCATTGAAGGCAACATGTAAGGATACCTTAGCAGTTCGAAGGTACTGTCATTATATATTCGTAGGCAACATCGAGGGACAAGATCATATACCGTAGGCAACTTCGAGGGACATCGAGGGACCATGATATTTATGATGATTTTTATATTGAGGGTCTTTTGCTAAGATATCCCTACGTTCGAGGGACATGACCGTTGTTTTCCGAGGCAACCAAGTGAGGCATACCCTAAGAGTGCGGATGTGCGATGATTTGATTTCAGTTATTATCTTTGCACATTTAGGGTTGTCTAGCCGTTTTAAAATTGTCATGCAATCATGTCATAAAATCCTATTATCATACATCTAACGGTTAATATTTTGCAAGAATTAAAATGCGAGAAATAAAACTACCCTATTACAAGGCTTCGGGGAGGGGGATTAATTACATAGCCAAAAAACCCGTAAGAAAAAAACGATAAATAAAAGCCCTAGATTAAACTATTACAAACCAGGAGCAGTTACAACAATATTGCAAAAATATATAATCAGCGCGTGGAGAGTTAAATACGAAGCGACTAGGGTTTTGACCCTTGACTGAACCTAATTGTAATTGATTAAAGTAGACATATTTTTTTGTCATTTCTTGTTATTTAAGAAAGTAATGAAACAATTGAATTAAAAAGGAAAATCCTAAATTTTAATTAATTTTAATTGTGAAAGAAATTAGAATTGCCTTAAATTAATTAAACTAATTAAATTGAAAACACATTTATTTAGAAAATAAGTCTTCTTTTTATGATTTTTTTTATTGGTAAGTTTTAGAAAATAATTTTGGTGTTGGTAAAAAAAGCAGAATAATTAAAGAAAAGAAAATTAGAGAAAAATAAGAAATAACCCAAGTGCCTGCTGTAAGCGGCTATGATCAGAGGATGATGGTCTAGAGGATGGTGATCAGAGGATGATGGTTCAGAGGATGGTAATCAGAGGATGATGGTACTGGGCCTGTTCTTGGCTAGTGGACCCAGCAGATCATGACCAGAGGGTGCTTGATCTGGTCTTGGTTGATGAGTCCAGAAGATGATCCTTAGAAAGTGCAGGCGCTGGATCTGGTGAATACAAAGGGAGAAAAATTCCAAAAGGTCACGCCTGGGATCAAATCCAGAATCATGAACTTCTGACTTCCTTCTTCGGACCAATTGCGCTGGGTGTTAGTTGATCAATCCAATAGAAACAAACAAATAGATCAGAACTATAGACTTCTGGCCAGAGTAAACGCGCCAGAATTTAAACCGTCCAGTAAAGTTGTGACACGCCATCGTTTTCTTCCCTGGATCTGTCGTTTAAAACTATGAACCTTTACCTACAGACATGGCATTGTGGCTATAACCCTATGCATTTCAGAAATTGCATACAAGCGATATAAATAAGATTCAAGACCATGGATCAACTGGGTTTGACCCGGTGATCTCAATGATCTCCTCCATTAGGGCCAATTGTTCCTGTATGAAAAATCCCTAAAAACGAAGCATGAACCCTAGCCATGGCAACTTGGTATACAATTAATGAAAACACATTTAAACATGACCATTAGTTTGCATACATCATAAGTATTAAGAATATGTCAATTATTCATGCTAAAGATGCCAGAATTAATGGATTTGAAATCAAGAAAAGTGAGAAATTGTGTGGTACTTACAACGCGTTTCTGGGTGTTATGAGGCTTGTTAGTGGTTGAATATTGATCCCTGGATGTCCACCAATCGATTGGTGTGCCTGGAATGGCTTGAGGAAGCCTGGAATTGGGAATTTAGTTAGCAACTTTTCCTTGAAATTTTGAGATTTTTTCTCTTCTTTTCATGCCTTCAACCTTCCTGCTTTTGGTCTTCACATGTTCCTTATGTACCCTAGAACGAATTAGGGTTACAAACTTGATTCAAATCTTCTTCAATTAAGATCATTGATTCAAGATTTGATCCTTATGCAAATATTTCCAAATCAAGCCAAATTCAATCTTTTTGTGTCCAAATGAAGTTTGCACGATTCGATTCTCTTTCCAGCTGTATAATAGGCCTAAACATGCACAAAATCTCAAGCTTTGATTAGTTTTGATATTTTCATGAATTTATTTTGATTTTATTTGATTTTATTGAAATAAAATCAAAATAAATGACAAAAATAAAATAAAGACAAGTGGGAGAGATCATGGGTCGTGGGTCATGTTACAAACTCAATGCAAGCATAAAAATTTGGGCGCATTTGATAAAAAAATGCAATTTTGGCCACATTTGACTTTTGCTAATTTTGCAAAAAAGGTCAACTTTTCCAATGCATAACTCCTTCAATGTTGACCCTAGAGATGTGTTCTTGGACTTTTTACAAATCTTAGGATGTCTTCTAAGCAACCCTTTTGGTCTAATCTCAATTGAGTCTTTCATGTTCATGTATGAAGCTTTGACAAAAAAGGTGTTTTTGTTGACTTTCCAAAATCACCTATAATGTCCAAATTTATATCTTCTTGTGAGTGCATATTTTGAACTAGGGAGCTGAATATGAATTGTATGGAATTACATCCTCTTCAAAATGAGCTTTGGATGGGTCATTTTTATAAAGTATGAGAAAGTTATGCTTGGTCAAAGTTGAGTTGACTTTTCCTACAAAACCCTAATTTAGCAACTTTTGGGTTTTGATGAATTGTGAGCAATCCTTGAGGAATAATGATCAAACCTTGATCAAATGATGAATAATACTTCAAAATTAGGATGTTGACAAAAAATCTTTAAGTTTGATTGTATGTAGGACACAGTTGACTTTTACCCTAGCACTGTCGATTTTCAAGCCTTTGAGAAATTGACTGAGCAAACTTCCTCTGTAAGACTTGAAACTTGACATGGATGATCTTGAGAACATATTAGGACAATGGTGAGCATTTGGGATCCTTTGGACTCAAACATCTTGATGCAAACTGAAACCCTAATTTGAGGTAGACTGCCTTAAGAGAGAGTTTGTTTGGTCAACCCTTGGACTTCCTTGAGCAATTTGAAGACCTCATTTGAAATATATTGAGAAATATGGGAGGGAAAATTTTGGGGTACAACAATGTTCTTCCAGTTCCTCTAAATGTCCTGACTGCTCCCTGGCCATTCGCAATGTAGGGCATTGACATGATCAGAGAGATCAAACCGATAGCTTCTAACAAACGCCGCTTCATCTTGGTTGCCATTGATTACTTCACGAAGTTGGTTGAGGCAGCTTCCTTCGCTTCTGTCACCAAAAATGTTGTGGCCTCATTCATCAAACAAAATCTTATCTGTCGGTATGGTATCCCAGAAAGAATCATCACAGATAATGGTACCAATCATAACAACACTATGATCACTGCACTATGCATACAATTCAAGATCCAGCATCATAACTCTTCTCCTTACCGGCGGAAGATGAATGGCAGTGTAGAAGCCGCTAATAAAAACATCAAAAAGATCATACAAAAAATGACAGTGACCTACAAGGACTGGCATGAGATGTTACCATTTGCTCTTCACGGTTACCGTACCACGGCGCGTACATCAACAGGGACAACTTCTTTCTCCTTAGTTACGAAATAGAAGTTGTCCTACCAATTGAAGTCCAAATACCTTCTTTGAGAATCATAAAGGATGCGGGGTTGAATGAAGACGAATGGATTCAAACTCGACTTGACCAGCTGAACTTGATTGATGAGAAGAGGCTTACGGTTGTCTGCCATGGACAGATGTACCAAAAACGTATGATTAAAACTTTTAACAAGAAAGTCAGATGTCAGGTATATTGGGTTGGTGACTTGGTAATCAAGCATATCATATTGCCACAAGGTGATCCCAAGGGAAAATGGACTCCTACATATGGAGGAGCATTTGTGATAAAAAATATATTTTCTGGTGGGGCAATGATCTTAACCACTATGGACGGCGATGACCTTCCGCATCGTGTAAATGCGGACATAGTTAAAAGATATTATGCATGAACAAAGACCCGCTAGGTCGATTGACCTAGGAAAAAATTAGGGTATCTCGACGAACCAAAAGGGTTCGGGCAAAAAGTAGGGATAAAATACAAAAAAAAATTGTACACCAGGCAAGCTGAAAACCTGAAAAGGCGGCTTGGATAAAAAACGGTATCCTGGTGGACTGAAAAACCGAAAGGGTGGTCCAGGAAAAAGTTAGGGATTTTAAAGCGTATGACTATGTCCCATTGGATCACCTTACAGCCACTCTCCGACATTAATCGTCAAACTCGAATGGTTCTAATCAATCCAATCATCTTCGGACAAAGCAGCAAGTGGAGGAGACGTTCAGAGACATGAAGGCTATAGCAGAATGGGAACCCCAATGGGATTATTTTACATAGCTTTATTTTCTTTGTATCAACTTTTGATTTTTTACGATGACATTCTCTTACTAGGATGTTCATCCCTTTGTATCAAAATGCTTATTCAAGTTAATACAAAGATACTCCTTTGAAAGTGCAAAACTATATGTGTTCTTTTTTACTTTCCTGTTTTGTTTGCAAAAACGTCCAGTGCCTATTTTTGAACATATGCATTTGAACGTAATTACTGTTTAGAAATAAACACAGAAAAAAGGAAAACTAAACAGAAAGACAATTACTAATGGCTTTAATAAACAGGACAATATATATGGGCCATAAAATCCCCGTAGATACTTTCCCTAAAACAGAGCAGAAGCAAGAACATCCTACTACAGGGTCGTTGTCATATCTCTAGCATGCAGCTTAGTGGTATCTTTTGCCTTCGTATCCCTGACGGAGCAAAATTTCCAGTTACCACCTCAAAGATTCCCCAGTAAAAGTTGCCCAGCTTCTCAGGATTTCCCAGTAGGATTTCCCAAAGCCCACGTGCAATGCACGGTGTTTCTCTTCCCCAATAGAGTTTATTTCTCTAATTTTGGAAACCCATCCATCAACGCTTTAACTTTAACAAAGCATGAAGACTTACACCCCTCACTCCCAACAACATTCAGGGATTTATTTTCCCTAATCCAACAACACTGCAGCAGAACAACTTACATGTGCATATGTTGCAGTCATACATCATAAACATCGATAGCACAAATGCATATATCACAATCTCATTTATTTTGATAAAAACATCATTATTTCATTAATTTCATACATCATGTCATTGAATACAACTAACTCTTTACCTTTTCAGGAAAGATCAATCAACAGAAAATCATCATCAACAAATTTTCAACAAGTCAAGGCAATTATCTCTGAATAAATCAATGTTAGATCAATTCTCGAAATAGGACTAGATTGACTATCTACATGACAAATACTCACTCCAGGCCTCTGTTGGTTCAGTTTAAACCTCTCAACAGTTTATCCTGATTCTTTCCTGCAAACATCTTCTTTGGTTAAGATGAATTGCTCCAAGATTTATTCTGATTCTTTTCCAGACCCCTGCTGGTTTAGTTTAAACCTCTCAACATATTATCTTGATTCTTTCATGTAGACATCTTCTCTGGTTCAGATAAATCGCTCCAAGATTTATTCTGATTCTTTTCCAGACCCCTGTTGTTTCAGTTTAAATCTCTCAACGGTTTATCCTGATTCTTTCCTGCATACATCTTCTCTGGTTCAAATAAATCGCTCCAAGATTTATTCTGATTCTTTTCCAGACCCCTGCTGGTTCAGTTTAAACCTCTCAATGATTTATCCTGATTCTTTCCTGCAGACATCTTCTCTGGTTCAGATAAATCGCTCCAAGATTTATTCTGATTCTTTTCCAGACCCCTATTGGTTTAGTTTAAATATCTCAATGATATATCCTGATTCTTTCCTGCAGACATCTTCTCTGGTTCAGATAAATCGCTCCAAGATTTATTCTGATTCTTTTCCAAACCCTAGTTGGTTTATTTTAAATCTCTCAACGGCTTATCCTGATTCTTTCTTGAAGACATCTTCTTTGGTTCAGATAAATCGCTCCAAGATTTATTCTGATTCTTTTCCAGACCCTTGCTGGTTCAGTTCAAATCTCTCAACAGTTTATCCTGATTCTTTCCCCAGTAGACATCTTCTTTGGTTCAGATAAATTCTCCAAGATTTATTCTGATTCTTTTCCAGACCCCTACTGGTTCAGTTTAAAGCCTCTCAATGAATTATCCTGATTCTTTCTAGTAAAAGATTATTCAAAACTTCTGCTAGGTTCAGTTTTAAATCGACCAAAGGTTTATTCTGATTCTTTCCCAGCTGAAGTTAAGCTTAGACTTAGTCTAAATTTCTACAAACAGTCATCTTTGGATGGCATCTATAGGCCCATCACCGTGAACTCTCGGTCATTTATCCAAATGGCATATGTAATCCCATTCCTTACACCTTAACCACAATATCATGAAGTGCAAATTTTTGGGCACTTTAGTGTTCAATCGTCTTCCACCTTCAAGTCACAAATGGTAGATATGTTAATCTAACTCTTCAGGTTTAAGATGATTGAACACGGGAAGCTGTTGTACCCCAAAATTTTCCCTCCCATTTCTCAAAAAGATTATCCTGGGCCTTCAGTTTTGTTTCTGTCAAGTTTCAAGTCTCAGATTACAATTTTCTAAGAAATTCATTCAGAAGGGGAAAATGGTCAAAAGCATACTGGAAAGTCAAAATTTGACTTTTTGGGATCAAAAATCAAGTTTCAACAATCATATTTCATCAGGACATGAAATTGGTTCATCAAAATCAGAAGTCGGCAATTACTTTGAAAAAAATCAAAATTCTAAACATTTAGAAAATTTCCTAAGTGTTAAGAGAATATGATACTTTAGAACTTTTGGGATAGCTTCCAAAAAAGTGCATTCAGAATTTGCAAAGACGGTCCAGAACATGACTCTTTAATCAGAACATTTGAAAGTTGTTTCCTTCGATCAGAACTTGACTCTTTAGCATATAGAGGATACGTTCTATGCTTCAATCAGAGCCTCACCCTTCGAATCTCACTCTGGTATTCTGCGATCAGAACATCACCAAATCCCAAAACCTCGTTTGAGCAGTATGTAGCACTGCTATAACACAGTCCTGCAACCAGTTGCCACAACACTCTAAATTGCTGCTGATCTAGTCCACGCCTGCATTTTTCTCAAACCCTATAGTTGCACCAACTTAGCATATGAAATTTGTGTTTAAAAAGCAACGGAATAGTATTCCAAAAGGGTTTAAATCTCATTTGTTCCCCCCTCCCCCCCCCCCCCCCAAAAAAAAACTACAACAAACTCATCTATAAATATTTGTTCCATCACACGTTCAAGGGGCTGGCTTTTGAAAAGAGAGAAAAGAAAACAGTCAAACATTCATAAACCCGGAATTCCTAAACAAAACAAAACCTTTGTTCTTCCCTTTGAATCAAAGAACATAATGTTATATTCCGTTCTTGCTAACCCCAGAACATCTGAAGGCAGCAACTCAAGTCCCAAACACACGCTTCAGATTCAAGGTAAGTCTTTTTGACTTTGAATTTTTCATTCAGAACATCATTAAATATGTAAATATCATAGTGTTGATGTTGTCCATATCATCGCATAAGTAGAAAAACTGTGGATCATAACTTCTTGAATAAGGCTAGGCTCAGAATTAGGATTAGAACTTCTATAAACTGTCGTGTTTTTACCTTTCTGATTTGTTGTTGTTAAGAATTGAATAAGTTACAGATGTTCTAGATAATGTAAGGAAGGAGGTGAAATGTAACACAGAACTTCTGAGTTTTCTTTCCCACTATTTTGACACAGTATTAGAACTTCTAGATTTTTTCTCACTGTTTTAGCACAACATCAGAGATTTTAGGTTTTTTTCTCACTTATTTAGCATAGCATCAGAACTTCTAGATTTTTTCTCATTGTTTTAGCACAGCATCAGAACTTCTAGATTTTTCTCATTGTTTCAACACACACAGAACTTCTAGGTTTTCTTACTGATTAGCACATACAGAACTTCTAGGCTTTCTTACTATTTTAACATAACACACATAACTTCTAGATTTTTTCTCACTGTTATAACACAACACAAAAATTCTGATTTCTTTCAGAACTTCAGCGCGCAGCAACCCAGAACTTTTGATCTCCTTCGACGTTTCCCTCTAAACTACAGCGGGTCTGGCATAAGAACTTTTGATCCCTCTTATTTTTATTTTTCAGCAACGTGCTGACCCTATTCTCATTATCTTTCCTTTTCTTTTTTATTCTTATTACTTTCAGCATTAATACTTATTTTTAATATAACAAGACATAAAAAATATTTTCTTTTTATTAATTAATTACATTCCTTTTTATTTATTAAGACAAAAAATCATTTTCAAAACAAATCCTTTCCTTTTTCTTGTATGGTACAATTCAATATGGTTGTAATAGATAATTAGGATTTAAATTCTTGTAAATCCCCATTTATAAATATGTACCCCCCATCCCTGAAATGATGTAATAGTTTAGGATTTATTTTCCGCATTTTATTTGCTTTCATATTGTTAGTAATTATGATGTATGGCAAGATAAAATCAACGAATAGATAACCCTAATCAAAGATAAATACATGTAAATCAAACACACTTGCATACTAGTACCTCTAGGGTAATCTGACTTTGTTGCCTTTTGGAAAATAGTCATGTCTCTTGAATATGGGCATTTTAGCAAAGACTCTCGATAAAAGATCGTAGTCCCTCGATGACCCTCAATGTTGCCTTCGGTAAACAATCTAGTCCCTAAACGACATTGCTAAAACGTCCCATAGGTTTCCTTCTATGACTATACAAACGTCCCACCCCCGTTCCTTCACATCCAATGATGGGGCTTCTTTCCAATTAATGGTAAGATAGCAACATCTAAAGGATAAGGAAAAGAACATTTAAGACCTTTTGAGTAGGTAGGATGCTCCCAGTTGCTCGCTTGCTCCCAACAAAAACATTTCTTTACACCCATAACTTCACTTTGAAACATTTTTCAAAAGACAAAAACTTTGTATGCGTTCTTATAGAAACGAGAACCGTTACAAAGACACCTTTTCAAAATCTCTTTCAAAAATATATTCCATAATCACTTCTTTGAACTATTTTCCAAACAACACTTTGTACGTGTTCTTATAGAGACAAGAACCATTACAAAGACGTTTTCAAAATACTTTCAAACCCCATACCACAAGCACATTTTCAAAAAGAAATTGATCTAGCAAGCAACTAAGAGCCCGTAGAAAACTACGGATGAAAAGGGTGCTAATATCTTCCATTTTCATAACCTACCCCCTGAACTCAAGAAAATAATCTCAAAGGTCTTTCCTGTTCTTTTCAACCTTTCCTTATTGGATAAAATAAAATTCGGTGGCGACTCTTTCTATCCGCAACAATTGCGATCAAACGCAAAACACCCAAGTCAATTCTCCCACAGTATTACAGTATGCAAAGCAAGCAATTTGTTATGTACAAATAGTCATATACATACAAAGCAGATAATTCCTTAGGTTTAGGCTTGCATTGAGTTTGATAGGTAAGTACCCTCTTAAAGTTTAGTTGGCTCAACCTGTCCTAGAAAGTAATTGGGTTATAATGGATCTCAATATCACTTATCTTTCTTCATCAGGTATTGTTTCAGCATAAGCCTCTTTATTGGCGACCGAAATATCCCGGAAGTCCGATCTCAATGAGAGTAGCATCGAGTATCAATCAACTTCAGAATGCACCAAAGCCGTCTATCTCACTACTTCCTAATGGTCAAGTTGTTAAATTAAGGTTCTAAGGTCAGTTAGTGCTTCATGACACCATACAGTGGCCCCGTATTCTCCTTGACTACTCAAGGGCTACTGGTACCAACAAATGTGTTACACTAATGTAGTTATTGCTTCAACCATGTTGGTATATCCTGCATAGTTTCCACACATTAGGTAGACGTTTCCCTTTTGTTAATCCAAACCTTAGGACTACCATTGTATGATAACATTAAGTTAGAAATAGGCTAGTCTCCCTTATAATCTTTTCTTCCCTTTTTGCATCTTTGTATTCAAAACTAAAACCTTTTTCTTTAGAAAATCATAAAACATGCTAATCACACTTAAACCCTTTTTCAAGGTAACAAAAATACAAACCAACTCAAACCTTTTTGTGCACTCGAGCACCTTTTCTCTAAAACCCTTTTCAGGTAAGGACATAATTATTTTACTTATGTGCCAATGCATAAGTCTCTAAAGGTCGAGCTGCGGTAGAAGGCGGAATTAACACTGTCCATAAAAAACACAAAACAGACAAAAACATATGAGCTGAATTGCGGTAGCTCTGATTCCTCAAAAAGGATATGTAGGCATTGTGGTAGGGCCCAAGCGAGTACAATTTTATTTTCCCTACATTCTTTCTCCTTTATTTTGCATGCATTCTTCCTCAGTAGTAAACAATAAGCATAGATTTAAACACACCCATAAGATAGATAATAAGAGTGGATACTGTAGAGTACTACGGGCGTGTGGGGTGCTAATACCTTTCCCTCGCGTAACAGACTCCATTACCATATCTCTCGGTCGTAAGACCTTGACTTCTCCCTTCTCAGGTTTTCTCGATGTTTACCTTTCCCTCCATGTGGGATAAAAGACTTTCGATGGCGACTTCATTGTTTGATGATTTTCAGCCGGTCGTTTCAAGCGGGATGCCCTAACTTTTTCCTAAGCGACTTGCTTTCAAGTTTCGACTTAGTAGGGCTTTTTGTTTCTTTATTATTCATAATTTCCCTTTAGAACAAGTCATGTGACCCTAAGTATTTGAACTTTTGGAGGAAAGTGACTGCCTCATTCCTTGGTCGGTGAGGGATAACCATTATTGTATCGATTCGATCTCGACCTCAGGATTTTTGTGAGGAAATAACCATTGTGGTTTTGATATTTTCTGACCTCATAATGCAAGGGGTAAAATGTGGTGATCCTCAGATAGGACACTCCTTCTGAAATTTGAATGCTCAATCAAATTATATGAACATCTACCCTGTCGCGGGTTAAAAATAAGGGTTTTTTCCGAACAGAAAAGAAACTCCTACTTCGAAGGCTCAGAGGGGTTAACGAGGGTCTATCTCCCTTATATCTCTGGTGTTTGGGATTGAAACAAGACTTGTACATCGTTAGCAAGGTTTTTACTCGAAAGCATACCATTTAAGATTCTAGGTAAATTTCTGTCATCCTCCCTCCAGAGTCATTGCTTTATTAATAAGAGTTGAATATCAATAACATAGTAAAACAGATAAGAGTGATAACAAATGGATTAATTCAAGACAAACATATTCAATGCATCATGATTTAATATTCAAAATATGAACAAGTTTTTCATACAAGAAAGTATTGAACAAAACAATTAAGGTTGCAAATGAAAATGCAAATGAAAAATCGAAATTTCCATGTTGAGGAGATAAGTCTCCGTATGGACTGATTGCTTCAAACAATCTTCAGCAACCTTGAGGCTCACTTGGATAAGAGATTCTTTGTCTGATATGGACACAACAGTCTCTGAATTGATCCAAGCTTGGACTTTATCTCTGGATGACAAACCATCTTCAACTGAATATTTGAATGCCCTAGAATATACTCACCATATATTTTCTTAAAAGAGAGGGTGAACGTTGTACCAAGCAAAAAGTTCAAAATTGTCCTCCACATTAGAAATTGGAATTTGTAAAAGACGCTAGGCAGGAGCTAGACTTTACTCAAACCTCTTGAAATCTTCAACATCACGACCAAATGTCCTAAAATGAGAGACATACCTAGCATTTATATCAGGAGAGAGATTAATCAACTGAATACTCTCCAAAGCATGAAGCTTAATCAACTGAATTCCCAACAGACAAGGAAGTGTCTGGATGTAAGGAATTGAGATGGTATCCACATACTTCTTAGTATTATTCTATCTTTTATTAAAAGCTTTTCCCATGCATTCATTTGGGAAACAAGAATTGACTGCTGACGAGAAGATCAGGGAACACAAAACTGTGGAAAGTGCCCTTGACTGAATAATTAGGTACCCCGGCGTGGTAACCACATCTGACATTGGTAACAGGATTTTGAAGGGGAATTTGTAGACGGTACTGAAGCACTGAGCCTAACCCACTGAAGCTTAAACAATTGTGGAAACAAATGTTAATAAAGCACTGAGGTGGGATCAAAACCATTCTCCAAACCTATTATGCCCTTGCTGATAAAACAAACCTCTTGAGTTCAACTGGTAAATGGGAACCATCTACTGATAAGACATTCCAAGCACTCAAGATAGTGGATGAAATCCACAATGCACTCCATGGTTTTGAAAGAAATCCCAAAAAAGATGAGGAGAAGAGAATAACTCATGTTACAACAGTCGGTGTGGGATTGCTGACACTATCATCAAGACTTCCATGACCCGGCTCCACTGAGTCTTCAACTTATTATCTTCCTTCTCGAATAGTTATCGATCACGGGCCAAGGCTTGCACGTATACCACAAACAACCACGTCTAGATCTTCATCCCGACCAATACACCACGAAGTTGTTCCATAACTGATCTCTTAACACGTGACAGCGAGAGTTCAAGTCTGTATATCTGAAGAGAGCACCAAATCTGAATATGAATTTCCAAATCTGAGTACCTGTTATGAATGCATGAATATGCATGATGTGCATGAGTGGATGCAATGACATATTCGATCATTTTCAAAGAACCCTCATGCTTCTAATTTTGATTGTAAACCAGTAAAAGGTGGAGAACTGCAACACAAAGCTCACAAGCATGATTCCTTGGAAATGGAAAGAACATGTGTGTTAAAATGACGTTAACAAAATATATGTTCAATAACCTGAGATCAAGGTTCCATACACATGGAAAATGGTTGCATTATCTCTACACTGAATAATGAATATCACCGGATCAAAGGTTTGACGCCACCTATGAACACAAAAGAACCAAGTATTAAGTGGATCAGCAATTGCATGAGACCAAAATCTTCCTATCATAAAAGATACATGTTGAACTGCCGAAATAAACGGCCATCACAAGGTAAGAAGTCCAGAACAAAACCAGCAGAACACATAGCCAATGACAGTATCAAGTCACCATCAAAAATACACAGTAACTATCAGAACATGGTCACTAACAGAACTCAAGTCACCAACATAATTGGGGTCACGAACAGAATAAATAGTCACCATCTGAACAAAATAGTCACCATATTTACCTGTAAGAATCAATCATCCCTCCCCACTCATGGGTGAATTCTAGGTCAGGTTAAAGTCGAGGGTAACTCAGAATCACGGGTCCTCCTGGAAGCATTATCGTCATTCTACATACGTGGAGGATGATAGCACCCTATTTGTACTTCATCTAAGCGCAGACGACATGATCGCATAGTAGGACCTTCATCCAGTAGCAGTCATGTTCCACTTTATTCCTAGGTTTCCTAAATAGTGCACTTTGGCCTGAGTACTGGGCCTTTTACCTCAAAAAGTAACACCCACCCAACATAGAAAACCAGAAGCCAACACAACAGGTAATCAATATGGAAAGCAATAAAATGCATGCACAAACATATGCTCAGATAAACATATACAAAATGAACAAGATATAAAGCATAAAAATAAACACCCAATGAAAAGAAAGCAAGAGCTAGGATCGACTCCGGGATGGACCAGCATTTGGTCGACCTATCCCCAGTGAAGTCGTTAGCTGAATTAACCGACCGAACCGTCATCTGATATTAAAAATCAATGGAGTCACCACCGAACGTCTTTTATCTCGCCGAAAGGGAAAGGTAAACATCGAGAAAACCTGAGGATGGAAAAATCATGATCTTACGACCGAGAGATCGGGTAAGGGAGTCTGTTACGCGAGGGGAAGGTATTAGCACCCCACGCGCCCATAGTAGTCTACAGTATCCACTCTTGTTGTTCTAATTTAAGGGTGTGTAAAATCTATATCTATGTTTAAGAGCTAAAAGAAAATGAAAAGAGGGAATGCATGCAAAGAAAGAAAAAAAAGAAAAGAAAGTGTGGGGGAAAAAAGGAATATTTACAAAGATATGCTCGATTAGGCCCCACAAAAGCCTCTGCCTACGTATCCCCTTTAAGGAATCAGAGAAGCCATAGTTTGGCTCATATATTTTGGTTGGTTTGTGTTTTTTAGTTAAGACAAAAGCAACAATCAAGAAGGCAAAACATTAGATAAAATGACAAAACATCAACAATGATGGTAAAACAACAAAAAAGGATGACAACACATCACATGGAAACACAAAATCAGATAATATGATAAGACATCAGCATGATAACAAAATATCAGACAAGACGACAAAACATTACACCTAACAATGATATCGAAAATTAAAATAGGATAATGAACATACGCTTCGGCGAAACATCGGTAACAAAGATATGCAATGGCGAAACATCGGAAAAAATATAAAAAGATAGCATGGCAAAGATGATGAGACATCAATAATCCATATGATGAAACATCACACCTAACAATGATATCGAAAATCAAAGTAGGATAACAAACATGTGCGACGGTGAAACATCGGCAACAAACATATGCGATGGCGAAACATCGACTAAAAGATGGCAAGATAACATGGCAAAGATGGTGAGACATCACAATTCATATGACAAAACATCACATCTAACAATGATATTGAGAATCAAAGTAGGATAACAAACACATGCAATGTCGAAACATCGGCAACAAACATATGCGATGGCGAAACATCGGCTAAAAAGATAACAAGATTACATGGAAAAGATGGCGAGACATCAACAAATGAGATGATAAAACATCACACCTAACAATGATATTGAGAATCAAAGTAGGATAACAAACATATACGATGACGAAACATCAGAAAAAACATATGCGATGGTGAAACATCGGCTAAAAGATGCCAAGATAACATGGCAAAGATGGTGAGACATCAAAATTCAGATGATAAAACATCACACCTAAAAATGATATTGAGAATCAAAGTAGGATAAACAAACACATGTGATGGCGAAACATCGGCTAAAAACATATGCGATGGCGAAACATCGGCTAAAAGATAATAAAATAACATGGCAAGTGTGATACGGTGGGAGAACTGACTTGAAGTTTTTCATTTCATTCGCACTTATGCGGTTAGAAAGAGTCGCCACCGACTTTTCTTTTATCCAAAAGGAAAGGTAAAAAAGAACAGGAAAGACCTTTCGAGAATTTTCTCGGGTTTGGGGGGTAGATTATAAAAAGGGAAGGTATTAGCACCCTTTTCATCCATGGTTTTCCATGGGCTCTTAGTTACTCGTTTAGATCACTTGCTTTTATTTGATTGTGTACTTATGGTGTGGGCTTTGAAAGTATTTTGAAAAAAAATCTCTTTGTAATGGTTCTCGTCTCTATAAGAACGTATACAAAGTTTTGTTTCGAAAAGTGGTTCAAATATGTGTTTGTGAATCGTGTTTCAAAAGGTGTTTTGAAAAGAGGTTTTGCAATGGTTCTTGTCTCTATAAGAATGTATAAAAAACGTTTTATCCTTTTTTGAAAATATTTTGAAATGAGAGTGTAGGTGTAAATATTTTTGTCGTGAGCAAGCGAGTAACTAAGAGTGAATCTATCTACTCGAAAGGTCTTAAATTATTCTTTTCTTCCTCCTTTTGATGGTGCTATCTTACCATTGATTTGGTAAGAAGCCCCACCATTGGATGTGAAGGGACAGGCGCGGGTCAGTTTTACAATCGTTGAAGGCAACTTGTGAGACGCTTTAGCAATTTTTTTGTAAGGGACGAGATCGTTTTAACCGAAGGCAACATCGAGGGTCATCGAGGGACTACGATCTTTTTTATCGAATGGTCATTGCTAGAGTGTCTCATATTTGAGGGACATGATTGTATTTCCGAGGCAATAAGCGAGGTTTCCCTAGAGGTGCGCGTGTGAAAAAGTGTGTTGGTTTCAAGTTATTTTATTCTTTGATTAGTTAATCTAGCGGTTGATTTTTGAATCTTACCATACACGCCTAATTACTATACAGTATATAGAAAGAAATAAATTGCGGGAATTGAAATTCTAAGCTATTACAGAATGTTCGGCAATGGGAGTACAATTGTTACAAATGGGGGATGAATCAAATGAAATAGCAATGTCCAAATATCAAGCAATACAACCAAATCGAATTTTTGTGCGATTTAATATAAAGCTATGACAATTTATGAAAATAAAATCAACAAAGTATTAAATGTATTTACTTGAAAAGAGAAAATAAAACCTATTCTAAAAAATTGATTAAATTATAATCTTTATTATTATTTTTTGTATTCTTATTAATTATACAAATAATTTTAAAGAAAGAAAACAAACTAAGTTAACTCTTTTTGATGTTTTATTAAATGTAAAAAAATTAATAAAAATAAGTTTATATAAAAAGAGAAAATGATAAAAATTAATCACTAAAACCTAAATTAATTTAATAAAAATGTTTTAAGTTTTATTTAACATTTTCATAATAATGAAAAGAAATGTAAAGGAAAACAAATTTAAAAAACGTAATGGGCCTAGGGAGATTTGGGAGAAGGCCCAAAGAGGAATGGTGTTATTTGCTGTAAATGAAACAAGGCCAGATGGGGGGAGAACTAGCAAAGTGTATGGGCCTTAGGGCTAACAGAAAACAAAAGCCCAAGTTCCTTAAACTTAGTTTAGCTTCTGATTAAGGGGATAAAGTGAAATTAGGGTTTGAGAACCCTTTGCAATTCGTAGCGGCGCCGCTCTCATCTTCTTCATATATCCCTATTCCTCTCTACATCTTATTATTCGTCCCTATTTCGCGAGCAAAATCCCTCTCTCCATCTTTATCTCACCATGATTCGTGATTTTCTGAAAACCCTAAGTTTGGATTACCCTAAAAAATGACGAAGTCGGTTCGTCTTATCCTCCCCAACTCTCAATCGCTGGAACTTCTCCTCTCTTGCCTCCCTAGCTTGGTTCCTAGTGGTTTTCTTGAAAAAAGGTTCTGTTCTTTCTAGAAAAATTTACAAATTTCGTTTATTTTATTGTCTTTATCATGTTTTGCTGTTAATTAGGTTTTAACCTCTTAGATGCAGAAAGATGCGTTTATGAAAAATGATGAAGGAGAGAAAATCGTACCTGTTGGAGATTCTTTCTCTGCAATAGAGAGGGGAAGGACGAGATTGAAGGTTTAGTTCTATGGTGGCCGGAGACGGGGGAGGAGATGAGGATGAACGAATCACTTTTCTGGTAACTTCCTCCAGTCTTCTTTGTTGAATGATAAGGATGTTGATTGTTGGATTTTGTGGCTCGTTACTGTTTTATTTGATTATGGTTTTAGGCTTTTGGGATGATGTTACTATGCTTTTGATTGTTGGAGTTTGTTGCAAGTCTTTGGTAATGGATTGTGACAGGTTTTGTTGATGGTGATTCTGTTACAGGTTTTTGGATATGTTTTTGGTTATGAATTTTTTTAATAGGCTTTTGATGTTTTTTTTATTTTGTCCTTTTTATGTTTTGTGATTTGAATGTTGGTTTACAGTTTTTGGAGGTTTGATGGTGTTGAGATGGTTTGAGGTTTGGAGATTTGTTGATGTTTCAACAGGTTTTGTTTGATGGTTTGAGGCCTTTGAAGGTTGTGGATTTGGTTCTTACTATTGGCTTTGTAACAATTTTATGGTGGTTGTTGTTTCTATGGTTTTTTTATTTGTTGGTTTAACAGGTTTGATGAGCTTTTAGATGGTTGGTGATTTTCTGAGTTTTTTGACTTGTTGACAGTTCTTAAGGTTTGGTGTTGTTGGAATTTGGTTTTTACTGTTGGCTTTATAACAGTTTTGTTGATGAACAGGTTGCAGGTTAGGTTGGTGGTGTTGAAATGGTTTGACAGTTTGATTTTGAATGTTTGACAGTGTTTTTGAAGGTTGTTGATTTTGTTAACAGTTTGAAGGTTTGTTTTGGTTATGGTTCAGATTTGGGTTTGACAGTTTTGTGGAGGTTTTAGGTTATACAGGTTTTGAGGGTTGGAGACTTGTTTTTAGTTTTTCTGAGTTTGATAAAATGTTTTTCTATCTCTCCTACTTCATCCTTTTGTTTACTGTTATATTGGTGTTGCTTTGGTTGAATTTCTATTCAAAATGGTGGGAAAACCATCAAATTTTGAATATTTTGGCATATTGTTCTTATACCCTTTTTGATGCAGTTTTTGTTTTCTAGCAACTTCTATGCAATTGTGACCATCAAGGCAGCAGGCCTGTGCATCCCTAGGTGACTTCTTTCCTCTCTTCTCTCTCAATGACACTAAGAAAGTCAATTGCTCTTTTGCCTTTTTCTGAAAAGTTTGCAATAAAATGGAAAATGATGAAATGGCTTCTTGAACAAGTTTCTTGCTTGTTTGACTTAGTTTATTATATTTCTATTCTTCCTTTATTGTCTGCTCTAGCTTATGCTGTTTGTTGTTTTCTTTTTGTCCAATTTTGTTTGGCTCAGTTTGTGCCTTCTGTTTGGTGATGCGCTGCTGTTTGCAATATTTGTTTGGCTGCTGTTTGGGTATTCTGTTTGTTTGGAGAACTTACTTGCATTTCTTGTGTTTGTTTGGACAACTTGCTTGCATTTCTTATTTCTTCTTTTTGTGAACCAAGAAGAATAATCTTCTTGTGACTTGCAAAATAGAGAAAATACAAATGTGATGAATTAAAAATGGCCTTCTGATTCCAAATTGCAAACTTTAATGATGAATAGCATTCTTTCTTTTAAAAATTCTTGATCATGCCCAAATAATTTTATACTAATCACATTTCCTTTCTTTCATTTTCATGTGAGCACAATTGGATGGTGGCAGAGCAGGGGAAGCAAGAGACTCTGTGGCAAGCATGGAAGCAAAGGAACTTCAGTCAACCTTAGACATAGATCCATTGGGATTTTCTTTGTTATTTAGAGAGAAACATTGTTGTATTGTAATCAACAATTGTACTAATTTATTTTTTAAATACCATAAGTTATAAAACATAGAGTATTTAAAAGAACAAATTATTTTGTAACAATGTTTGAAAAAAATGGAGAAAGTCTTATGAGATATTCTGGTGTCCATTGAAACCCTTTAATGTCAATAACTTGTAATTTCCTCTTCGCATCTTAACTGATTCTTAAAGATTCCCAATCAATATAATGGAAACAAAATGCTCCAATATGATAATTTAAATTCCAATAATTCTTTAATCTTGCAATTGCATTCCAAACAAACACGCATTGTCTATTCCATTTCCTAAACAAGCAAATGTTTTAGAAGACGCAAATCATCTGGTTAACCAGGATTAAACAATCATGAGTATCTTACATGACAGTCTTAAATTCCACCTCTTGTCCCAAACAACCATACTTTGAGAACAAACATTGTCTTTTCAGTAAATTTGAGAAAGCATGAAAACCTGTGAAAGCCAATTGAATCTTTTTTGAGAATTCATTTTCTTTTGAGAATTGCAAGAAAAACCCTAGTTGCTGGTTTACTGCCACAGAAGAGAATCTGTCTGATCAATTCCTGAGCCTACTTGAATATTTGAGAAACCCTAGGGTTGTGTCTTCTATGAAAAAAAATGAGAGGGCAAATTTTAGGGTACAACATCTGCCCCTGTTTAATCTTCTTGAACCTAAAGAGTTAGATCAGCGAGTTTTGTCGTTCGTGACTCGAAGGTAAAAGATGATTGGACACTAGAGTGTCCATAAATTTGCACTCGACAAAAGTGTAATTGAGGGAATGGGCTTAAAAATGCCATTTGGAGAGATGTTAGAATCTTGTTGGAGATGGGCTTGTAGATGCCATCTAAGAATGTTTGTTTGTAAATCAAAAGAATAAGCATCAGAATGGTGTCCGTATTTGGAATGTATCTGAACTGTATCTGTACTTGAATCCGAAAAAGCGACATAATGGCTTTCGTGTCTGGAGCGTATCTGGACCGTATCTGTAGGATGAAACTGAATAAGCGACAGAATGGCTTCCGTGTCTGGAGAGTATCTGAACTGTATCTGAACTGTATCTTAAAATTAAGTCTGAATGAGTAACAGAATGACTTCCGTGTCTGGAGTGTATTTGTATTGTATCGGTACTTGGAGTTTGAATAAGTATCAGGATGGAATCCTTGTCTGGAGCGTATCTGAACTGTATCTGAAGTTGAGATCTGAATGAGTGACATAATGTCTTCCGTGTCTGGAGCGTATCTGGACCATATTTGTAGGATGAAACTGAATAAGCGACATAATGGCTTCCGTGTCTGGAGTGTATCTGAATTGTATCTTGAAATTAAGTCTGAATAAGTAACGGAATGACTTCCGTGTCTGGAGTGTATTTGTACTGTATCAGTACTTGGAGTTTGAATAAGTATCAGGATGGCATCCTTGTCTGGAGCGTATCTGAACTGTATCTGAAGTTGAGATCTGAATGAGTGATAGAATGACTTCCATGGCTGGAGTGTATCTGTATTGTATCGGTACTTGGAATCCGAATGAGTAAGAGAATAACTTCCGTGTCTGGAGTGTATCTGTACTGTATCATGAAATTGAAATCCGAATGAGTGACAGAATAACTTCCGTGTCTGGAGTGTATCTGTACTGTATCTTGAAATTAAAATCCAAATGAGTAACAGAATGGCTTCCGTGTCTGGAGTGTATCTGTGCTGTATCTGAAATCTTTGAATATTTGTTAAAGATAACTGTTAATCTTATCCTGAAAAGGGTAAAATGTTAGCTGAAACACAAAGTTATGTTGCATGAAATGTGTGATGCAATAAATGTGTTTTATCCATGTTTATGATATATGAATGTAATGTATGCGCATGTAAGCTGATTTGTTGTATTGCTGAGGAAAATAAATCCTTGTATGCTGTCGGGGAAATAAATCCTTGACTGCTGAGGATTCCGTTGTGAGAGTAATGCCATATACCTCTTGAAGAATCTGCCAGGGGAATCCAGAGAATTTTAATGACTTCTACTGGGAATTATTGACGGGAGTCTTTATTCTGTCGAGAAGCAATAAAAACTCTGTGGGGAAAAAGTTTATCCTGTAGTGAAAACTCTGTGGGGAAAAGCTTAATTCCCCTAGGGAGTTCAGGAGTTTGGGTTGTATGCCAATCTACTGGGGAGTTACCCTAGGTTGGGGAGAAACAAAAGTTAACCGTTATCTGGTTGATTTTCAGTCTTCAAGACAACTTGTTGGGGGAACCTGGAGAAACTGGATGATTTCTGCTGGGGATTGAAAGTTTCAGCTCTGCTGGGGATTGGTAGTTGGTAGTCTCATCTCCGCTGGGGATCTGTAATTCAAAGTTTTGGCTCCACTGGGGATCTTAATGACGTGATGTAGAGATTGCTCATGGAATAGCCTAAAGACGTTTTCCTAATATTTCTACCTGTCAGTAATTACTCTTTTCCATCCTGTTTATTTGTAAACAGTAGTTATGTTCAAATGCATATGTTCATTAATGAATCATTGGACATTTTTTCAAATAAAACACAAGTGTAAAGAAAAAAGGCAAATAGTTTTCTGTACTTTAAAAGAGATATCTTTGTATTTACTTTGAATAAGTGTTTTGTACAAAGGAGACAGACATCCTAGTAAGAGGGTGGTGTCATAAATAAGAAAAATTTACAAAGAAAGATAGCTATGTGTAATAATCCCATGAGGTTCCCATTCTGCTATAGCCTTCGTATCTCCGAATATCTTTTCCATTCATTTCTTTGTCCGAAGATGATTGAATTGATCAGAAGCTCCGAGTTCGTCCGTGAAGAGATTGCCTTTAAAGTGATCCGGCGAGACATAGTCATACGCTTTAATTCCCTAACTTTTTCCTGGACCGCCCTTTCGGGTTTTAAGTCCACCGGGAAACCCTTTTTTGCCCAAGTCGCCCTTTCGGGTTTTCAACTTGCCGGGTGTACAGATTTTTTGTTTTATCCCTAATTTTTTCCTGAACCGCCCTTTCGGGTTTTCGATTCACCGGGATGCCCTTTTTTTGCCTAGGTGTGTCAACCTAGCGGGTCATTTATGCGTAGTATCTTTTGACTATGTCTGCGTTCGCAGGGTGCGGCAGGTCGTCGCCGTCCATGGTGGTTAAGATCATTGCCCCACCAGAAAAGATGTTCTTGATCATAAATGGTCCTTCGTAGGTAGGAGTCCATTTGCCCCTGGGATCACTTTGTGGCAAGATGATGCGTTTGATCACAAGATCTCCAACTTGATACACTTGGCGTCTGAATTTCTTGTTGAAAGCCTTGGTCATCCGCTTTTGATACGTCTGACCATGGCAAACAGCAGTAAGTCTCTTTTCGTCAATTAAATTCAACTGATCAAGTTGGGTTTGGATCCAATCGTCTTCACTCAAACCTGCATCCTTCATGATTCTCAAAGAGGAGATCTGGACCTCAATAGGTAGAACAACCTCCATGCCATATACCAAAGAATAAGGTGTTGCCCCAGTTGATGTGTGAGCCGTGGTACGGTACCCGTGGAGAGAAAACGGTAGCATCTCATGCCAGTCCTTATAGGTGACTGTCATTTTTTGTATGATCTTTTTGATATTTTTGTTCGTAGCTTCGACTGCACCATTCATCTTTGGTCGATAGGGGGATGAATTGTGATGTTGAATCTTGAACTGCTCGCACAAAGCGGTGATCATAGTATTGTTAAGGTTTGTACCGTTATCAGTGATGATCCTTTCGGGGATACCGTACCGACAGATAAGGTTCTTCTTGATGAAGCGGGCAACAACCTTCTTAGTGACGGATGCGAAGGAAGCCGCTTCGACCCACATGGTGAAGTAGTCAATGGCCACCAGAATGAATCGGTGTCAATTGGATGCTGTAGGCTTGATCTCTCCAATCATGTCGATTCCCCACATAGCTAAGGGCCAAGGAGCTGTTAAGACATTTAGAGGAACAGGAGACACGTGCACCTTGTCTGCATAGATTTGACATTTATGACAAGTCCGGGAGTGTTGATAGCAGTCTGCTTCCATGGTAGACCAATAATAGCCTGCCCGTAGAATCTTCTTAGCCATCGTATGCCCGCTAGAGTGAGTGCCGAAGGTACCTTTATGCAATTCAGCCATGATCTTTTCAGCTTAAGTTTTGTCCACACAATGGAGCATAATAGAATCATGATTGCGCTTGTACAGGATGCCATTACTTAGGAAGAACTTAGCTGAGAATCTTCTTAAGAACTTTTTGTCATTGACTGAAGCTCCTTCAGGGTATTCTTGAGCCTCGAGATACCTTTTGACTTCATGAAACCAAGGTTGGTCCACTACTTCTCCGATATTAATCTCGTGACAGTGCACTGGTTCGTCCATCCGTTCAATGGTGATCTGGGGAGCCTCGTTGTCCCAATTAAGTTTAAACATGGATGACATTGTAGCTAGAGCATCTGCTAGCTTATTTTCTTCTCGCGGGAAGTGCTCGAAGGTAATCTGCTCGAAATGTGGTAGCAATGTCAAAACATGTTCTTTGTAAGGGATGAGGTTTGGATGCTTAGTATCCCATTCTCCTTTGATCTGACTGATGACCAAAGCTGAATCCTCAAACACAACTAAAGATTTGATTCCCAAGTCTATGGCAGCCTTGAGTCCAAAGATGCACGCTTCATACTTTGCCATGTTGTTCGTACTGTTGAAGCAAAGTCTAGTCGTGAAAGGAGTATGGCATCCTTCTGAGATATGAGTACCGCGCCGATACCGTTACCAAGCGTATTGGAAGCACCATCAAAGTACAGGGTCCATCGGGATCCTTGTTCAGGTCCGTCATATGGTCTGATATCTTCAATGTTGTCCAATGTCATGATGTCTTCGACAGGGAAGTCAAACTTCATGGATTGGTAGTCTTCAACAGCTTGATGGGCCAGATGATCAGCTAGTACACTGCCCTTTATAGCCTTTTGGGTAGTGTATTGTATATCATATTCGGTCAGGATCATCTGCCATCTAGTTATTCTTCAAGACAAAGCAGGCTTCTCAAAGATGTATTTGATCGGATCCATCTTAGATATCAGCAAAGTGGTATGGGTCAACATATACTGCCTTAGCCGGTGAGCAGCCCATACCAAAGTGCAACAAGTTATCTCAAGCAGTGAATATCTGGTTTCACAGTCGGTAAACTTTTTGCTAAGGTAATAAATGGCATGCTCTTTTCGGCCAGACTCATCATGCTGCCCCATTACGCACCCCATTGAATTCTCTAGGACAGTCAAATACATGATTAGCGGTCTTCCCTCGACGGGTGGCATCAGGATAGGAGGTTCTAGAAAATACTCCGTGATTTTATCGAAAGCAATTTGACAGTCATCATTCCATTTAACTACCTGATCTTTCTTCAACACCTTGAAGATTGGTTCACAAGTAGATGTTAGGTGAGAAATGAACCTAGCAATGTAGTTTAGGCGTCCCAAGAAACCTCTGACCTCCTTCTCAGTTCGAGGAGCAGGCATTTCTTGTATAGCTTTGACTTTGGCAGGATCAACCTCGATGCCTTTGTTGTTGACAATGAAACCTAAGAGCTTACTGTACCGGACTCCGAATGTGCACTTGTTTGGATTCAATCTTAACTTGTACTCCTTCAACCTGACAAACAGCTTTTGCAAGTGATCAAGGTGTTCTTCTTCAGTTTGTGAACGGGCTATCTTGTCATCTACGTAGACCTCTATCTCATGATGTATCATATCATGAAACAAAGCTACCATGGCGCGTTGATAGGTTGCCCCTGCATTCTTCAGTCCGAATGACATCACTTTGTAGCAGAACGTACCCCACTGTGTAACAAAAGTAGTTTTCTCCATGTCCTCATGTGCCATTTTGACCTGGTTATAGCCTGAGAATACGTCCATGAAAGAAAATACTTTGTGCTGGGTTGTATTGTTGACCAGGATGTCAATGTGTGGAAGTGGAAAATCATCTTTAGGGATGGCCCTGTTTAAGTCTCTATAATCCACTCACATTCTCACTCTACCGTCCTTTTTAGGCACGGGCACAATGTTAGCAACCCATTGAGGATAGGAAGTAACAGCCCGAAATCCAACATTGAATTGCTTCATAACTTCTGCTTTGATCTTCTCGGACATGTGAGGTCTCATGCGGCAGAATTTTTGTTTCACTGGTGGACAGTCTTCTCTAGTGGGTAGATGGTGTACCACAATGTCTGTATCAAGTCCCGACATGTCTTCGTATGACCAGGCAAAGATCTCAACATATTCATGCAACAGCTAAATTAAGCGCTCCTTGACACTCGACTCTAGGTTGGCACCCACTCTGATTTCCTTTCTGTCTTTCTCAGTGCCCAAGTTGATTGTATCCAACTGCTCTCCATGAGGCAGAAGAGCCCTTTCCTCTTGTTGTAGAAGCCTAGCCAATTCCCCGGGCACCTCACAATCTTCCTCACCTTCGTATTCGGCATGGTAGATCAGATCTTCAGAGTCACTGGAGGCTATAGCAGTATCGTTACCCATGGGATCCGGAATGGAAGAGTACCTGCATTTGTGAGTGTGGGTGTGTGTAAGGGTATATCCACCTTTAAACAAATAAAATGTAAAAAGAAAGACAATGAACACAAAAGTTTGTATGAAAAACGTCCATGATTCATTGAAATGACATATGAAAATGAAATAAGAACCCTTACAAATGGAACATTGTGCCTCGGGTAAGACACAAGGTTGAAAAAGTATGAATTGTTTGTGAATTATTACAGATCCAACAGAAATGGAAAAGATAAATTACTGTGGTATGAAAGTAATCGAAACAAAGTCTTTTGCTTCCCAGATGCAAAGTCCTCCGCTGACAGTAGGAAAAATCCATTCTTCCAGGATACCCTCTTCTTCACTGTCCTTTAGTGCATTAACCCCTTGGTGGCTGATCTTCACATGTGGCCCTCCGACACAGGAGCGGCGCACGGCCTTCTGACCAGTCGAAGTAAATCCCAAGCCGAACATTCTGATTTGTGAGGAAAGTCTGGAAGCTGCCCCCAGATTGTGCTTCCTCCCTCTTCAACCACTGCTTTTGCATCCATGAGAGATGACATCCGAGGCGGAGGTCTGGTAATCATGTGTACAGAGGACACTGTCTTGGTCTCTGCTATCTCCTGAGCTACCTCCTCAAAATGCTGGAAAGGAGTTTCGATGAATTCACCATCCAATTCTACCCAACGGAAAGAATTCAGATGACTGGTCATGTATTCCTCTTCGCCATGAACAATTATGATTTTCCCTTGGATATGGTACTTGAGCATTTGATGCAGAGTAGAAGTGACAGCTCCAGCATGGTGGATCCAAGGTCTTCCCAACAGGTAAGAATAAGAAGGACGGATGTCCATCACATAGAATATGGAGTTGAAGGTTTCAGTTCCCACCTTAATCGGGATGTCCACCTCCCCGTGGACCATCCCTTTAGAACCATCAAAGGCTCTGACAATGATATTGATGGGTTTCAGGGTTAAGCCTTCACAATCCATCCTATCCAAGGCTTTCTTCGGCAAGAGGTTCAAAGACAAAACAATGTCTACCAGTACGTGTGCTAGGGTTGTCCCTCTGCATTCCATCGAGACATGCAAAGCATCATTATGTTTTCTCCGTTTCGAAGTTAAATCTGCATCGGAGAATCCTAGACCATTGTCAGCTGTTAAACTAGCCACACATTCCTGGAACTGATCAGCGGAGGTTTCTTGTGGCACGTGGGCCGTCTTCAAAAATATTATCAGAGCCTTAGCATGAGCTTCTGAACAAAGCAACAGGGCCAACACGGAGATCTTTGAGGGGGTTTGCCCCAGCTGTTCCACCACATCATAATCGCTTTTCTTGATTATTTTTAAATTTTCCTCCATTTCCTTTTGAGAGGTTTCAGGGATGATCAACGGCTGAGCCCTCGTCCTGACGGGCTGTTCTTGGATCCCTTTCCCTCGAACATCAGTAGCAGCAGAAGGGATAACCACGGGGATTGTGACTTCTTCTATGATTGGTGTACTTGCAGATATGTTTACCGGTGTAGAGACAACCTTAGGAGCAGCTGAGGGTCTAAAAGTTACCTTTGGAGGGGTAATCTTTGGAGAAAATATTCTTCCACTACGGGTAACTTTGCTTGTTCCGGCAATGTTACTGATGTCGAAATTGTCTTCTTCAGAACTCTCTTCCTTGACAGTCTGTTCAATCTGTTTGACACCATGATAGTAGATTTCTCCACCATAGTTCCATGGTACTGATTTGCCGGACTTGTACGGGACTGGCTCGGGCATGGTTATCTTCAAGGGTGCAGCCTTCGGAGCGGATGTAATCCTAACAGGTCTTTTAGGGACCTTGGAAGGATTGGCGGATATGGTTATTATTGAGACATCATTAACAGGAGTTGATAAAACAAGAGTCTTCTCAAATAGGATTTCTTGGTTATCAATTAGGCGTTGGATGCCTATCTTCAACAATGGACAGTGGGTTAATGAGGATGAACAAAGGATACAATCTACTTCACAACCTGTGAAAACCCTAGCCTTCAACAAATTTAACTTGATTATAGGGAGCGGAGTTATCAAATCATCTACAGTAGCAACAAACAAATCCTCCTCAACAGCATGGGCGTTGTGGTCGTGCCTTGGCATTGGAGCGGAGATAACATTAGGTTTTTCAGGTGCGTCAAATTCAACTTCTTTAGCATCTATCAGATCCTTAATTTTATTCTTCAGGGCCCAACAATTGTCAGTGTCGTGCCCTGGGCTCTCCGAATGGTAAGCGCACCTGGCGTTCGGATGGTAATATGGAGAAACAGTGTTAGGATTTTTAGGGGCTTCTTTCAGCATGGCCAAATTCAACTTCAGGAGATGTGGTAGGACTTGAGCTGGAGTCATGTTTATCTTGGTGAATTGCCTTACTGTCCTTTCCACCCTTTGCTGATTGTTTCTAGGCTGATCATTCCTCGACTGATTGTTTCTTGGCTGGTCTGGTGCAGGCTCCTGAATCATAACGGCCCCCACCATTAATCGGCGCTCGTTTCTTCCCTGATTCCTCTGAGCATAGACAGCCGAAACTTCCTTCTTTCCTGTGAAGGGCTTTTTTACAGCAGCAGAGGTAGACGTGTCTTTCTGAATTTTCCCGCTTCTAATACCGGCTTCTATCCTCTCACCATTTAAAATCAACTCAGTGAACCCCGCAGAGGAGCTTCCAATCAGATGATTAAAGAATGGTCCTGATAGAGTTCCCATAAACATGTCCACTAGCTCCCTTTCAGATAAAGGTGGTTGCACCTTCCGGCTAAATCCCTTCACTTTTGGGCGTAGTCTTTGAATCCCTCGTTGGACACGATGGCCATACTCTGGAGTTGAGTACGGGTTGGTGCCAAGTCGGTGTTGTATTGATACTGTTTATAGAAGGAGGCTGCCAAGTCTTCCCAATTATGCACATCAGACCTCTCCAACTGGTAGAACCAGTCAAGCTGCGTTCCTGACAGACTGTCCTGGAAAAAGTGGACCCACAAATCTTTGTCAACAGAATGCGGTTGAATTTTCCTGACATAAGATCGTAGGTGCATCTTGGGATAAGACACCCCATCGTACTTGGAAAATAGAGGTACTTTAAACTTTGACGGGATTACAATTCCGGATACCAGCCCTAACTCCTCAAAGTCCAGCCCCGGTACTCTCTGCACTTCCATAGCAGCTAGACGCTCTTCCAAGTTTTTGTATTTGTCATCAGCCGGAGGGTATTGTTGTTCATAGTAGTCCTCTTCTTCTTCTTCTTCAGCTTCAGAATCTGAAGGCACTGTAGTCTCTTTACCTTTTCCTTCCCCTTCCTCAGAGGTTGATGGAAAATCCAAGGCCCTTCTGGCTTGTCCTTCAAACTTTCTGCCCATGGTAGCCATGCCAACTCGCTTCTTCTTCTTTTTCTCTTTTCCTTTCTCTAGCAGAGTCTTGAGCTCCTCCTGCCCCTTAGCCAAGGTCAAGAGTAGCTGCTGAAATTGTGAATTCTGAGCTTGCAAGTCTTTAACCGTTTGTTCAAGATCCATGTTGTTGAAATAAACAGCAGAGGGATGAGGAAACTTCTTGCAAAGACCTGCTTATGCATATGATGAATGATATGTATTCATGTAATCCTTTCAAGGATTTGAGAAAAAATTCAAATTTGTGTCAAACAAAAAGGAACAAACGTTATATTAATAAAATAGAATTTGTTTACATCAATGCCCCTAGGGCAAAATAGTACAAAATTCTAAGATAAAAAGAAATTGCACATCCTCTTTGGCGCAATGTAGGTGTTGAGAGTCTGGTCTTCGTGAAGTAACCGAGTGAGTTCTAAAACCTTCTTCTCGCTTGTGTAGAATTGGGCTTCAAAAGTATTACATTCTTCCTTGAGCTGTATCCAACTCCTTTGTAGATCTTCGAGTGATGTTGGCATGTCTGGATGTAGGGGGTGTATGGAACCTATCCTTCCTTAACTGGCTCTATAATCACTGGGAGAATGGAGGGGTAAGGCATCATAAGACTTTGGGCGCGGGTTCATACCCACTTGAGGTAAGGCTCAAGAGGGATGGAATTCTTGTGTCCCAAGGTCTTACTGTCTACCTTGTTAGGCATCCTCCAAGCTCGGATGAACCTTTGTCGGAGTCCTTGATTGTCGTTGTCGAAATCGAAAACCAAGCCTTAAATCAGCATGTCATGTGGGCCATCCCTTCGAGCATAGCCAAACTGTCTTAGAGCCAAATAGGGGTTGTAGGTGATGCCTCCCCTAATGCCAAGTAGAGTGAAATTATGGAATTCCCCACAACGGTCGACGATGATAACATTCTCTTTGATTTGAGAACACGAATGGATATCTGAATGTGTAAGAGTCATCAATCATTATGACCACCTCAAACACTGCTCATTCTTCAAGACTGATTGGGGAAGATGAGAAATAAACCATCTTGCCAGTAGAGGAGTGCGACACATGAGGACACCTCTTTTCCTCATTGTACGAGTGTGAAAAGAGTGGAGGATATCCCCAAGCAATGTAGGCACCGGGTTACGAGTCATGAAGATTTTGACAGCACTCACATCTATGAGTTGGTCAGGGTTAGGGAACAAGACCATCCCATAGATGAGAAGAGCTATAATCTCCTCAAAAGCTTGTAAGTCCACGGAATTCCAGCAACTTTGGGCCTTCTCAAACAAGAACTTTTCCAAGAAGCCTTTGACACCACTTCTAGTTTCCCAATGACTTGTGACATCTGATGGTTGCAAGTATAGGGCTTGAGCAACATCTTCTGGCTTTGGATCTCTTTTCGTACCGTTGAAAGGTAGTTCATTGAGAATAGGAATCCTCAATAGTTGAGAAAATTCCTCCAAAGTAGGCACCAGCTGGTAGTCAGGAAATGTGAAGCAGTGATGCAAAGGGTCAAAGAACTAGAAAATAACTTTCACCATATCTTCTCCTGTGTTGGAGTTTACCAAGTTTAGAAGAAGACCATGCCTCTCAGTAAATGGAGAATTCTCAGGAATCCTGGAAGCAAGCTCCTTGAGTTGTGGAGGAATTCTTACGAGGTTGACTTGGATAGTTTTCCTGCGAAGTGAATCCATAACCTACAAAACAGGAACAAAGATGAACTTCCAAAAATCCTTGAAATGGTTATTGGATGCATATAATGCTTCATGATGTTCATGATGTTATGCACAAGTATGTATGTATAAGAAAATCACACAAGTTCCTAGTTTAGGCTTGCATGGGGTTTCATAGGTAAGTACCCTCTTGAAGTTTAGTTGGCTCAACCTGTCCTAGAAATAGTAACCGGGTTCTAAGGAGCTCAATATCACCGGATTGTTTCCTTGTTCATTGTTTCAATTCAGCCTCTTATTGGCGAGTGAAATATTCCAAGGAACCAACCCTCAATGAGTGTAGTATCGAGTATCTACCAACCTCGGGCTGCACCAAATCCGGTCATCTCACTACATCCTAAAAGGCCAAGTTTGTCAAGTAAAGGTTCTAAAAGTTCGTTAGTGTTTCATGACATCACTCAGCGGCCCCGTATTCTCTTTGATTGACTCAAAGGCTACCGGTACCCACAAATATGTCACACTAACATAGCTATTGCTTAGACCGTGTCGGTATACCCCACACAGTTTCCACAACATATTGCTATTTAACTATGAATGTTTCCCAAATCCGGGTAGAGGATTCAAACCCAAACAATAGAACCAAAGTGTAAAGCAAACAAGTCAAGCAAGATAAGCATGTAAATATGATCTAAAACCCTAAGATAACCACACTTTTATATTATACTCCCCAGCAGAGTCGCCAGTTCTGTGATACGGTGGGAGAACTGACTTGAAGTTTTGCGTTTCTTTCGCACTTGTGCGGTTAGCAAGAGTCGCCACCGACTTTTCTTTTATCCAAAATGAAAGGTAAAAATGCACAGGAAAGACCTTTCGAGAATTTTCTCGGGTTCGGGGGGTAGATTATGAAAAGGGAAGGTATTAGAACCCTTTTCATCCATGGTTTTCCATGGGCTCTTAGTTACTCGTTTAGATCACTTGCTTTTATTTGATTGTGTACTTGTGGTGTGGGCTTTGAAAGTATTTTGAAAAAAAATCTCTTTGTAATAGTTCTCGTCTCTATAAGAACGTATACAAAGTTTTGTTTCGAAAAGTGGTTCAAAGATGTGTTTGTGAATCGTGTTTCAAAAGGTGTTTTGAAAAGAGGTTTTGCAATGGTTCTCGTCTCTATAAGAACGTATACAAAAGGTTTTATCCTTTTTTGAAAACGTTTTGAAATGAGAGTGTAGGTGTAAAGATTTTTTTCGTGAGCAAGCGAGTAACTAAGAGCGAATCTATCTACTCGAAAGGTCTTAAATTGTTATTTTCTTCCTCCTTTTGATGGTGCTATCTTACCATTGATTTGGTAAGAAGCCCCACCGTTGGATGTGAAGGGACAGGCGCGGGTCAATTTTACAATCATTGAAGGAAAATTGTGAGACGCTTTAGCAATTTTTTTGTAAGGGGCGAGATCGTTTTAACCGAAGGCAACATCGAGGGTCATCGAGGAACTACGATCTTTTTTATCGAAGGGTCATTGCTAGAGTGTCTCATATTTGAGGGACATGATTGTATTTTTGAGGCAACGAGTGAGGTTACCCTAGAGGTGCGCGTGTGAAAAAGTGTGTTGGTTTCAAGTTATTTTATTCTTTGATTAGGTCATCTAGCGATTGATTTTTGAATCTTGCCATACACGCCTAATTACTATACAGTATATAGAAAGCAATAAATTGCGGGAATTGAAATTCTAAGCTATTACAGAGTGTTCGGGAATGGGGGTACAGTTGTTACAAATGGGGGATGAATTAAATGAAATAGCAATGTCTAAATATCAAGCAATACAACCAAATCGAATTTTTGTGTGATTTAATATAAAGCTATGACAATTTATGAAAATAAAATCAACAAAGTATGAAATGTATTTACATGAAAAGAGAAAATAAAACCTATTCTAAAAAATTGATTAAATTATAATCTTTATTATTATTTTTTGTATTCTTATTAATTATACAAATAATTTTAAAGAAAGAAAACAAACTAAGTTAATTCTTTTTGATGTTTTATTAAATGTAAAAAATTAATAAAAATAAGTTTATATAAAAAGAGAAAATGATAAAAATTAATCACTAAAACCTAAATTAATTTAATAAAAATATTTTAAGTTTTATTTAACATTTGCATAATAATGAAAAGAAATGTAAAGGAAAACAAATTTAAAAAACGTAATGGGCCTATGGAGATTTTGGAGAAGGCCCAAAGAGGAATGGTGTTATTTGCTGTAAATGAAATAAGGCCAGATGGGGGGGGGGGAGGGGGTGAACTAGCAAAGCGTATGGGCCTTAGGGCTAACGGAAAACAAAAGCCCAAGTTCCTTAAACTTAGTTTAGCTTCTGATTAAGGGGATGAAGTGAAATTAGGGTTTGAGAACCCTTTGCAATTCATAGCGGCGCCGCTCTCATCTTCTTCATCTATCTCTGTTCCTCTCTACATCTTACTATTCATCCCTGTTTCGCGAGCAAAATCACTCTCTTCATCTTTATCTCACCATGATTCGTGATTTTCTGAAAACCCTAAGTTCGGATTACCCTAAAAAACGACGAAATCGGTTTGTCTGATCCTCCCCAACTCTCAATCGCTGGAACTTCGCCTATCTTGCCTCCCTAGCTTGGTTCCTAGTGGTTTTCTTGAAAAAAGGTTCTGCTCTTTCTAGAAAAATTTACAAATTTCGTTTAGTTTTTTGTCTTATCATGTTTTGCTGTTAATTAGGTTTTAACCTCTTAGATGCAAAAAGATACGTTTATGAAAAATGATGAAGGAGAGAAAATCGTACCTGTTGGAGATTCTTTCTGTGCAATAGAGAGGGGAAGGACGAGATTGAAGGTTGGGTTCCGTGGTGGCCGGAGACGGGGGAGGAGATGAGGATGAACGGATCGCTTTTCTGGTAACTTCCTTCTGTCTTCTTTGTTGAATGATAAGGATGTTGATTGTTGGATTTTGTGGCTCGTTACTGTTTTATTTTATTATTGTTTTAGGCTTTTGGGATGATGTTATTGTGCTTTTGATTGTTGGAGTTTGTTGCAAGTCTTTGGTTATGGATTGTGACAGGTTTTGTTGATGGTGATTCTGTTACAGATTTTTGGATATGTTTTTGGTTATGGATTTTTTTGACAGGCTTTTGATGTTTTTTTTATTTTTGCCTTTTTCTGGTTTTGAGATTTGAATGTTGGTTTAAAGTTTTTGGAGGTTTGATGGTGTTGAGATGGTTTGAGGTTTGGAGATTTGTTGATGTTTTAGCAGGTTTTGTTTGATGGTTTGAGGCCTTTGAAGGTTGTGGATTTGGTTCTTACTGTTGGCTTTGTAACAGTTTTGTGGTGGTTGTTGTTTCTCTGGTTTTTTTGATTTGTTGGTTTAACAGGTTTGATGAGCTTTTAGATGGTTGGTGATTTTCTGAGTTTTTTGACTTGTTGACAGTTTTTAAGGTTTGGTGTTGTTGGAATTTGGTTTTTACTGTTGGCTTTGTAACAGTTTTGTTGATGAACAGGTTGCAGGTTAGGTTGGTGGTGTTGAAATGGTTTGACAGTTTGATTTTGAATGTTTGACAGTGTTTTTAAAGGTTGTTGATTTTGTTGACAGTTTGAAGGTTTTTTTTGTTATGGTTCAGATTTGGGTTTGACAGTTTTGTGGAGGTTTTAGGTTATACAGGTTTTGAGGGTTGGAGACTTGTTTTCAGTTTTTCTGAGTTTGATTAAATGTTTTTCTATCTCTCCTGCTTCATCCTTTTGTTTACTATTATATTGGTGTTGCTTTGGTTGAATTTTTATTCAAAATGGTGGGAAAACCATCAAATTTTGAATATTTTTGCATATTGTTCTTATACCCTTTTTGTTGTAGTTTTTGTTTTCTAGCAACTTCTATGCAATTGTTTCCATCAAGGCAGCAGGGTTGTGCATCCCTAGGTGACTTCTTTCCTCTCTTCTCTCTCAATGACACTAAGAAAGTCAATTGCTCTTTTTCCTTTTTCTTAAAAGTTTGCATTAAAATGGAAAATGATGAAATGGCTTCTTGAACAAGTTTCTTGCTTGTTTGACTTAGTTTATTATATTTCTATTCTTCCTTTGCTGCCTGCTCTAGCTTATGCTGTTTGTTGTTTGCTTTTTGTCCAATTTTGTTTGGCTCAGTTTGTGCTTTCTGTTTGGTGATGCGCTGTTGTTTGCAATATTTGTTTGGCTGCTGTTTGGGTATTCTGTTTTTTGGACAGCTTACTTGCATTTCTTGTTTGGACAGCTTGCTTGCATTTCTTGTTTGTTTGGACAACTTGCTTGCATTTCTTATTTCTTCTTTTTGTGAACCAAGAAGAATAATCTTCTTGTGATTTGCAAAATAGAGAAAATAAAAATGTGATGAATTAAAAATGGCCTTCTGATTCCAAATTGCAAACATTAGTGATGAATAACATTCTTTCTTTTGAAAATTCTTGCTCATGCCCAAATAATTTTATACTAATCACATTTCCTTTCTTTCATTTTCATGTGAGCACAATTGGATGGTGGCAAAGCAGGGGAAGCAAGAGACTCTGTGGCAAGCATGGAAGCAAAGGAACTTCAGTCAACCTTAGACATAGATCCATTGGGATTTTCTTTGTTATTTAGAGAGAAACATTGTTGTATTGTAATCAACAATTGTACTAATTTATTTTTTAAATACCATAAGTTGTAAAACATAGAGTATTTAAAAAGAACAAATTATTTTGTAACAATGTTTGAAAAAAATGGAGAAAGTATTATGAGATATTCTGGTGTCCATTGAAACCCTTTACTGTCAATAACTTGTAATTTCCTTATCGCATCTTAACTGATTCTTAAAGATTCCCAATCAAGATAATGGAAACAAAATGCTCCAATCTGATAATTTAAATTCCAATAATTCTGTAATCTTGCAACTGCATTCCAAACAAACACGCATTGTCTATTCCATTTCCTAAACAAGCAAATGGTTTAGAAGACGCAAATCATCTGGTTAACCTGGATTAAACAATCTTGAGTATCTTACATGACAGTCTTAAATTCCACCTCTTGTCCCAAACAACCATACCTTGAGAACAAACACTGTCTTTTCCGTAAATTTGAGAAAGAATGAAAACCTGTGAAAGCCAATTGAATCTTTTTTAAGAATTCATTTTCTTTTGAGAATTGCAAGAAAAACCCTAGTTGCTGGTTTACTGCCACAGAAGAGAATTTGTCTGATCGATTCCTGAGCCAACTTGAATATCTGAGAAACCCTAGGGTTGTGTCTTCTATGAAAAAAAATGGGAGGGCAAATTTTGGGGTACAACAGCAAGGATGGTGAGACATCAATTTGACAAGGTTTAAAACAAAGACAAAAGGCGCACAAACAATTAAGATTGGTTTGTATTTTTTACTTTAAAGAAGGATTTAAGTTCATTAAAGATGTTTTTATGATTTGCCAGAAGTTTTAGTTTTAAGATGCAATATGCAAATAAAGGAAAAATAACTAAGGGAGACTAGCCTAGCACTACCTCTAATGTTATCATACAATGATTGACTCTAAGATTGAGGATGAAAAGGGAATTTTTTATCCTATGTTAAAATGCATGGGTAAATATCCTAATGTCTAGCTCGAGGACTAACCTTACACGAGCAATCCTAAGGGAGCATGGTAAATACCAAACAAGCAAGAAAACAAGTTCTTTTGGAAAAATCAAACAAGCATGAGTAGCAAGAAAGGCACATATGCGAGATTTCCTTAAACAGGTCTTAAAATAAACCAGAGGGATTCCTGATAGATAACAGCAACAGAAGTCCCTTTCACGCTTCTCTATTCCTGCTTGACTTGATCTCTAGAAAGCATTAAAATGCAGAGATAAGAATGAGGTCACAATGATACCTAACATAGTAGGTTCTATGAATCTTCTAAGCGCATGAGATAAGAAAACTCCACAGAACGAATCCTTGAACCTCCTCAATCAACCATTAATTAGGCATACCCGGGTTGCATGAACGATCGATCGCAAGGTCATAATACAAATGTCCACAAGATAAGGAGAGTGCTTGGGGTATGGGAGTTGAATTGGGTTATGATTAACCAAGGGGTGTACTTGATTAATCTCGTGATAGTAGGTTCTCCTACCCTTAACCATGAGACCTTTTATGCATGGATACACTTGGTATATGGACCAAAGTGGTTGATTTGGGTTATGGTTAACCAAGGGAAAAACTTGATTAACCTCGTGAGAATGGCCATGCCCAAACTCAACTATGAGACCCTTTATGGTGATGCTTGGTATGTGGACCAAGGGGAGAGAAGAGAGTTGCTTTAATGCATAAGATAAAAATCAAAATCCCATACAAGGTGGCTATATGCATACTCCTAGAAAGTGGGACTAGCGTGGCACTAGTATTCTAAACGACTAATTGGAACAATTGATCGAGTAGTTGTCGCTATAGAATAGCCCAAGACCAAACTATGAAATGTGTGTAAGTGTAAATGTGTAGGTGGATACCTTTTCATTGATGATGAGCCCAAGAGGATGCCATGTGTTCTAATTTAAACAAAATATGCATGATAGCAATTTAAACATATAAACAAAATAGCAAAGAAGATAAGATTCTAAACTATTACAAACCATATGGGAATGAGGGTACAAGTTTACGAATGGGGATGAGTCGAATCGATAATACGATAAAAGGTTTAAATAAATAATAAATGCAATCTAATTGAAAATAATTTAAATAACTAAGTAAATCAAATAATCCTATTTAATATAATTAATTAATAAATTAATTAATAATATTAAATAACATTTCTCAATTTAATTGATTATCTAAAACAAATGATATTTTTGTATTTTTATTTAATAGAAAACCTAAATAAACAAAATAATACAAAATATAAAAGAAAAGAGGACAATGGGCCTGAGAATTAAGAAAAAGGATGGGTGTTGAAAAGAAAATTCGTCCCAGGCCCAGGCTGAGCTCACTGGATCTGGTGTAGGCAATTCCTGAGGGTATATCATGGGCATGCAAAATCTAAATCGTTGATGTTATTGACAATGATATCTGATGTTAATGGGTGATGATGCACCATAAGAAGATCCTAGATCACACACGTACAATCATTGATCCTCCATTTTGAATTGTGACAAGTGTCTCAAAGTGGTGACACTTGTCACCAACGCACCAGTCTGAATCAAAACAACCAATTCATAAAATTAAAAGTAGCAGAAATGCATTTATCAAATTTATTTAACAAAAGTAACAAAAATGTTAAACATTAACAAATATAACAACTCCCTTTATCTGAGTCCTGGTTCTCTCTTCAATGTTCTCTCTTCTCTATTCATCATTCACCGGAGGTGATGAAGGCGTCGCCGCGCCGGAAATCCCCTTGTGGCGGTGTTGACGATGGATCACGGTGTCGTTGCTTTGATTTTGATTTTCCTTTCACATTCTTGTTCGCCTCTTCTTATGATTTCGAATCTGGTGTCCGATTTTGCAGGTAAAACCTGGTTTGGCATAGATCTTGAAAGAGGGTTTCTGAAACCCTAGCCTCAGGTTCGTGAAAATCAGCGATGATGAAGTGAAATCGGTGATGATAATGCGGTTTCTAAGCTTACTCCAGTGAGATCTTTTCGCTTTTTATGTTTTTCTTCTTCTTCTCTCTCGAATTTCTGAAGGGTTGTTTGTAGTGAAGATGATGATTCTGGTTAGGGTTTTCGTTTTTCTGTTAGCTTGATAGCTTTCCTTTTTATGATATTATGTGTATTAGTTTTTTCGAATTCTGAAGGGTTGTTTTGAGGGAGATAATGAAATTGCTTTAGGATTTTTTTGGGTTTGTTCTTGCACAACTTTTAGTTTATGTGAATCAATCTTCCCCTGTTTTTTGTGCCCTTGAATGGTTTTATAGCTGAGATATTTTTAGGGTGTCATATGTTGGGTTCACTGAGTTGTTAACAGGCTTGCTGATTTCGTTCTTGGGCTTGATAATAATTTTGATCTGTTATTCTTTTCTGATATCTGTTTTCATTTGAGATGTAATTTTTTACTGACATGTGTTGCTTAATGTTGTTGGGTTGAGACTTGATTTACACTTGTTGAGATGTTGAACTGTGATGCTTGTTGGGCTGAAATTTGCGATCCTGTACTTTTCAGACTGTGATGTCCTTTTTATGAATTGTACTTGGGTTGTGATAATGTACTGCTGAGGTTTGCTTCTTGTTGTATCTATTATTGTTCTTTTTTTTATATAACTGAATTTTTGTTTGTTGGGCTGTGAACTTTGATGTTGTACCTTCTGATTTCGTTTTTACTTTTGGGCTTGACAATTATTTTTGATTGTTGTGGTTTTGTTTGCTGAGATAAGAATTTTTTTTGTTTTTTTACTGTTGTGCATAAATGTGATGCTGATTGCTGAGTTTTGCTATAGAGATCCGCAGCATTATGTAACTGTGATGAAAAAAATCTGAGTTTCTTTGTCTTTACTGTGAACCAAAAAAATTGTCTTTTTGTGATTTGTAGTCAAGATTATGGGCCTGTGATTGAAACTTGAGATTTTGATTTGTATGAGGCCTTAAGTGCTTGTGAACATGATTTAAAACCAACCCTATTCTGAACTATATTTTGATTCTTGCGCACACCCTTATGTGAAATTACGAAAACCTTTTGAAAATTTCTTTGTTTTTGTTCAAGTTCTGGTTTCTTGATGATTTCTAATCATGTCCAATTTTTTTTTCATGTGATTTTGGCTCAGATGAATTTTGAGAGAGAAAAGAGGAGTGCTTGAAGAATAAGATAAAACAAAGCTAGTCACGAGGCTTGGAAGACTTGAAGCAGAGGCCGAGGCAATGGTCATGAGGAACTCGAAGATTGAAGAAGAATTCTTTTTAAGTTTTGTCTTGTAACTTTAGGATTAGAAATTTGCAAGTTCCTGTAAGAAGTAATCTTGAAATTTCAAAGACTTGAATATTTGCAATGTTATTGTATTCTTGTAATCAATGAAGTTTTAAAATTTGAGGTCCTATCTTCTTTTCCATAATGCTTGTAGAAATAGGTTGACCTATTTGAAGGAATTTGGAAACATTTCGAATGAATCTTACCATGTTGAACGGTTTTGAGATAAAACTTAATGAATATTCATGATGAATGTTGTTTGGAACTTGGATGAATATACAGATGAAGCCAAATCTTATTTATCCATGACCGCTTAATCTTTTAAATGCAAAAATAATAGTTTTTCTTGCACTTTTTTCAAAATATTAGTTAACTTGAACATATTGGGAATGATGAACACTTCTACTAATGGAACCAACTTTAATCCAAATCCTAAATCCCACTTAAATCACTAAGCATGAAGAAAACAACAATGCCTTGCTCACAAATTTATCTTTTGTACCACAATTCACTCTTGTATTTCAAAAAATCAAAGATCTAATCTTGTCAAGTAATGTCTTTGAGGAATCTTAATCCAACTAATAAACACACGAGAATGCACCCAAGGGTCACCAGAGAATCCACATCTCTGAATTCGTGCCTTTTCAAAGAAATCCAAGAAGTGATGATGACACACATAGGAAAATGATGAACGCCTGAACTTACAGCCTTGTAGTTTAATGGGGAGAATATCACAGTGATCAAGAATTCAAACCTTAGCTCTATAAACCAAAGCTAATAGAGAACTAGTTGATTCAAGCTTGAGTGAAGGCGAGAGCCATTAAAGCCATAGAAACCCTTATTCTCGCTTGTGACAAAAGCATACCCCACTTTAGTAAGAGGGATTATGAAGATGCTTTATGGAATAAAGAATCTTCAATGAACATGAACATAAAACCCTAATTTTGACTGATGAATCAAAAGAAAGTGATTCTCCTTCAGATCAACATAAACTTTAACCCTTTGATGAAATAATGAAATGGATGAAAGGGTCTTTAGACATGAGGAACCCTTGTGACTTGAGAAACCCAAATTTAGAGAGAAAGAGCTCCCTTCTTACACTAATTATCAACACTATCAACCAACACCACTTGTAGGCATCTTGAGAACCAAAGTACCTTAATCCCATCATAAGAGAATGAATGCAATGCAGTATGATGTTTATGGTGAAACATAAGCATGAACCAAGAGGGTAAATTTTGTGGTGCAACACGAAGATTCAATTTTTATAATGGCTTTTGCTGAAACCCATGATTCAGATGGAGATCTGCCCCTGACCATACAGCATTTTTTAGAGATTCTTTGAATCTTGACTTGACTGCCACAGATGAGTTGGAAAATAACATGTCATGCCCCCTTGATTATGGAAGATTTTTCATTGGAAGTGTCTTTCCATTTAAAGTGATTATATTCATTGAGGATTTTCGTTCGTTGGATATTCGTCGTGCGGATTTCTCTGCTGTCAAACACTTAGTCATATGCAAACAATAGTATTAAAATGCAAAGCTTATGTCTGTCTTGAAAAAATGCATTTTTTAGTAAGACAAAATATGTAAGAATGTGATATCAACTCAGGATTTATAGCAAGCCTTACAGGAGTCAGGATACGTTTTTGTAAATGTATTCTTTCGAACTAACCTATGCTTCAGCTAGGAATTTTAAGGGTTGTAACATGGCTTGGTTCACGGTTTAATAAACAAAGGATAAGGCTCAAATTTTATTTGTACCCAACCCATTCTCCGTGATGTTCTTCAGCCTTATACTCTGTTAATCATGCGTTTAGATTTCAATTGAGTCTGGAATGATATTTTGGTGATGGTTCGGATACTGGAAGTTTATTTGAGAAGGCAGTTATTTTTGTAACATTTTTTTATTGTCGAGGATTTGTAGTGACCTCTTTTTGATCTTATTATCCATACCTTTTTCCTGAACTGTTTCTTCTGTGATTACGGTCAGCGGGATGCCCCAGTTTTTTTTCTTAAGTCTCCTTCATAGGTTTTGGCTTAGCGGGATTTTATTTTGAGAGATAATGACTGTCTATTTTATGGGGAACCATCATCGTCTTTTGATTTGGAAGGACGTGATACTATTCACTATGTACAAAGTGAAAGCTTGCGACTGAATATACATTTGAATTAATTGAGAAACTACCCTGCCCCAGGTTATGATTAAAAGTTTCAATTTGCGTAAAAAAAGAAAACTCCTACTTCTTAGGCTCAAAGGGGTTGACTAGGGATTATCTTCCTTATAACTCCACTGTTTAGGATTTGAAATAACGCTTGTACATCGTCAGCCAGGGTCTGTTGAAAACCACATTTTAGAGACCATGGTATCATTTTCGTCATCCTCCCTCTAAAGGCTTATAGCTTTTAATCGAGAGTTGAATATCACAAAAAGGAAGTAAAAGCATAGTTTAAATATAGTGAAAACAAATGGATTAATTGAAGACAAACATATGCAATGCATTAATGGAAAGAAAAACAAACTTTGACATAAAGATAAGTGTTCGAACAAAAAAAATAAATTACAACTAAAAATTCAAATGAGCTGGACACTCTGAATCATAGTCATGATTTAGCATGGGAGCAATGATCACATTAGGAGTCTCAGGAGGGTCAAACTCAATTTCCTTAGCATAAATCATATCTTGAATCTTGTTTTTTAGGACCCAGTAGTTATTGGTGTCGTTCCCCGAACTATTGGAGTGGTACGCGCACCTTACATTGGGATTATGACGGGAAGATGAAGTATTGAGCTTATGAGGAGGGTCCTTCAATGTCACCAGCTTGCCCTTCAATATCTGTTGCAATTCTTGAGCCAATGACATGTTGATTTCGGTAAATCGTCTTTTGGGTGTATTTTGCTTACATTGATTACCCTGTTGTTATTGGCGGGGTCGTTGTTGGGCATGCGATGTAGTAACAATCCAGAAAGGCCTACTTTTAACCAAGCCAACCTCCTGTTTCATCGGAGGCTGATTAATGATTTGATCCCCAATTCTAGCCGTTCTTTCCATACGACAGTATTCGTCCTGATGAAGTTTGCTGATGAGAATTCTCAACTCTTATTACCCCCGAGCTAAATTTTGGATAAGAGTCATCTGACCCATCATCTGGATTTTCATTGTTGCCATCTCAGCTTTCAATTATTCCAACTGGTCATCCCTGTTGTCTTATGGATTCTTCTTGGTCATGCTCTCAGTGAGGAGTGCTTTCAATTCCCCTTGCCCCTTGGATAGGTTCAGGAACATTTCTTGGAAATGATCCTTTTGGATCTGGAGATCTTCGACAGTATTCTCTAGAGCCATCTTTACTGAAATAAACAGTAAGAAAATGAGAAAAATTGTATGGGGAAAACCTGTTATGGCATGACGCGTGATATGTAGATGAAATGTTTTCAAGGACCTTAAGAGATTTAAATTTTCTAGCCAAAAGGAAATAGAAACAAAGATTTCATTAATAAGTTCAAAATTACAATTTCCTTTTAGGCTTACAATGAAAAGAAAAAGGGTCTCAAGGAGACAAAAAAATAAAACTCCTAAGACTCAAGTATCCCATGGACGCTTCCTCTTTGTGTCAATGTATGCATTAAGGCTTTACTCCTCATGAAGTTGCTTTGTGAGCTGCAACACTTTCTTTTCACTTGCAAGAATTAAGCTTCAAAGGTGTCATGTTCTTCCTCGAGTTGAATCTAGGACTTCTGCAATTCTTCGAGGTCATAAGGCATGTCTGTATGGAGAATGGTATAAGGAATATCCCCCTCAGTAATAGGCTCCACAACTACTGGTAAGATAGCAAGATATGGCATCATGAGGTTTTGAGCGCGAGCTCGTACCCCTTTGAGATAAGGCTCCAAAGGTATGGAATTCTGATATTCTAAAGTCTTGCTATCAACCTTTTTTACCATGCCCCAAGCACTTATGAACCTTTAACGATAACATTGAGGATCATTTTCGTAATCAAACATAATACCCTGGATAAGCACGTCACGAGGACCATCTCTTCGAGCGTAACCAAACTGACGTAGAGCCATGGAAGAGTTGTAAGTAATACCTCCCATAATTCCAAGGAGTGGAACATTAGGGAATTCCCCGTAACGATCAATGATAGTAACATCTTCTAAAGATCGGGCACACCAATAGATATCTGAATGAGAGAGCAACATCATCCTTTGAGACCACCTTAAACCCCGTTCATTATTCAATATTGATCGGGGAAGGTGTGAAATAAACCACCTAGATAGTAGAGGTATGCAACACATAAGAGTCCCTCGCTTCCTCATAGTACGAGTGTGAAGAGAATGCAAAATGTCTCCGAGCAAGGTAGGCACAGGGTTACGATTGAGAAATATCTTGATGGCATTCACACCTATGAGTTGGTCTGGATTAGGGAATAGCACCAACCCATAGATCAACAAATCCAAGATTTCTTCGAAAGCTTGAAAACTTATAGCATCCGAAAACAGTCGAGCCTTCTCTAACAGAAATTTAGCTAGAAAACCCTTGACTTCACTCCTTGTTTCCCAATTTAATACAATGTCAGACCACTTCAAATGTAAGGCTGATGCAATTTCTCCAGGTTGTGGTTCTTTCTCTAAACTGGTGAAAGGTATTTGATTAAGAACAGGCACTCTTAGCAATTGAGAAAACTCCTCCATTGTGGGTACCAACTGATAATCGGGGAAGGTGAAGCAGTGATGCACAGGGTCAAAGAACTAGAATATAACACTCATCATATCTTCTTAAAAACCCTAGGTAACCAAACTGAGTAATCGACCATGCCTTTTGATGAATGGAGAGATTTCTGGAACCTTTGAAACTAGCTCCTTAAGTTGATAAGGTATCCTTACAAAACTGATTCGGATAGTGTTTCTACAAGCGGAAGCCATAACCTACAAAACAGAACAAAGATAAATCTCTAGGCCCTTGAAATGGTTAGTGAAAATGATATGGTATGATGTCATGATGTTATGATGTCATGTTCTAACAATTAATCATACACAAACAAGAAACACAAGGCCTTAGGTTTAATCTTGCATGGAGTTTATAGGTAAATACCCTCTTGAAGTTTTAGTTGGCTCTTCCTGTCCTAAAAGAAGAAACCGAGTTCGAGGAGCCTCAATATGACTTATCTTTCGCTCAAGCATTGTTTCAGCACAAGCATATAAATTGCAACCGAAATATCCCAAAAGTCCAATCTCAATGAGTGTAGTATCGAGTATCAACAAACTTCAGTCTGCACCAAAGCCAGCTATCTCACTACTTTCTAATGGCTAAGTTGTATCAACTAATGTTCTACAGTCACTTAGTGCTTATGACACCACACGGCAACCAAGCATTCTCCTTGACTTACTCAAGCAATACCAGCACAAACCAATGTATCTCACTAACATAGTCATCATTTCAACCTTATCGGTCTATGCCGTACAGTTTTCACGATCTATTGCTACTTACCTAAAATGCCCCTAGATCAGGGTATAGGATCTATACAGAAAATAAACCCAAATAACCCTTTAAAAATAAAGCAGGAAAGTCAAACAATGAAAGCATTTAAATGTGAACTATCTCTAAGGTAACCCCACTTTTAGATTTCCCCAGCAGAGTCGCTTGTTTTGTAATATGGTGAGAGAACTGACTTTTGGGTTTTTGCATTTCATCGCCAATGTTGCAGATAGCAAGAGTCGCCACTGACGTTTCTTTTATCCAATAAAGGAAAGAGTGAAAATAACAAGAAAGAACTTTGAGAATTTTCTTGAGTTCGTGGGGGAAGGTTATGAAAAGGGAAGGTTTTAGCACCCTTTTCATCCGTAGTTATCTACAGGCTCTTAATTGCTAGCTCACTTTTAAAATGGTTTGTGTTTGTGTATGTTTGAAAATATTTTGGAAATGCCTAAGTGCGGGAATTTTGTAATGATTCTCATATCGTTGAGAATGTATAAAAAATATTATTTTTGAAAATATTTATTGGAAAGAAGTGTTGGTTTTGGAAAGTTTCTTGAAAATGCCAATGTAAGGTGGTTTGCTTTATAATAACCCTTGTATCAGTCCTCAAGAGTGTTTATAAAGTGTTTTGAAAGTAGTTGCTTTGAAAGGTTCTCGGAGATGAACCTTAAATCGGATTCCACCCCTTCAAAGGTTCTACACCTTGGTTCATATCTTGAGCTGCCTCAGGTGTCACCTTCTCGGTGATAAACCTTAAATCGGATTCCTCCCCTTCAAAGTTTCTACACCTCAGTTCATATCTTGAGCCTCCTCAGGTGTAACCTTCTCAGTGATGAACCTTAAATCAAATCCTGCCCCTTCAAAGGTTCTATACCTTGATTCATATCTTAAGTCACCTCAGGTGTCACCTTCTCGGTGATGAACCTTAAATCGGATTCCGCCCCTTCAAAGGTTCTACACCTTGGTTCATATCTTGAGCTGCCTCAGGTGTAACCTTCTCGACAATGAACCTTCAATTGGATTCCGCCCCTTCAAAGGTTCTACACCTTGGTTCATATCTTGATCCACCTCAGGTGTAACCTTCTCGGCGACGAACCTTAAATCGTATTCTGCCCCTTTAAAGGTTTTACACCTCGACTCACATCTTGAACCACCTCAGGTGTAACCTCCCCGAACATCACACCTTAGACCAAACAATAACCACCTAAAGTGTGATCCTCCTGAGCCAACTAAGCATAACCTTATAACACATACATCTCTATTTTCATAAGTACGGGGTCCAACACCAAAAAGTGTTTAAGCATATAAAGACGCCTCTCGGCCTCCACAAGCCTATACGGTTATTCAAAACAAAGAAATTTCAGGAGACAACTTAAAAATACAAGCAGCATAAATCCTTAAATAAACACTCTTATCTCTCAAAACAGACTTACAAACCCTATGAAGATTAAGGCTAGGATGAAATCATTCCCATGAGAACGAACAATCTGTTGCAAAGCAGCATCAGGCATATCAGAAAGGATTATGGCATTTCCCTCGAAACTAATCACTATGGTTTTTTCCAAAACCACGTGACTAGGGGGCTACCATACATCCATAATCCTCTCACGTGTGTGCATACAAAATACATACAAGTGAAAACCAACATAAATGGAAATTGCAAAATAAAAGTAAAGGTACGATTAAATGATAAAAGGCCCATAGGGAAATTGTCAGAACATGCATTCAAAAGCTATTACAAAAGTGCACCCACCAAAAAAGGGTGACTAACAATCAAGTATTCAAGAAAAATAAGGAATCACTTGGTCACATAGGCCTGGGAAGCATCGTCGGTACCCGGCTCACCTGTGGTCGGGGATTCATCGTCGTCTTCATTGGCTTCCACGTGCATCAGCTTACCATCCAAAATGTTCTTAAAAAAGTCCACTGAGGAGATGTCCAACTCTGGATAGAGGCACATCACCTGATCCTTATCCCGGTTAAAAGCCATATCCCCAGCATCAAGGACATCCATCTGAGACTTCTCCAAAGACTTTTGCAGGTCGGCACAGAACCTTTCCGCAGCATTCAAATCATTGGTAAGCTTGGAATTTGAGGCCTTAAGATCCTCATTTTCCTTGGTCAGAGACTTCTTCTTTGAACTTTCCTCAAGCAACTTCTTCTCCAGAGTTAAACATTTATCAGCATAAGACTTCTTGCTCTTTTTCCGTTGTTGTACGTCCTTCTTAAGATTTGTACACCTCTCCTCCAAGTCGTCCCCAGACTCAAAAAAACCCCAGCCGGGCAAATATTACACACCTCATCAGGTAAGAACTCGGGTTTTGGGTGAGCTTCTGAGGACCAAGGCCCTTTACCTTGTTGACATCCTCGGTGGCATTGAGGTAGTCATAAAGGAACTTCATCCCATCAAAGTTATTTAACCAGAACTTATTATCATTAGAGACCAGAGCCGAGCCCTCACCAGTCTCCTGCATCAGAGCTGAGACTTCCCAATCAACCCGATAGACCTCATCGGTCATTATGGTCTTCAGCCGCTTTGGAGATCTCTAAAAGGGTTCCTCAATTTCCAGGGCATGCCTGGCAGGTGATTGAGGCACGCTGATGATAACGCCCGCTTTCTGTCCGGTTCATTTCATCTTCTTCTATACTCGGAGTTCCAAACCAGTCAAGTAAGATTTGGACTCAGAAGGCCCTCCATCCCCTCTCTGGGCAGCATGGGTAGCAGCCATCAACTTCTTTTTCTCTTTAACAGAGAGATCAGTCATCTTATCTGCAAAAAACATTTAAAAAAGTATGTAAGAAAGGAGTCAAAAAGCCCTTAGGCGGCGAAGAATTAAAATGAGCCTTACCCAAAAAGGCCGGAACCTCTTTACTAGGCAAGGGTAATAAGTCCTTGACCTTGAACGGTTGAAAGGAGTCTAACACTTGCAGAGATTGAGTCTCAACATTACTCAACTTATCACAATCAAACCTAAATATGGGTAAAGGACTCCCCGTTAAGTACAAAGAGAACTGGGGATGACCATCGGTGGCATAAACAACCTGAGGACACCTTGGTTTGCACCTAACCCGAAGGAACTGGTCTTTAAAGCCCTTGTAATTAGTGGTAAAGGCTTGAAGAAAGCTCCTGCGAGGTACGCCACTAATGGCAACCCAGCTCCCAGATTCTACATTCTTGACTTCAAAATAAGAAGAAAAAAACAAACCAATATTCGGAGTCACATCCAACGCTTCATAGATCATCTCAAAAGTTTTGATAAAACACCAACTGTTAGGGAAAAGTTGAGAGGGGGCTATATTCACCATCTTTAAAATCAGTGAAAGGGATGCATATAAAAATATCTTCTAACACCCGGGCATAGAAATAAAACCACTCATCTCGTACTCCCTTTGGTCGGTACTGTGATACAGTGGGAGAACTGACTTGGGATTTTGCGTTTATGTTCGCAAATGTTTCAGTTTAGCAAGAGTCGCCACCGACTTTTTATTTTATCCTAAGGAAAAGTCAAAAAGCACAGGAAAGACCTTTGAGATGTTTTCTTGGGTTCGGGGAGTAGATTATAGAAAGGGAAGGTATTAGAACCCTTTCTATCCACGGTTATCCATGGGCTCTTAGTTACTTGCTTAGATCACTTGCTTTGCTTTTCAATTGTTTGAAATGGTGCTCTTCAATTGTTTGAAATGGTGCTTTGTGTGTGGTTTTGAAAGATGTTTTGAAAAGAGGCCATCGTTGTGGCAACCTTTGTAATGATTCTTGTTTGAATGTATACAAAGGTGTTTTTGTCTTTTGAAAAGTTTTCAATGTTTGAAAGTAGGATTTTGAAATTGTGTTGTGAAGTGTGTTTTTGAAGATAGCAAGGATGTTTTTTGTAAGTTTTGATCAAGTAACTAAGAGTTATCTATCCTATTTTACTCAAAGATCTTTCTTATGTTTTTAACCCTTTTAATAGTGTTGCTTCACCATTGTATTTGGTTAACAACCTTGTGTTAGGATGTTAAACGAGACAGGCGCGGGTCATCGTATAGACCATGATAGCAATATTGTCAAGTATTTTTGGCAATTTTCTTGAGGGACTTGATCATTTTGTTTAGGCAACTCAGATAGCGTCATCGAGGGACTATGATCTTTGTTTTGTTTTTGTTTTGCCAAAGTACTTAACATGCATACCATGGCCCGTTTTTGAAGGCAACAAGTGGATTGAAACCCTAGGGGTGCAAGTGTACATTGTGTTTAATTTTCATGCATTTTTGTCTTTGATTAGGTCAAACTATTTGTTGGTTTTAATTTTTACATACAAACCCTAATTCTCTAGTCATGGCATAATTGAAAGCTTAAAGGTGCGAAAATTTAAATTCTAAGCTATTACAACATGATATAGGGAGGGGGGTACAAATTTGAATAGGGGATTATTTTGCAAGAAATTAAACCCTAAATTATTACAACCAAATTGAATTTGCAAGGCATAATATTTAAATATACAATATTTAAAGAAAATACAATAAATATTAGATAAAATGTATTATGCAAAAAAAAAGATTTTTTATGTATGTAAAAGTATTTTTTATGTACATGGTATAAAGAAAAAAATAAAAGATTAATTTTATTTGTTTTTAGGGCAAAAACCCTAATTTCTTAAGAAAATAAATAGGATGTATTATTTATGTACAAAAATATATTAATATGTACAAAAATGTATTATATTGAAAAAAAAAATTTTAGTATAAAATGTCAATAAAAATAAAAATGTATTATTTTTTTGTATTTTTTATTCTATGCTTTTAATAAAATAAATTATATATATATATATATATATATATATATATATATATATATATATATATATATATATATATATATATATATATATATATATATATATATATATATATATATATATATATATATATATATATATATATATATACATATATATATATATATATAATATATTCAAGAAAATATTTTTGGTGTAAATAAAAAATAGAAATGAAATAAAATTATTATTTTCATTATTTTTAAATTTAAACAAAATAATATAAAAGTATATAAAGTGTTTTAATGCTAGTAAAAATAAAAATAAATACCAAATAAATGTAAAAAATTATAAAAATATTTTTGGATCATTTTTTATGTTTGAAAATAAAATATCAAAGTCAGAAAAGAAAAGAAAAATGCAAAAATATCAAAATACAATAAAATGGATCAGGGGGTGTGAAACTGAAAGTGGGGGGTGCCAAAAGTAGGAAGTAGCCAGGCCCAACCCAGCTACTTCATCTTCTTCCTCTGTCCAACAGAAACGCGCGTATGGCTTAGTTCGAACCTGTATCTCCTGTTTTAGTGCTTTTTTGACAAAACTCAAAACATGAAACATGTAGAGCATCAGATCATGAATCTAACCATATAAAAAACTTGATCTAACTCTCAAAGACCAGAGAGAATTTCTCTGGCCCTAATTTCTAACCTAGTTTTTTCAGAAAGTTCATGGATGAAATTCTCCTAACACGATTAATATAAATGAAAGCTGAGCATATGTATGGTTTCAGGGAAAAGAATACAACATCTTTCATTCACAAACCTAAGTCTAAATGTTCCTAAATAAAGAGATAGAAGTTCATGAAATACCTGTTTCAATTGAGTTCGAGCTGGACAATGCAACAACTTTCAATGGGGCCTGAGGTTCTTTTGAGCTTGCTTGATGTCCCCTGAACCTTTCCCAATGCTTAGTTTGTTTTGAAGTGGCCTGAATCGTGCTACAGAACTCAACCTGCAAAGCTTCCAAACAAAAACAGTGATGTGTGTTAATGGAATTACAACAACTTGTGAATGGTCTGGATAGCTTAGGTATATTGATTGGAATGTGTTTGAAGTGATTTTGGACAAAACGCACGAGGGGATTTGATTGTGGCTTGTGATTTGCAGAACTGGCCCTGTTTTGCAAGAAAATGGAGATTTTATGCACAAGGAGGTTTGAGAGGTCAAAGGATCGTGCTTCTGGCTTGTGAGGATGTAAAAACTTGTTTGAAAACTTGGCTTGAGTTCAATATCTCAGATGTGCAAGTTATGAGCTTTTGGTCATTTGACTTGTTTTGAAAGCAAAGATGTGAGCTGACCAAGCTAGGGCCTGTACAGGCTAGTTACATGCATGCTCAAGTTGGTGTACTATGCCTGAGATTAGGGAACTTGTTTGCTGCAAGGAAAAAAGTCCAAGGCTCAAGAAAATGCAATTTGACATAAAGTTGCCTTTATGAAAATGGAAGTATGACCTTTATGCTTAAAATGGAAAAGTTCAATGTACAAAGCTCTCTTGATCAGAACAATGCTAATATCCAATGTGTTTGCATTCAATTTTTTAGTGTAAATTAGTTTAGAGGCCTGTAATTATGTACTAAGCTAGTTTGGTCAGATTTGCAACTTGGTATGAACATGTATTGGCCATGGTTACAAAGTGAATTTTTGCCAACTTCAAGCATTCGATTCTCCCTAACCACAAAGGTGTTTGAGGAGTTCTTGGACAATTTGGAAAGCTTGCAACTTGTACTATAATCCATATTTGAAATGAACTTAAGAATCCAAGTGGAACTATGTGAAAAATGGCCAAGAAGATGGGTCAACGATAGCCTTTTAATCTTATCCTGAAAAAGGGTAAAATGCTAGCTAAAACACAAAGTTATGTTGCATGATAAGTATGATGCAATGAACTGTGTTTCATCAATGTTTATGATATATGAATGTAATGGATGAGCATGTAAGCTGAGTGGATGTCTTGCTGAGGAAAATAAATCCTTGATAACTGGAGATAATGAAATCTTTGACTGCTGCCGGGGAAAGTAAATCCTTGACCGATGCTGAGGATTCAAAAATCTTTGATTGTTGAAGATGAGAAATCCTTGTTGACTGCTTGGGGATTAAAAGATCTTTGATTGTTGAGAAGGAGAAATCCTAGGATCAATGCTGGAGATTGAAAATCCTTGGTGACTTGTGGGGATTTAACAAGAGCTTTGACAACTTCTGTGGGGAATGAGAATCCTTCATGACTTTCCTGGGAAATAGGGAAAACTCTGAAAATCTTTACTCGGGAGTTAAAACCTGGGAGGCTTCTGCTTGAAGAAATGAGACCGAGAATCTTCGATCTATTGGGAGATAACTCTGTGGGGAGAATGTTTACTCGGCCGGTGAAATCAAGAGCTTTGGGTTGTATGCCAAACTACTAGGGAAGCATCCTAGTTGGGGATAAGCCAAAAAGTTAATTGTTATCTGCTTGGTATTCAGACTTTTAAGATAGCCTGCTGGGGAAATTGGGGGAAGTTGAACAATTCCCACCGGGGGTTGATAGTTGGAAATTTGACTTCACTGGGGAAGAAGGTTTGGAATATTCTGGCTCCGCTGGGGATATGTTTTTCAGGGTTTTCGGGCTCCGCTGGGGATCTTGAAGTTTAACTCCGCTGGGGAATAATACTCCAAATATTTAGCTTTGTTGAGGATCTGAGGGATGTATTGCAGGGGATTTCTTCTGGAATGGCACAAAGATATCTTCCTACACCTTCAACCTATCAGTAATTATCCTTTCTCAATTTCGTTTTATTTTTAAGCAGTGATTATATTCAAATGCATATGCCTATTTAACAACTTTGGACGTTTTCAAACAAAACATAAGTGTAAAAAGAAAAGAAAGGCAAGCAAATTTATGCACTTTGAAGTATTTTTGTATTAACTTTCATAAGTATCTTTGTACAAAGGAGACAGACATCCTAGTAAGAGAATGTTGTCGTAAAAATTGAAAAATTTTATACAAAAGAAAGATGGCTATGTGTAACAATTCCATGGGATTCCCATTCTGCTATAGCCTTCACTACTCTGAGTATCTTGTCCATTCGCTGCTTCGTCCACCGATGATTGGATTGATCAGAAGCTTGAAGCTTGTTAGTGAAGAGATTGTTCTTAAAGTGATCCGACGAGACATAGTCATACGCTTTAATTCCCTAACTTTTGCCTGGACCGCCCTTTCGGGTTTTCGATCCACCGGGAAACCCTTTTTTGCCCAAGTCGCCCTTTCGGGTTTTCAACTTGCCAGGTGTACAGATTTTTTTGTTTTATCCCTAATTTTTTCCTGAACCGCCCTTTCGGGTTTTCGATTCACCGAGATGCCCATTTTTGCCCAAGTCGCCCTTTCGGGTTTTCAACTTGTCGGGTCGTTTTATGCGTAGTATCTTTTGACTATGTCTGCGTTCGCAGGGTGCGGCAAGTCGTCGCCATCCATGGTGGTCAGAATCATTGCCCCACCAGAAAATATGCTCTTGATCACAAATGGTTTGTAGGTAGGAGTCTACTTTCCCCTGGGATCACTTTGCGGCAAGATGATCCGCTTGATTACAAGATCTCCGACTTGATATACCTGACGCCTGACTTTCTTGTTGAAAGCCTTGATCATCCGTTTTTGATACGTCTGACCATGACAAACAGCAGTAAGTCGTTTCTCATCGATCAAATTAAGTTGATCAAGCCAGGTCTGAATCCAATCGTCTTCACTCAAACTGGCATCCTTCATAATCCTCAAGGAAGGAATCTGAACCTCCATAGGTAAAACAGCTTCCATGCCATATACCAACGAAAAAGGGGTTGCCCATGTGGAAGTACGTGTTGTGGTACGATATCCATGTAGGGCAAACGGTAACATCTCATGCCAGTCTTTGTAGGTGATTGTCATCTTTTGAATGATCTTCTTGATATTTTTGTTCGCAACTTCAACATCACCGTTCATCTTCGGCCGATAGGGAGATGAATTATGATGATAAATCTTGAACTGCTCGCATAGAGCGGTGATCATAGTGTTGTTCAAATTTGTACCATTGTCCGTGATAATCCTGTCGGGGATACCATACCGGCATATGAGGTTCTGCTTGATGAAGCGGGCAACCACATTATTTGTAACAGAGGCACAGGAAGCTGCTTCGACCCACTTGGTGAAGTAGTCAATAGCCACCAGGATGAAGCGATGCCCATTGGATGTGGTAGGCTTGATCTCTCCAATCATGTCAATGCCCCACATTGCGAATGGCCAAGGAGCTGTCAAAACGTTGAGAGGAACAGGAGGGATATGTACCTTGTCGGCATAGACTTGGCATTTGTGGCAGGTACGGGAATGTTGATGACAATCAGCTTCCATGGTAGACCAGTAGTAGCCTGCCCTTAGAATCTTCTTAGCCATCGTATGTCCGCTCAAGTGGGTGCCAAATGTGCCACTATGTATTTCGGTCATGATCAACTCTGCTTTAACCTTGTCCACACAACGAAGTAGAACACAATCCTGACTGCGCTTATAAAGGATGCCATTGCTTAGGAAGAGCTTGGCAGCAAATCTCCTTAAGAACTTTTTGTCATTGACTGAAGCTCCTTCAGGTTATTCTCTAGTCTGGAGATACCTTTTGATTTCATGAAATCAGGGTGGTTCCACTATTTCTTCGGTATTAATCTCATGACAGTGTGCAGGTTCGTCCATTCGCTCGATGGTAATTTCGGGAGCCTCGTTATCCCAGTTGAGTTTAAACATGGAAGACATTGTAGCCAGAGCATCTGCTAGCTGATTTTCTTCTCACGAGAAGTGTTCAAAAGTAATCTGCTTGAAATGAGGCAACAACGTCAAGACATGTTCTTTGTATGGGATAAGATTAGGATGTTTGGTGTCCCACTCTCCTTTGATTTGACTGATACCCAAAGCCGAGTCCCCAAATACGACCAAAGATTTAATTCCCAAGTCTATAGCAGCCTTGAGACCAAAGATGCAAGCTTCATATTCAGCCATGTTGTTGGTACAGCTGAAACAAAGTCGGGCAGTGAAGGGTGTATGGCAACCTTCCGGAGAAATGAGTACTGCACCGATACCGTTGCCAAGTGCATTTAAAGCACCATCAAAGTACAGGGTCCATCGGGATCCTTGTTCAGGTCCGTCATACGGTCCATTACCTTCAATGTTGTCCAATGTCATGATGTCATCGTCAGGGAAGTCAAATCTCATAGATTGGTAATCTTCGACGGCTTGATGAGCTAGATGGTCAGCTGGTACACTCCCCTTTATATCTTTTTGGGTAGTATACTGGATATCATACTCGGTCAGGATCATCTTCCATCTAGTGATTCTTCCAGATAAAGCAGGCTTCTCGAAGATATACTTGATCGGATCCATTTTGGAAATCAGCAAAGTGGTATGAGTCAACATATATTGCCTTAGCCGGCGAGCAGCCCATACCAAAGCGCAATAAGTTTTCTCGAGCAGTGAGTAGCGAGTCTCACAGTCGGTAAACTTTTTGCTAAGGTAATAAATGGCATGCTCTTTTCAGCCAGACTCGTCATGTTGGCCCAATACGCACCCCATTGAATTATCCAACACAGTCAGATACATGATTAACGGCCTTCCTTCGACGGGTGGCATCAAAATAGGAGGTTCCAATAAATACTCCTTGATCTTATCAAAAGCAATTTGACAATCATTGTTCCATTCAACTACCTGATCTTTCTTCAACAGTTTGAAAATTGGCTCACAGGTAGATGTCAGGTGAGAGATGAACCTCGCAATATAGTTTAAGCGTCCCAAGAATCATCTAACCTCCTTTTCAGTGCGGGGGGCAGGCATTTCTTGTATAGCCTTTACTTTAGCTGGATCAACCTCAATGCCTTTGTTACTGACAATAAATCCCAAAAGTTTACCAGACCTAACTCCAAAAGTACACTTGCTTGGGTTTAATCTGAGCTTATATTCCTTCAACCTGGAAAACAGCTTTTGCAAATGATCAAGGTGTTCTTCTTCTGTCTGTTAACGGGCTATCATGTCGTCTACGTAAACTTCGATCTCATGATGTATCATATCATGAAACAAACTACCATGGCGTGTTGATAGGTTGCCCCTGCATTCTTCAGTCCGAATGGCATCACTTTGTAGCAGAAGGTACCCCATTGCGTGACAAAAGTAGTTTTCTCCATGTCCTCGGGGGCCATTTTGATCTGGTTGTATCCCGAGAATCCATCCATGAAGGAAAATACCTTGTGTTGAGCTGTGTTGTCAACCAAGATGTCGATATGTGCTAGTGGAAAATCATCTTTAGGGCTAGCCCTGTTTAAATCCCGATAGTCCACACACATTCTGACTTTGCCGTCCTTCTTAGGTATGGGCACAATGTTAGCAACCCATTATGGATAGGAAGTAACAGCCAGAAAGCCAGTGTTGAATTGCTTCATTACCTCAGCTTTGATCTTCTCCGACATGTCGGGCCTCATTCGGCGGACCTTTTGTTTGATCGGTGGACAGTCTTCTCCTGTAGGGAGACAGTGAACCACGATATTTGTGTCTAAACCCGGCATGTCTTCATAAGACCAGGCGAAGATTTCAACATATTCGTTTAACAACTGCACTAAGCGCTCTTTGACACTTGGTTCCAGGTTGGCACCCACTTTTACCTCTTTCTTATCTTCCTCTGTTCCCAAGTTGATGGTTTCTAGCAACTCTTCATGAGGCAGAATAGCCCTATCTTCTTGTTGCAAAAGTCTGGCTAACTCTCCCAGCACTTCACAGTCTTCACCAACTTCGTACTCAGCATGATTGACCAAATCATCAGAGTTACCGAAGGCTAAAGAAGAATAGTCACCCATGGAATCCGGAGTAGATGGGTACCTGCATTTGTGGGTGTGGGTGTGTGTAAGGGATAGCCATCCTTAAACAAAACAAAATGCAAAAGGAAAGAAAATGAACACAACAGTTTATAGATGAAGACGTCCAATGATTCATTAAAACATGGCATATGATAATGAAGAAAATCAAACCCTTACAAATGGACCTACATGCCCCGGGCAAGGCATGAGGTGAAAATAGTGTACGAATTGTTTAGTTATTACATACCAAAAATGGGAAATTGTTCAAAGATAAAATTACTGGTTGATGAAGGTGATGGGAATAAAATCCTTTGCTTCCCAATTTCTTAAACCCCCTTCGACGGTTGGAAAGATCCAATCTTCAAAGTGGCCCCCTTCATCTTCATCTTCTACAACATTGATTCCATGGCGGGTGATTTTGACGGGTGGTCCTCCAGCCTTGGAGCGATGCATAGCCTTCTGTCCTGCAGCAGTAAACCCTAACCCAAACTTGTCCTTCTTATGGGGAAAATTAGGAAGTTTCCCCCATATTATGCTCTTTCCTTCTCTAACTGCAGCCTCTGCGTCCTTGAGAGATTCCATCCTAGATGCATGCTTGGGAACGATAGGCACCTCAACCATTGTCTTCGCAACCGCGACCTCCGGAGAAACTTCCTCAAAATGTTGGAAAGGCGTTTCGATGAACTCGCCATCCAACTCCACATAGCGGAAGGAATTGAGATGACTTATCATGTACTCTTCCTCGTCGTGCACCATTATAATCTTACCCTTAACAGGATATTTTAGCATTTGGTGTAAAGAGGAGGTAACTGCCCCAGCATAATGGATCCACGGTCTTCCTAACAAACACGAATATGAAGGACGGATGTCCATCACATAAAAGGTGGAGTTGAAATCTTTTGTGCCCACTTTGATAGGAATGTCAACCTCTCCGTGAACCATTCTTTTGGACCCATCAAAAGCCCTAACAACGATGTTACTGGGTTTGAGGGTCAATCCTTCGCAATCCAAACGGTCTAACGCTTTCTTCGGAAGCACATTCAAAGAAGAATCGGTATCAACTAAGACATGGGCGAGGGTGGTTCCCCTGAATTCAACTGAGACATGTAGTGCGTCATGGTGTTTCCTTCCTTTGGGAGTCAAATCAGCATCGGAAAACCCAAGCCCATTATCAGCAGTAAGACTGGCCACGCACTCCTGAAACTGGTCAGCCGAAGTTTCTTGGGGCACGTGTACCGCCTTTAAAAATTTGATCAGGGCCTTAGCATGGGCCTCAGAGCAGAGTAGAAGAGCCAACATTGAGATTTTAGAAGGGGTCTGCCCCTAGCTGTTACACGACGTCGTAGTTGCTCTTTCTGATTATTTTCAGAATTTCTTCCATTTCTTTCTGGGTGGTTTCGGGGATAACCATAGCATGAGCCTTCGTCCTGACAGGCGCTTCTAGTATCCCCTTACCCTTGTCGGTAGTATCAACAGATGGTCTTACTTCAGGAGTATCCAATTCTTCAAATATCGGGCCTTGCACAGATGGCTTAGCAGGTACAAAAGCTTTCGAGGGTCCGAAAACTGCTCGAGGGGGAGCAATCTCCGGAGAAAAAATCCATCCGCTGCAGGTTATCTTGCTTGTTCCCGCAACGTTCCCTATATCAGGGGTCTCCTCTTCAGAATTCTCTTGGACTGATTCAATATGTTTGATGCCATGATAGAAGATTTCTCCTCCATAGTTCCATGGTATCGTTTTGTCAGATTGATACAGGACAGGCCCCGGCATGGTGATTTTTAATGGTACAAATTTAGGTTCAGGTGTAATCTTGACAAGCCTTTTGCAAGCCTTGGGAAGATTGTCGAAGATGGTTATTATTGCGATATCGTTGGTTGAAGTAGAAAAAGTAGCAGGAGTAACAGGAGTGAAGGTATCAACATGGGTCTTTTGGAAGAGTATCTCTTGGGTATCCATCAGGCGTTGGATGCCTGACTTCAACATTGGGCAATCAGCTCATATGTTTAAACAAAAGTAGCTGTCTTTTCCGCAGCCTGGGAATATCCCGGCTCTCATCAAATTCACTTTAATCACTGATAAGGGAGTCAAAGGTCAACAACATTGGTAACATGAAGGTCTTCCGTAACGGCATGAACATTATGACCATGCTTGGGCATTGGGGCAGAAATCACATTTGGCTTTTTGGGCGCATCGAATTCTACTTTGTTGGCGTCAATCAGGTTTTGGATTTTGTTCTTAAGCGCCCAACAATTATTGGTATCGTGCCCTGCACTGTCAGAGTGGTAAGAACACTTGGCACTGGAGTGGTAGTATAGAGAGGAGGTATTAGGGTTCTTTGGCGCTTCCTTCAAACTGGTAAGATTCAGCTTTAACAAATGAGGGAGTACTTGAGCTGGCGTCATGTTGATTAGGGTGAACTGCCGTTGCGGCCTTTCTACCCGTTGTTGATTAGGTCTTGGCTGATTGCCGCGAGGTTGATCATTTGAAGAGTTTTGAATCATCACAGCCCCTACAGTTGGTCGGTGCTCAGTTCTTCCCTGACTTTTCTGAGAGTAAACAGCAGAGGCTTCCTTCTTAGCTGGGAAGGTTTTCTTAACAGCAGTGGACGCGGAGGTATCTTTCTGAATCTTACCACTTTTAATACCGGCCTCGACCCTTTCGCCGGTCAAAATTAGTTCGGTGAATCCTGCGGAAGAACTCCCGATTAAATGATTGAAGAAAGGGCCAGACAGGGTCCCCAGAAACATGTCAACTAGCTCTCTATCCGATAATGGTGGCTGAACCCTTCCAGTCAGATCACGCCACTTCTGGGCATACTCCTTAAATCCTTCATTGGAAGTCATCCCCATATTTTGTAGCTGAGTACGAGTGGGCGCCAAATCAGCATTGTATTGGTATTGACGGTAAAAAGCAGCATCTAAGTCTTCCCAATTATGAACCTCTGATCTCTCGAGTTGATAGAACCAGTCCAATTGTGTGCCTGACAAACTGTCTAGGAAAAAGTGTACCCAGAGGTCTTTATCAGATGAGTGGGGTTGGATCTTTCTGACATAGGACCTCAGGTGCATCTTTGGACATGACAGACCGTCATACTTGGCAAATGTAGGAACTTTGAACTTGGGAGGAATAACGATCCCAGCGACCAACCCTAGTTCTTCAAAATCTAAATCAAGTACCCTTTACAACTCCATGGCTGCCAATCTATCCTCAAGATTCTTATATTTATCATCCGTCGGGGGATATTTCTGTTTGGAGTAGTCTTCATCTTCTTCCTCTTCAACTTCAGATTCAGAAGGTCCCGCAGTTCCTTTTCCTTTACCAGCCCTTTCATTAGACGTTGAGGGGAACTCGAGAACTTTTCTAGCATTGGTTTCAAACCTTCTTCCAAAAGTGGCTACTCCGGGACTTTTCTTCTTTTTCTCTTTATTTTTCTCCAACAGTGCTTTAGGGTCCTCTTGGCCCTTTGCTAAGGTCATGAGGAGTTGTTGGAATTGAGAATTTTATGCTTGCAGATCCTTAACCGTCTGCTCCAAATCCATCTTGCTGAAATAAACAGCAGAAAGATAAGGAAACCTGGTGTGAAGACCTGTTTATGCATATGATGAATGGTATGTTATTCATGTAATGCATTCAAGGATTCAGAAATTCAAATTTGTTGCAAACAAAAAGGAACACACGTCATATTAAGAAGAAATTTTTAGTACATAAGTGCCCCATGGGAAAAATATTACAAAATTCTTAATGCAAAAAGACATTGCGCATCCTCTTTGGTGCGATGTATATGTTGAGAGTTTCCTCCTCATGAAGTTGGCGGGTAAGTTCCAAAACCTTCTTCTCACTGGCATAGAAGCTGGCTTCAAAAGTATTATGTTCTTCTTTGAGTTAGATCCAACTCTTTTGCATTTCTTCCCGTGATGTTGGCATGTCGGGATGTAGGCGGGTGTATGGAACCTCTCCTTCCATAATAGGCTCTTTGATCAAGGGGAGAATGTGAGGGTATGGCATCATAAGATTCTGGGCGCGGGTTCGTACCCACTTGAGATAAGGCTCAAGGGGGATGGAATTCTTGTGCCCCAGTGTCTTACTATCCACTTTTTTGGGCATCCTCCAAGCTCTGATGAACCTTTGTCGAAGTCCTTGCGCATTGTTGTCGAAGTCAAAAACTAGGTCAGGAATTAGCATGTCATGAGGGCCATGCCTCCGAGCATATCCAAATTGTCTTAGAGCTAAACAGGGGTTATAGGTAATGCCTCCCATAATGCCAAGTAGTGGGACATTAGGGAATTCCCCACAACGATCAATGATGATGACATTTTCTCTGGACCGAGAACATCAATGTACATCAGAATGTGTGAGGGTCGTCAATCATTGTGACCACCTTAAACCCTGCTCATTCTTCAGAACTTATTGTGGAAGGTGAGAAATAAACCACCTTGCTAGGAGAGGAGTACAGCACATGAGAACACCTCTTTTCCTCATTGTTCGTGTGTAAAATGAGTATAGGATGTACCCAAGCAATGTAGGTACAGGATTCCGGGATAGGAAAATCTTGACAGCATTCACATCTATAAGCTGATCAGGGTTTGGGAACAAGACAAACCCATAGATGAGGAGTGCTACAATCTCTTCAAAGGCTTGTAGATCAAGAGAATTCCAACAGTCTTGTGCCTTCTCAAATAGAAAATTTGCCAAGAAACCCTTGACACCACTCCTGGTTTCCCAATGACCATTGATATCAGATGGTTGCAAGTGTAATGCTTGAGCAACATCTTCAGGCATTGGTTCTTTTTCCGTACCGTTGTAGGGTAGTTGATGAAGAATAGGAATTCTCAAGAGTTGAGAAAATTCCTCCAAAGTAGGTACTAGTTGGTAATCAGGGAATGTGAAATAGTGGTGTAGGGGGTCAAAGAACTGGAAGAGAACTTTTACCATGTCTTCTTCAATGCTAGAGTTGACCAAGTTGAGAAGTCTACCATGTCTTTCACTGAAGAGAAAATTCTCTGGAATTCTGGAAGTAAGCTCTTTGAGTTGAGGAGGGATTCTCACAAGGTTGACTTGAATTGTTTTCCTGCAAAGAGATTCCATGACCTACAAAACAAGAACAAAGATGAAGATCCAAACCCTTGAAATGGTTAGTGGATGCATATGATGCTTTATGATGTTCATGATGTATGCACAAGCACATGTACAAGCAAGTCACACAAAACCCTAGTTTCAGGCTTGCATGAGGTTTCATAGGTAAGTACCCTCTTGAGTTTAGTTGGCTCAAACCTGTCCTATAAATAGTAACCGGGTTATAAGGAGCTCAATATCACTGGATTGTTTTCTATGTTCATTGTTTTAGTTTAGCCACTTAACTAGCGACCAAAATATTCCAAGAAAACAATCCTCAATGAGTGTAGTATCGAGTATCTACCAACTTCGGACTGTACCAAAGTCGGTCATCTCACTACCCCTAAAAAGGCCAAGATGGTCAAGTAAGGTTCTAAGAGTTCATTAGTGCTTCATGACATCACTCAGCAGCCCCGTATTCTCTTTGATTGACTCAAAGGTTATCGGTACTCACAAATATGTCGCACTAATATAGCTATTGCTTCAACCATGTCGGTATACCCCGCACAGTTTCCACAACGTATTGTTATTTACCTATGAATGTTTCCCAAATCCGGGTGAAGGATTTCAAGCCCAAACAAGAGAACCAAATGTAAAGCAATCAAAGCAAACAATATAATCATGCAAAGGTTGATTTAAGCCCTAAGGTTACTCCACTTTTAAAGTTTTCCCCAGCAAAGTCGCCAGTTCTGTGATACGGTGGGAGAATTGACTTGGGATTTTGCGTTTGTGTTTGCAAATGTTTCGGTTTAGCAAGAGTCACCACCGACTTTTTATTTTATCCTAAGGAAAGGTCAAAAAGCACAGGAAAGACCTTTGAGATGTTTTCTTGGGTTCGGGGAGTAGATTATAGAAAGGGAAGGTATTAGCACCCTTTCTATCCATGGTAATCCATGGGCTCTTAGTTACTTGCTTAGATCACTTGCTTTTCTTTTCAATTGTTTGAAATGGTGCTCTTCAATTGTTTGAAATGGTGCTTTGTGTGTGGTTTTGAAAGATGTTTTGAAAAGAGGCCATCGTTGTGGCAACCTTTGTAATGATTCTTGTTTGAATGTATACAAAGGTGTTTTTGTCTTTTGAAAAGTTTTCAATGTTTGAAAGTAGGATTTTGAAATTGTGTTGTGAAGTGTGTTTTTGAAGATAGCAAGGATGTTTTTTGCAAGTTTTGATAAAGTAACTAAGAGTTGTCTACCCTATTTTACTCAAATATCTTTCTTATGTTTTTAACCCTTTTAAAAGTGTTGCTTCACCATTGTATTTGGTGAACAACCTTGTGTTAGGATGTTAAACGGGACAGGCGTGGGTCATCATATAGACCATGATAGCAATAGTGTCAAGTATTTTTGGCAATTTTCTTGAGGGACTTATCATTTTGTTTAGGCAACTCAGATAGTGTCATCGAGGGACTATGATCTTTGTTTTGTTTTTGTTTTGCCAAAGTACTTAACATGCATACCATGGCCCGTTTTTGAAGGCAACAAGTGGATTGAAACCCTAGGGGTGCAAGTGTGCATTGTGTTTAATTTTCATGCATTTTTGTCTTTGATTAGGTCAAACTATTTGTTGGTTTTGATTTTTGCATACAAACCCTAACTCTCTAATCATGACATAATTGAAAGCTTAAAGGTGTGAGAATTTAAACTCCAAGCTATTACAACATGATATAGGGAGGGGGTACAAATTTGAATAGGGGATTATTTTGCAAGAAATTAAACCCTAAATTATTACAACCAAATTGAATTTGCAAGGCATAATATTTAAATGTACAATATTTAAATAAAATACAATAAATATTGGATAAAATGTATTATGCAAAAAAAGGTTTTTTATGTATGTAAAAGTGTTTTTTTATGTACAAGGTATAAAGAAAAAAATAAAATATTAATTTTATTTGTTTTTAGGGAAAAAACCCTAATTTCTTAAGAAAATAAATAGGATGTATTATTTATGTACAAAAATATATTAATATGTACAAAAATGTATTATATTGAAAAAAAGTATTTTTTAGTATAAAATGTCAATAAAAATAAAAATGTATTATTTTTGTGTTTTTTTTATTCTATGCTTTTAATAAAATAAAGTGTATATATATATATATATATATATATATATATATATATATATATATATATATATATATATATATATATATATATATATATATATATATATATATATATATATATATATATATATATATATATATATATATATATATATATATATATATATATATATATATATATATATATATATATATATATATATATATATATATATATATATATATTAAATATATTAAGTGTGAAAAAAATAAAATAAATTATTTACAAAAATGCAATATATTCAAGAAAATATTTTTGGTGTAAATAAAAAATAGAAATGAAATAAAAGTATTATTTTCATTATTTTTAAATTTAAACAAAATAATATAAAAGTATATAAAGTGTTTTAATGCTAGTAAAAATAAAAATAAATACCAAATAAATGTAAAAAATTATAAAAATATTTTTGGATCATTTTTTATGTTTGAAAATAAAATATCAAAGTCAGAAAAGAAAATAAAAATGCAAAAATATCAAAATACAAGAAAATGGGCCAGGGGGTGTGAAACTGAAAGTGGGGGGTGCCAAAAGTAGGAAGTAGTCAGGCCAAGCCCAGCTACTTCATCTTCTTCCTCTGTCCAACAGAAACGCGCACATGGCTTAGTTCAAACCTGTATCTCCTGTTTTAGTGCTTTTTTGACAAAACTCAAAACATGAAACTTGTAGAGCATCAAATCACGTATCTAACCATATAAAAAACTTTATCTAACTCTCAAAGACCAGAGAGAATTTCTCTGGCCCTAATTTCTAACCTATTTTTTTCAGAAAGTTCATGGATGAATTTCTCCTAACACGATTAATATAAATGAAAATTGAGCATATGTATGGTTTTAGGCCAATGAATACAACATCTTTCATTCACAAATCTAAGTCTAAGTGTTCCTAAATAGAGAGATAGAAGTTTATGAAATACCTGTTTCAGTTGAGTTCGAGTTGGACAATGCAGCAACTTTCAATGGGGCCTGAGGTTCTTTTGAGCTTGCTTGATGTCCCCTGAACCTTTCCCAATGCTTAGTTTGTTTTGATGTGGCCTGAATCGTGCTACAGAACTCAACCTGCAAAGCTTCCAAACAAAAATGGTGATGTGTGTTAATGGAGTTACAACAACTTGTGAATGGTCTGGATAGCTTAGGTATATTGATTGGAATGTGTTTGAAGTGATTTTGGATAAAACGCACGAGGGGATTTGATTGTGGCTTGTGATTTACAAAACTGGCCTTGTTTTGCAAGAAAATGGAGATTTTATGCACAAAGAGGTTTGAGAGGTCAAAGGCTCGTGCTTCTGGCTTGTGAGGATGTAAAAAACTTGTTTGAAAACTTGGCTTGAGTTCAATATCTCAGATGTGCAAGTTATGAGCTTTTGGTCATTTGACTTGTTTTGAAAGCAAAGATGTGAGCTGACCAAGCTAGGGCCTGTACAGGCTAGTTAAAAGCATGCTCAAGGTTGTGTACTATGCCTGAGATTAGAGAACTTGTTTTCTGCAAGGAAAAAAGTCCAAGGCTCAAGAAAATGCAATTTGACATAAAGTGGCCTTTATGAAAATGGAAGTATGACCTTTATGCTTAAAATGGAAAAGTTCAATGTACAAAGCTCTCTTGATCAGAACAATGCCAATATCCAATGTGTTTGGATTCAATTTTTGAGTGTATATTGGTTTAGAGGCCTGTAATTATGTACTAATCTAGTTTGGTCAGATTTGCAACTTGGTATGAACATGTATTGGCCATGGTTACAAAGTGAGTTTTTGCCAACTTGAAGCATTCGATTCTCCCTAACCAAAAAGGTGTTTGAGGAGTTATTGGATAATTTGGAAAGCTTGCAAAATATACTATAATCCATATTTGAAATGCAACTTAATACTCCAAGTGGAACTATGTGAAAAATGGCCAAGAAGATGGGTCAAAATCCTGCCTAAACTAGGGCAAAATTTCTCTAAGTTAAAAGTTTTAGGTACCCTTGTTCCAAATATCATAACTTGAGATTCAAGCTTCTTTTGAGAAAACTTTGTGAATCAAAGTTGTAGACTTTGTGATGGACTACAACTTTCATGTTGTAAGTTTTGTTTGAATCCATTTGCATCTTGGTGAAGAAATGGGACAAAGTTAGGAAAAAATAAGAAAATTTTATAACTTAGAAAATTTCTAAGTTATGAAATTTTTCCATTTTAAACCCTAATTTGCAATTTTGGGTTTCTTGATGAACAAGTTTCATAATTTGACTAGTATTGATGAAAAATGACCCTTGGCACTTGATTTTGACCAAAAAGTCAAAGTTTGACTTTTCAGGGTATAGTCAAATTTTGATCAGTTGACTGAAAAATTCATCTGTCAATCCTATGCATTTGAGAGCTTTTGAACCTATTGAATGGGTCAATATGATGTCATTGAGTCCTTGAGTCCATGGTTGAGCTTTATTTGCCATTTTCTAGGTCAAACAGTCAAAAATTTCCTTTGTGCAGTCAAAACCCTAAAAATGACCATTTTGCCCTTTTGGTGATCTGATCAAATTTCTTGTGGAATTATGGTCCAAACTTGATCAAATGTTTCGTATGAGTTCATAATGTTGATGTGGGTCAAAATTCATGTTGTTTGACTGTCAATTGGCCACAGTTGACTTTTCCCCCAATACAACTGATTTCTAGGTCAACTGTCCAATTGACTGGGCAAAAATTTGATTTAAGGCTTGAAACTTGGTATGGACAAACTTGTGAGTCCAACAGGAAGTATGAAAGTCATTTTGGGCATTGTAGGTCAAAACATCCCTGTGCAAACTCAAACGCTAGTTTAGGTCAACAGTGCAAGGAGATGTCTTGAGCAGAGCAAACCCTAGCTTGGTCTTGAGTCCAAAGAGTCTTGTGATGAGAAATGTTGATGAAATAGGAGGGAAAATTTTGGGGTATAACAGGTACATACAAACCCGTTCGCCAAGGATACAAGCCTCTAAGACCACATCATTCTCATTCCCAGTCGAGGAAACCTTTCACAGAAAGCGAAGCTTTGCCATCTCTACCTCATACATGGAGGTTTGATCGTAACCCATCACCTCCTTACTAAAAGAGTCGGAAGTTTCCATAAGAACCTCCACAAAACCTGAAGAGCGGGGTAAGAATCACTTTCAGAAGTAAAAACTTCACTATAAACTTTATTCATGACTCGTGCATACTCATCTAAACCTATAGCAGCTCTCATCTCTTGCATGCACTCCTCCCATATCACTCTCCTCTCCTCATCACTGTTAAGTCTTTTATTTCCAAAATCATCACACTCTCTGATGATAACCATCTCTCAAAAAAATAAAAATGTACAAAAGTGAGGTAAAGGTAGAGAAGAAATACCTTGTAACAGTGGTCAATTGGGAAACTTTTTTGGAAGAAATATATGGGAGCATTGGCAAAGGGAAGTATTAGAGTCTCTCAGAAGAAGAAAAGGAAAGGTTTTTATAAAATAAAGTTATGGGAAATAAAACACTTACAGAAGAGTAAGCGTGTATAAACATTGAAAATTTGCCTTAGTAGTGATTATGCCTAAGGGACTAGGGGACTATTGAGAAACTAGGGAGTGAGTAACACGCACACCGAGGTATCATTATCCGGTCTTAGAGGCCCAGCCCAGAGCATAGATCCATTTCTATGTTGACCGACCATAAGGCTTCATGTAAAAGCCATATGCTCGTGGGGCTTATGTTCATACATAGATCTATTTCCCGATCTAGAAGAAATAAAAGGCAAGGAATGGTTGAAAGATCGAGAAAGGCAAGAAGAAAATCAGCCAGTTACCACATCGGGTCGAGATCATAAAGGCCTAAACCGGTTTGTATGATCAGAGGGTCATGTAATCGACCATGGAAGAAGATGAAGAGGCATCATCCGTGCTTATATCCTGGATCCAGAGGTTACCCTAAGCCCGACCTTAATGGAGCCATTAAGCAATGGTCGGTCCATTGAGAGTATATCCGCTCATCATTATACGATGGTGCATGTTATGATAACAGCCATCATTGGCAACGACGGATGTTACTTTCCTTTAAGGAAACTCAGTTACATAACATGGAAAGCCATAGAATTTACATGAATTAATCAATGAGGTTCATGCACCTCCATATATAGGGCTCCCGACTGAGGGGTAAGAAAGACATGTCGCTTAGAGCTTATGTATACTCATGTAAGCCTCTGAATACCTCAATATCATAAACAACATCCTCTCACTCATTTAAAGTTCTTCCTGCCATCCTCCGAGCAGTAGGGAAATCTCATAGTTGGTGTTTAGCAAGAACACTCGTCAATGCACAAACATACATATTTCATGTCATCATTCACATACAATGCATTCTCATAAAACTAATCAACTCAATACAACACAACACAGTAACATATAGCAACAAATCCAAACCATGTTATTCACATCCAACATCAATTCACAACATACATATACACAAAATTCAAGTGTTATGGTTTCATCAAAGTCATCCAAAACATATCCAATACACATTTAATAAATTATTAAAATTCATGATAATCCATGATAAGTCATAAGCATAAAATATCCCCAATCAATTAAACAAAATATAAAACTTTTTGTCCCATGGTGCACAAAGCGGCCTCCATGGCGCTAAGCAGCATCTGCTGAAACCAGAAAAATTCATGCGGGAATGGCTTCTTCCTTCCACGGGTTGGGGTTACAAGAACCACTCTAAAAATCCATATTCATGTAATTAATTGCATTATAACCTATATCTAACATGTAGTTTCAATTAAAAACATCCAAACATGATTCAAACATCAATTTCATGATTTCTCATTCAAAACTTAAGCATGTCAAAACCTGGAAATTGTATAACAGATTCCCTAAATCATGTATTCTACCCATTACAAACATCACATACTCCCATAATCAAATGAAAACTCACTCTTATCTTGGATGTAGGTTCTCTAGGGTTGTTCTCTCTTCCTGTCTCTTTTCTCCTCTTTTTCTCTTTCTTCTCTTCTGTCATTTTCTACACTTTTTCTCTCTAAATTCTATATTTCCTTGTTTTATCAACAACCACTAAACCTATGTTTCACTAATGGGCTTAATGTCTCATTATCATACTAACTCATCACACCAAGTCCTAATTAATTGATAATGTTATTCTCATGCTTACTAACCTAATACACATATAACACATATATTCACAAAAGCACACAATTAATTAATTACCATATTATATAATAACTAATAAAATAAATAACTAATAAAATAACTAATAAATAAAAATTGGTGTGTTACAATCTGCTGGGTTCTTTCTTTGGGTGTGAGTTCTTTGATCTCATATGCATTATGCGTGAAGGCTTGTGACACACAGAATGGTCATTCCCAATTAGGGGACGATTTCCCAAAAACTCTATCTCTTTTATCCATTGGCAAAATGACTTTCCACACTAAGTCTCGCTAAACGAAGGAGTTGTATTTTACTCTTTTATTATACGCTTTGGCCACTTGTTCTTTTTGTCTAAGTAGAACATCTAATGTGGACAACCTTTCTTCGTCGATATCAATCAACGTGTCGAACATCATTCCCCAGTAAAATTCAGTTGGGATTTCTTCCTGCCTATGGTTTCTTACTGACTGCATGTGTATCTCCAATGGTAGCACTACATCATGTCTATATACTAGTTTGAATGGTGTAGCATTTTTGGATTTTTTGGGTGAGTTTCAACATGCCCATAAGACTTAGCTTCGAGTTTTGTGTCAATTTATGGGCTTTTTCCCAATACGTTTCTTAATTAAACTAATAATAATTTTGCTAGCTGCTTCAACCTGGCCATTAGCTTAGGCGTATGGTGTTGATGTCAATAGATCGAAACCTGTCTCCACAACGAACTCCACCATATTTCTCCCAGTGAACACCGTCCCCTGGTCGGTTGTGATAATTTCGGGTATCCCAAATTTGTGCATGATATGGTTTTGTATAAAACTCACCACTTCCCCTTGGTCGACGTTGATTTATGGCACAACTTATACCTATTTGGTGAAATAGTCTATTCCCACCAAAATGTACTTATGCTCTTTTGATGACGTAGGCTTAATCTCCCCTATAATATCCAAAGCCCATCCTCTGAACAGACAAAGTTTCACAATAGAATGCAATTCACTTGCGGGCACATGTTGATTTCTTGTGTGTTTCTGGCACTCTTGACACCCTCTAGCTAATTCTATGTAATATCCTAACATAGTTAGCCAATATACTCCCATGCGACAGAAAAAGCATCTCATTTTTTGGCCTTTAAGGTGGGCACCACACGAATCTCTATGCGCCTCTGATACTGCCATGTATGCCTCATTTCCCCCTAAACATTTCAATTAGATTCCTTCATGGGTTTTCTTAAACAATTTGTTCCCCATGACTCTATAACTTAAAACCATGTATTTCACCTTGATATCTGTCGATCCTGTTGGGGTATTCAAATAGTCGACTATGGGTTTTTCTCCAATCCCGTCTACTAAAGCGTCAATGGTAAAAACTTCCAAAATTTTAAAACTTTTGAAGTAATCAAAATTTAATAAATATGGGATTACCTCTACTCCTTCCCCCTAGTTTTTAAGGTTTATGCTTCTCCTGGCGAGAGATTTTTAGAAACAAATTTGTCTTTTACTTCTATTAATTCCTCTAAATTTTCTTTTGTAATTCTATACCCTAAGGCTATTTGAGCTAATTCATTAGTCTCTTGAGGGATGGAAGAAGAATTCAGTCTGACCATCTTGTGTGAACTCCAGCACCCCTTTGTTGATCAAGTCTTGAATCTTATTTTTCAATGCCCAACAACTATTAGTGTCATGCCCCAGACTTTTGGAATGATAAGTGCATCTCACATTAGGGTTGTCTTGAGGAAAGGCGATGTTGGGATTCTGAGGAGGATCCTTCAATGTTATCAACTCCATCTTCAACATGTGTTACAATACTTGAGCCGAGGACATGTTGATTTTGGTGAATTACCTTTTGGGCGTGTCCTGCTTACGCTGATTTCCTTGTCATTATTGTTGCACCGGTGCTGGATTAGAGATCCACACTGCCCCAATTGATTTGTTGAGATCAATTTTATTACGACCCTTCTGGACGTACACGGTACTGGACTCCTTTTTTCCATTGTATGATCTATTTTGAGTACTTGAAGATGCAGTCCCCTGAATTTCACCGCTCCTGAGTTTATTTTCAACATGTTCCCGCATGAACATGTCACTTGATTCCTTGTCTGCCAAGAGAGATTGATCGCTGATTAGGCCCAAAATTCTAGCAGTTTGCCCCAGACGGTCGTATCTGTCTTAATGAAGTTCGGCGATGAGGATTCTTAACTCTTCTTGTCCGCGAGCTAAATTTTGGATAAGATCCATCTGACTACTCATCTGGATTCTCATCCTTTCCATCTCAGCTAGCAGTTGTTCCATATGGTCATCCTGGTTATCTTCAGGATTTTTCTTGGTTGTGTTCCCATCGAGGAGTGCTTTAAATTATTCTTTCCCCTTGGATAGATTCAGGAACATTTCCTTGAACTGAGCATCTTGAGTTTGGAGATCTCTAATGTTCTGTTTGAGAGCCATCTTCCTTGCTGAAATAAACAACGAGAAAATGAGAAACCTGTCTTGAGAATACCTGTTATGTAATGACATGCATGCAATGTTTTCAAGGATCTCACGGGGTAAACACAAGAAAATGTTTGAATTTTGATTGCATTTTTGACGGAAGAACTTCGTATCATTGAATGTCCTTCTACAAGAATCAAGCTCACCATGTCGAGTGGGTCATAGCGTCTAACTCAAGTTATCATGCTTTGACGGTGGTGGCTAGAGGAAAATAAATCCCATTGCCCCTTGTTAGACGTCTGGTTCATCATAAAATGCATCACAGGCCCTAGAGATCCTTGAAATGGTTAACGAAATGCTATGGAATGAAGCCACGATGTGTATGTTATGCACTAAGCAAAAGTGTAAGGTGATGAAGACAAGTGAGTCTTGCGAGAAGTCCAGGTTATTGGATAATGACTACAAATAAGTCCTGCAAGGAACTCACATCGTTAGGTAATGAATACAAACAAAACCCTGGAAGGAGTTCAAGTTGTTAGATAATGAAAGAAAAAAAGTCACGCAAGTAGCCTTAGGTTCAGGCTTTCATGGAATTTGTAGGTAAGTACCCTATTGAAGTTTTAGTTGGCTCAACCTGTCCTAGCAATAGTAACCGGGTTCTAGGGATCTCATATCATTAATCTTTCTCTCAGGCATTGTTTCAGCTCAAGCATTTGAATTGCGGCCTAAATATCCTGAAAGTCCAATCTCAATGAGTTTAGCATCGAATATCAACCAACATCAGTCTGCAGCAAATTCGGCCATCTCACTACTTTCTAATGGCTAAGATGAGTCAATTTAAGGTTCTAAAGGTCAGTTAATTCTTATTGACACTATGTGGAAGCCTAATGTTATCCTTGACTGACTCAAGGAACATTAGTACAAGCTAGAGTATCACACTAACGTAGCTATCATATCATCCATATCGGTCTATGTCATACAACCTCCATGATTTATTGCTACTTACCTAAAAGGTGCCCCAGATCCGGATATAGGATATTTAACAATAAGCCAAACATAAACCCGAAAGATAAAGCACACAAATCAAACAAGGAAAGAATTTTTAATATGATCTAGCTCTAAGGTAACCCCACTTTAGTTTTAGTCTCCCCAACAGAGTCGCCAGTTCTGTAATACGGTGGGATAACTGACTTTTACTAGTTTTGCAATTTATCGCAATGTTCCTGTTAGCAAGAGTCGCCACCGACTTTTCTTTTATCTAACAAAGGAAAGGGTGAAAAGAACAGGAAAGACCTTTCGAGATTATTTTTTGAGTAAGGGGGTAGGTTATGGATGGGGAAGGTGTTATCACCCTTTCCATTTGTAGTTATCTATGGGATCTTATATGCTAGCTCACTATGAAAATGCTTTTTTTGTGTAAGTGTGTTTTGAAGATATTTTGAAAAGACGCCTTAGTGCGGCGAACTTTGTAATGTTTCTCGTTTCGGCGAGAACGTATAAAAATTGTTTTTTGTCTTTGAAAATATTTAGAAAAGAGTTTGTGTATGTGTGAAAAAATTGTTTTTTGATTGTTTTTATGAGCAAGTAACTCGAGCTATATACCTACTCAAAAGGTATGTTCTTTTCCTCTTTTCATTTAGACAATGCTATCCTACTATTAGTGAGCAGGTAGCCCTATCGCTGGATGTTTGAGGGACGGGCAAGGGTCATCGTACAATCATAAAGGAAACTCGCAGGGAACTTTAGTAATTTTATCATAAGGGACTAGATCGCTTATCGAAGGCAACATCGGAGGGTCATCGAGGGACTACAATTTTTTTAACCGAGGGCCTTTGCTAAATTGTCCCACGTTCGAGGGACATGACTGTTTTTTGAAGGCAACAAGTGGAGGTACCTTAGAGGCGCGCGTGTGCGAGTGTGTTGTGTTTCAGTTATTTATCTTTGGATGTTATTTTTTCTAACGTTTGCTTTTAGTCTTATCATACAATCCTATTAGCATTCATCTAACAGTTAATATCAGTGCAAAAATAAAAATGCAAGAATTTAAATCTACGCTATTACAAGCCTCTGGGTATGGGGAATTACATGCCAAAACAGGGAAAGAAAAAAGTAAAGGGTCCTAAATTAAGCTATTACATCCCATGTACAATTACATAATTATTAAAATAGTGCGAATAAAAATAAACGTGCAGGAAAGAAAAAAAAAAGGTGTAAAGAAAATCTAAAAATCTAAGTGATAAAAAGAAATGTTTTTGTTATTTTTTTGTTTAGGAAAAGTAATAATTAAATTAATGAAAATATAATTCTAATTAATTTAACTAATTAAAAAAGATGATTAAATAATTAGTTAAAACTAATTTTAATTAATAAAAATCTAAGTCTAATATTTTTTGTGATTTTGTGGTTTTATGATTTCTTTTTGTTTTTTGTTATAAAGAAGAAATAATTGAAGTAAAAGAAAAAATAATAAAAGAAAAAGACAAAAAAAAATTAAATCGGGCCAAGCTGCAAAACAAGTAATTAGGGGGTGTGAGAATCAGAAATCAATTGGCCCAACAACTTTGGCCTAGACGCTGGAGGAAAAATCTTCAAGATCCTGTGCATCTCTCCCATGAGGCCTATCGTGGGTGCTCAGATCTGGATTGTTGGATCTGGATCTGATGATGTTGATGTGATAGTGCATGATGAGCGTGATTCTAATGTCAAAAGCATCATGGGATCACTTGTTCATGTCATGTTCTCTAATATGAATGCAACTGTATCACCAAAAATGTTAAATATACATGCAACCGATTATACAAAAATAAACAAAAAATTTACCATCAGTGAGTTCGTGAATGTCATTATAAGCATGGTTGAACGTGTTCTTGGATCTGGCGAGACTCTTGGGGATCTCAGGAGTAAGGTTTGGTCACTGGTTTAGATTGATTGCACCGGGAAAGCAGTTGTGAATTTTGGTAATTTTGAGGAATTTTGAGAATTTGGTAGATCTTTGTGAAGAGCTTTTGGAGATCTTTTTGAAGAGGAATTTTTAGCCCTTTTTGGGCTTGCAATTCACTGTATTTATATAGGAGTGAGTGAGGGTGGAAATAAGGCAATAGATCAAGACATTAAACCATGGTTTCATGACAAAATAAAAATTTGAAAAATTGCCTAAATAGTGTGATTCTTGCCACTTTTGTTTGGAGCATGAACCTGGACATATTTCATTTGTGTTGCACGAATTAATGGGATCCAAAGTGGATCGAATCCAACTCATATGCATAGCCCATTATTTCCTTGTGTTTTTATTTAATTTAATTCATATTTAAATAAATAAAAATTCAAATAAATAGAAATTAAAATTAAAATAGTGCATGAATAGGTTTATAGGTCCTTGGGTATGTCATAAAAATGTTTGATCCCTAAAAGTTAGGTCCATTAACCTAAAAATGCAATTTTGCTCAAAGTTGACTTCATGCATTTTTTACAAATTTGCCCAACTTGTGAAAACCATAACATGCTCAATTTTCATATTTTGGAGATGATCCTGGACCTTTTGGAAAGCCCAAGATGTCCTCTATACTTTCTCTTTTAATCATTTTTGCATTTGGAGATATTATCTTGATGTAAGTTGCCCTGACGAAAAGTGTCTTTTGTTGACTTTTTGAAAATGACCTATAATGTATGAGATCATATCTTCTAAATGAAGCATTTTTTGGACTTGAGAAGAATAGAAAAGTTATAGAGAATTGAATTTTCTTAAAAATGGGATTTGGTTGGAGAAAAGTTGATAAAGCATATGAAAGTTATGCCTTGTCAAAGTTCAGTTGACTTCTCCTAAGGAAACCCTAATTTGGCAATTCTTGACTTTTGATGATATGAGGGCTTTCCTTTGGGAATAATGATCAAACCTTGATAAAATGATGAATATCACTTAGAAATGTTTATGTTGACCTAAAATCTTGAAGTTTGATTGTATGTTGACCATAGTTGACTTTTTGACCAATATAGTTAATCTTCAAACATTTGAGCCATTGATTGGGAAAACTTGTGATGCAAGGCATGAAACTTGGCATGAGCATTCTTGATGACATATTAGGAACCATGGAAATAACTTTAGGCCTTTGAAACCCAAACTTCTTTGTGAAAAGTGAAACCCTAGTTGGAAATCCATTGCTTAAGAGGAGAACTTGTTTGGTCAATTCTTGGCCAAGCTTGAGCATTTGAGGACCTCTAGGAGTATGTCTTGAATAAAATGAGAGGGTAAATATTGGGGTACAACAACTAGTAAATAAGAAAGATTTAAGTATGAGGCTTTGTGTTGATTATAGACAATTGAATAAAGTGACAATTAAGAACAAGTATCTGCTTCCAAGGATAGCCAATTTGATGGATCAGTTGGTGGATGCTCGAGTGTTTAATAAGATTGATTTGAGGTCGAGCTACCATCATATTAAAGTGAAGGATGAATATATCCAGAAGACAGCTTTCAGAAAGTGTTATGGACATTATGAGTATTCAGTGATGCCTTTTGGTGTTACTAATGCGTCGGGAGTATTCATGGAATACACGAACCATATCTTTCATACTTATTTGGATCAGTTTGTAGTGGTGTTCATTGATGACATTTTGATTTACTCTAAATCGCAAGAAGAGCACGCAGGACACTTAAGAATAGTATTTCATGTTTTGAAAGAGAATAAGTTGTATTCAAAGCGGTCCAAGTGTGAATTTTGGTTAAAGGAGATTAGTTTTCTTAGTCATTTGATCTCAGATAGTGGCATTATTGTAGATCCATCTAAGGTAGATATTGTGTTGCAGTGGAAAACTCTAAAGACAGTGTTTTACCCCAAAAAAATTTCCTCTCAATTATCAAGAATTTGCTCACAAGATCTCATTGGTTCTAAGACTGCACTAGGGTTTGATCAACTCAAGACACCTCCTTATGCACTGATGACCAAAATTAGGGTTTAAGTTTGAACAAATATTTTTGAAGTATCAATGCTTCATATGGCTTTCATGGATCATTATGGACTCCCAATATCACTCATGTCAAGTTTCAAGTCTTGGATCACACTTTTGATCAGTCAATTGAACAGTTGACCTAAAAATCAACTATATTGGGGAAAAAGTCAACCATGGCCAATTTACAGTCAAAATTCATAATTCTTGATCCACATCAACATTTTAAACTCATATGTATCATTTGATCAAGTTTGGACCATAATTCCTCAAGAAATTTGATCAAATCTCTAGAAGGGCAAAATGGTCAAAATTAGGGTTTTAATTGGGAAAGGGCAATTTCTGATTTTTGACCTAGAAATAATCAATTGGTTTAAGGCATGATCTCAAGGGTCCAATTTCATCATGTTGACCTAATGACATGATTCAATACATTGCAAGACCATTGGATTGACAGATGAATTTTGCAGTTAACTGATCAAAAGTTAATTGTATACTGAAAAGTCAAACTTTGACTTTTTGAACAAATTCAAGTACCAAAGATCATTATCCATCAAAACATGTCAAAATATGAAACTTATTCATCAAGAAATAAAAAAGTCAAGATTTCATTTTGAAAAGTCAAAATTTCTAAACTTAGAAATTTTTCTAAGTGTTGGAAATTTCATGTTTTTTCATAACTTTGAGCCAAATTTCCACCATGATGCAAGATGATTCAATACAAACTTCCAACATGAAAGTTGTATATCTCCATGAAATATACAACTTTTCTTGAGACAACTTCTTCCAAGAGTGCTTGGATCTCAAGTTATAATTTCAAGAACATAGGGTCATGAAACTAAACACTTAGTGAAATTTTGCCCTAATTTGGCCAGGATTTTGACCTAACTTCATGGCACTTTTTCATATAGTTCCAAGGGGAAACTTCAAAATCAATTCAAATATGAGTTGTAGATCATATTACAAGCTTTCCAAAATGTCCAAGAACTCCTTGATATCATTCTTGAGTAGGGAGAGTCGAAGAGATGAAGTTGGTGTTTTGTCACTTGGATTGCAAGCCATTTTGTGAAGAACACTTGGTCGAATCTTCAAGCATGATGTACAAATCTCACTTTGCAGGCTTCTAACTTGACTTTCACTCCATAATTAAATGTTTTTGAAGTTGTTGGAAGCTTTAATCCAAGCATTCAATGCATTGTACAAATATAATTCCATTTTGGGAAGAAAGGCAACATTGCCATTTTAGAAAAGCAAGCTTTATGCAAAGTCAGCTTGCATTGAGCCTTGCGTTTGTTATTTCTGCACAAACACACTCTACACAATTAGAACAAGTTTGTTTAAAGGTTTCATCCACCCTACAAGCCTTGTACTTCACATTGAAACCATTCTTGTTAACTTTTCTTCAAAAACAAGTAACCAAGCAAAACATGTGAGTTTCAAATTCTGAGTTGTAACAAGCTTCAAAACCCCTTTCTTATAAGTACACACACTATTTTCAAGTGATCAAACGAATTCTATTGCCTTGAAACTACCTCAAACACTCAAAAATCATAAATCTGCTCAACAACACCATTGTTACACAGTTTTGAACCAAAACTCATCATCTTCAATTCCACTCATGCGTTTTGAAGACTAATCATTCAAATACCTTCTATACATCATACCAAAGCAATCCAGGCCCCTGTTTCCTCACTGTAACTCCTCCATCAATATCCACCATTTTCAAATATCAAGCTTGCAGGTTGACTTGAGTAGAGATATTCAGGGACTTTCAAGGAAAAGTAAGAGTTGGAATACAATCAAGGAGGTCCAGGCAAGCTAAACAGATCTCAGGCCCTCTCAAAAGTTACTCAAACTCCATTCACGACTCCAGCTGCAAGAGGTAAAAATTCAAACTTCTATCTCTTCATACAAGCATCATTTGATCCTGATTTATGAAAACAAAATGTAGATATCTTTGCTCTAAAGCTGACCATGTTCATAGTTTCCATTTATATTGACTGTGTATAGAGAATTTTGGATTTGAAATTTCTGAGAAAATTAGGTTTCAATTTAGGGCCATAAAAAATAGTTTTTATCTTTGATATTTAGCTTACATAAGTTATATGGTTGAATTCGTGGGAAGAAACACCACAACTTTCATGTTTGAACTTTCCATTTTTGTGGAGAAATGAGGAAGATACAGGTGGTCCGGCTAGGCTCAAGGTTGAAGATGAAGTTGTCTTTAGAAAGTAGTTTCTAATATATATTTATGCTTTGATTATATGACCGGATGAAACAGCCACCCCAGTGGCAAGCGCGCGCGTACTAAGTCATATGTTACCTAAAGGGCGAGGGTTCGAACCAATGTGAACCCCCATTTTGCATTTTTCCATTTTTCTGATTTTTTCTAACATCTTTTTTGCAGGCACTGGGCCCTTTGGGCCTGACATTTTTTTTGTTTTTGCTAGCATACTTCCCTGTTTACTTGTGACACCCCTTGGCCCATTTTATTTTTATTTATTTATTTCTTTTTTCTTTTAAATATATTTTTTAAAATACCAAAAAAATCATAAAAAGTATAAAAATAATAGATTTATATTTTGACACCATTTAAATATTTTTCCACATAAATTTTTTTTATTGTATTCATTATACTTTATTTACTTTTATTAATTTCCTTGTAAATTAAATTAAAACTTAGATTATTATTTATTTAAATACACTTATTTTAATATAAAAAGACCAAAAATATTTCATAACACCACATATTATTTTCAAGACAAAAATATAAAATACAAAAAATTCTTTTTCTTTAAACTTATTTTCTTTTAATCAATTAAAATAGATTTAGGGTTTTATTCAATAAATCTCTTAATTAAAATCTTTTCTTAATTAAAATCTTTTCTTAATTAATTTATTTTCTTAAGTAACTTAAGTTAACTTAATTTAATTACTTTTTCTCTAATTAGGTTTAGATTAAAACCTCTTTCATACAAAAAAATCCAAACAAAAAAGTCATTTCTTTCAATTTGAATTCTATACCATATATTCCTTAAATTATTTGTACAATATTCAATTTGGTTGTAATAGATTAATTAGGTTTATATTATTGCAATCCCCATTCATAAATTGTATACCCCCCTCCCACAAATGTTGTAATAGTGTAGTAACTTTAAATTTCGAAATTTATCGCTTTTACATAACATGCTAGTAATTAGGGTTTGTATGGAAAGATAAAAGCAATAAAATAGAAAACCGTAATCCAAGACAAAAACAAGCATGAAAATATCACACTTGCACACAAGCACCCCTAGGGTTATCCCACTTGGTTGCCTTACAAAAATGGCCATATTACGCATGTAAGGTATCTTAGCAAAAATAAGCAAATACAAGATCATAGTCCCTCGATGAAGCTATCTAAGTTTCCTTACAAATGATCTTAGTCCCTCAAAAAGAATGCTAAGATACCTTGCAACATTGTTAATCTTGGCTATACGATGACCCACGCCTGTTTCGTTTACATCCAAAGATAGGGTTGCTTACCAAATCAATGGTAAGACAACAACGTCAAAGTAAAAGAAAATGAACTAGAAAGACATTTGAGTAGGTAGATTGCTCCTAATTACTTTCTCCATTTCAAAACAAACATCCTTGCTATTTTCAAAACAAACACATACACCTACAAAGATCTTACAAAAATTGAAAACATTTTCAAAAGATCAACATTTTGTATACATTCTTACGAACGAGAATCATTACAAAGATTGCCTAAACAATGGCCTCTTTACAAAATACTTTCAAAAACCACACAAAGCACAATTTCAAACAAAAGCGAGTGATCTAGTAAGTAACTAAGATCCCATGGAAAACCATGGATGAAAAGGGTGCTAATACCTTCCCTTTTCATAATCTACCCCCCAAACTTAAGAAACAATCTCAAAGGTCATTCCTATGCTTTTTCACCTTTCCTTTTGGATAAAAGAAAAATCGATGGCGACTCTTGCTAACCGCAACATTTGCGATCAAACGCAAAACCCTCAAGTCAGTTCTCCCACCGTATCACAGAACTGGCGACTCTGCTGGGGAAAATTCTAAAAGTGGGGTTACCTTAGGGATTAGATCACATTTATTTGCTTACATTGTTTGACTTGTATGCTTTACATTATGGTTCTTTGTTTGGGTTTGAATCCTCTACCCGAATTTGGGATACATTATAGGTAAGTAGTAATACATTGTGGAAACTGTGCGGGGTATACCGACATGGTCTAAGCAATAGCTACGTTAGTGTGATATATTTGTGGGTACCGGTAGCCTTTGAGTTAATCAAAGAGAATATGGGGCCGCTGAGTGATGTCATGAAGCACTAATGAACTTTTAGAGCCTTTACTTGACCAACTTGGCCTTTAGGATGTAGTGAGATGACTGGCTTTGGTGCAGTCCAAAGTTGGTAGATACTCGATTCTACACTCATTGAGGTTTGGTTTCTTGGGATATTTCAGTCGCCATTAAAGAGGCTTGTGCTGAAACAATGACCAAGGAAACAAACCAGTGATATTGAGCTCCTTAGAACCCAATTACTATTACTAGGACAGGTTTGAGCCAACTAAACTTCAAGAGGGTACTTACCTATAAAACTCCATACAAGACTAAACCTAAGGACTTGTTTGCTTTGTTTGTATATGCATACTTGTACATAACATCATGAACATCATGAACATCATATACATCCACTAACCATTTCAAGGATTTTTAGATTCATCTTTGTTCTTGTTTTGTAGGGTATGGATTCACTTTGCAAGAAAACTATTCAAGTCAGTCTTGTAAGGATCCCTCCACAACTCAAGGAGCTAGCTTCAAGGATTCCTGAAAATTCTCCATTCACCGAGAGACATGGTCGCCTACTCAATTTGGTCACCTCCAACACAGATGAGGACATGATGAAGGTGCTTTTTCAGTTCTTTGATCCTCTACACCATTGATTCACATTTCCCGACTATCTTGAGGATTCCCATTCTCAATCAGCTACCTTTCAATGATACGAAAAGAGACCCAAAGCCAGAAGAGATTTCTCAAGCTCTACACTTACACTCATCTGATATCACAACTCATTGGGAAACAAGGAATGGTGTCAAAGGTTTCTTAGCAAAGTTCCTGTTTGAGAAAGCCCAAAGCTATTGGAATTCCTTGGACTTGCAAGCCTTTGAGGAAATTGTGTCTCTCCTCATCTATGGGATGGTTTTGTTTCAAATCCTGACCAACTCATAGATATCAACGCCGTCAAAATCTTCATATCCGGCAACCCGGTGCCTATATTGCTAGGAGATATCCTACACTCTTTTCACACTCTCACAATAAGGAGAAGAGGTGTTCTTATGTGTTGTACTCCTCTCTTGGAAAGATGGTTTATTTCTCATCTTCCCCAATCTGTATTAAAGAATGAGCAAGGTTCAAGGTGGTTACAAAGGTTGATGACGCTCAAATATTCAGACATTCATTGGTGCTCCCAATCCAAAGATAATGTTATCATTGTCGACCGTTATGGAGAATTCCCTAATGTCCCTTTACTTGGAATTAGGGGAGGTATCACCTACAACCCATGTTTAGCCTTAAGAAAGTTTGGTTACATCCGAAGGGATGGCCCGTACGAGATGTTGATTCAAGGTTTGGTATTTGACTACGAAAACGACGATCAAGGTCTCCGCCAGAGATTTACCCGAGCTTGGAGGATGTTAAACAAGGTGGATAGCAAGACTTTGGGGCATAAAAATTTCATCCCTCTTGAGCCTTACCTTAAATGGGTACAAAATCGCGCTTAGAGTCTTATGATGCCTTACCCCTCCATTCTCCCAGTAATCATCGAGCCTGTCATGGAGGGAGATGTTCCATACACTATCCTACATCCTGACATGCCCACATCTCTTGAAGACCTACAAAGGGATTGGATACAACTCAAAGGAGAGCGAGATACTTTCGAATCCCAATTCTACGCAAGCGAGAAGAAGGTTTTGGAGCTCACCAGGCTACTTCACGAGGAGCAGACTTTGAATGCCTACATTTCACTGAAGAAGATGCACACTACCTTTCTATCTTAGAGTTTTGTATTATTTTTCCCAAGGGGAATTGATGTACTCAAGCTTTATCTTATTAATATAACGTGTGTTTCATTTTTGTCTAAAACAAATTTGAATCTTCGAAATCCTTGAAAACATTGCATATACATATACCATTCATCATAAAATAAGCAGGTTTTTTGAAACAAGTCTCCTCATCTCTCTACGGTTTATTTCAGTAAGATGGATCTCGAGAAAATAGTGAAAGACCTCCAAGCTCGGAATACACAGTTTCAACAGTTGCTATTAACCCTAGCCAAGGGACAAGAAGAATTGAAGACTTTGCTGGCTGAAGAGAGGAAAAAGAAAACAAAGAAGGTAACCAGAGTCTTAAACATGGGAAGAAGATTTCATGGGAAGACAAGAAGGACCTTAGACTTTGCAACAACATCCAGTGAAAAAGACAATCAGGAAGGGAAAGGCAAGGAAATAGTTGTCCCATCAGAATCGGAGGAGGAAGAAGAAGAAGAAGACTACTCTGAAGAACAATACCCTCCAACTGATGACAAGTATAAACATCTCGAAGAGCATTTGAGCGCGATGGAAATCCAAAAGGTGCCTGGTTTGGACTTTGAGGAATTGGGTTTGGTGTCGGGGATTGTGATTCCTCTAAAATTTAAAGCACCTATGTTTGCCAAATATGACAGAGTTTCATGCCCTAAAATGCATCTCCGGTCATATGTGAGGAAAATTTAACCACATACCACTGATAAAGACTTATGGGTGCACTTCTTCCAAGACAGTCTGTCTGGAACTCAACTTGACTGGTTTTTCCAACTAGAAAGAGCCAACGTTCATAATTGGGAAGATCTTGTTGCAGCTTTCTACAAACAATATCAGTACAATGCTGATCTGGAGCCTACCCGTACTTAACTCCAGAGTATGGCCATGGCTTCCAATGAGGGTTTCAAAGACTATGCATAAAAATGGAGAGATTTAGATGGAAGAGTTCAACCCCCTCTATCTGAGAGAGAATTGGTAGACATGTTCTTGGGCACCTTGTCTGGTCCCTTCTTCAATCATTTAATCAGAAGTTCATCTGCAGGATTTATGAACTAATATTAACTAGAGAGAGGGTAGAAGCCGGTATAAACAATGGAAAGATTCAGAAAGACACATCTTCTTCTACAGCTGTAAGGAAGCCTTTCATCGGAAAGAAAGAGGTGGATGTTGTATATCCACAAAGAAACCAAGATAGGGGTGAACGCTGACCAATGGTGGGGGTTGTTATGATTCCTAAGCATGCGTCTGATCAGCAAATAAATAATCAACAAGGATGGAAAGGCCAGTCAGGAAGTTCACCAGAATCAACATGACCCTGTCTCAAGTATTACCGCATTTACTAAGATCCAACTTGGTGACCTTGAGAGATGCTCCGAAAAACCCCAATACAACATCTCCTCATTATCATCCCAATGCCCGTTGCGCATATCACTCTGAAAGTTCTGTTCACGATACTAATAATTGTTGGGCTCTAAAGAACAAAATACAAGACCTCATTGAAGCAAAAGAAATTGAGTTCGATGCGCCCGAAAAGCCAAATGTCATTTCTGCCCCTATGCCCAGACATGGCCACAATACCAATGCCATTGAAGAAGGATTGTTTGTTACTTCGATTGATAAACTCATGACCCCACTTCTGACTATTAAAATGAATTTGTTGAAGGCCGGTATATTCCCGGGCTGTGATGAAGTTTGCCATTTCTGTTTATCCTCACCAATCAGTTGTACTTTGTTGAAAGTAGGTGTTCAGTGCCTAATAGATAACAAAGAAATTTTGTTCGAAAAAACTTCTATTCCACCTATCCCTTTTGAAGATGTTTCTATCATTACCATTTCCGCCAATTCTTCCAGGATCTCCACCAAAAGTCCCGTTAGAATTACATCAGTTTCGAAAGCAACTCCATTAATAATTACAATGCCTGGACCAATCCCATATTCGTCAGATAAAACCATACCATGGAATTATGGAGGGGATGTCTATTACCATGGTGTCAAGCAGGACTGGCCAGCCGCCGAAGATTCAAGCTCCAAGAAAGTCAACTCCGACATCAGTAACATTGTAGGAACTAGCAAAATTACCCTAAGTGGTAGGATCTTTTCTCCAGAAATTGCTCCCCCAAAAGCAGTTTCTGGACCCGTAATCATCCCTGTGGCTGCTCCAAAGGTTACTCCCACACCCATAATCATCTCTGCAAATACTCCAATTGACAAAGTCGTTACAACCCCTGTAATCATTCTTACTGACACTCCTGCTGCCGAGTTAACTGAGACTCGAGGAAAAAGTATTCTGATTGAGCCTGTCCGAACGAAGGCTCAGTCATTGACCATCCCTGAGACCTCCAAGAAATAAATGGAGGAGATCCTAAAAATTATAAAGAGAAGAGACTACGATGTTGTTTAACAACTAGGGAAAACTCCCTCTAAAATTGCCATGCTGGCATTACTACTATGTTCCGAGGCACATGCAAAAGCCTTGGTAAAGTTCTTAAAAAATGCCCATGTACCCCAAGAGACATCTACCAATCAGTTTCAAGACATCGTAGCCAGCCTAACTGCGGATAATGGTTTAGGTTTTTCAGATGCCGATCTGACGCCGAGGGGAAGGAATCATAATAAGGCATTGCATGTCTTAGTGGAATGTAGGGGCACAACCTTGGCCCATGTTTTGGTAGACACTGGCTCATCTCTGAATGTATTACCCAAAATAGCTCTTGATAGACTTGACTGTGAGGGGTTGACTTTGAAGCCAAGCAACATAGTAGTAAGGGCTTTTGACGGCTTGAAAAGGATGGTACATGGGGAAGTGGATATCCCCATAAAGGTTGGAACCTAAACTTTCAATTCAACTTTTTATGTAATGGACATCCTCCCTTCATACTCCTGCCTGCTAGGCCGACCATGGATCCACAATGTTGGCGCTGTTACTTCTACGTTGCACCAAATGCTGAAGTATCCAGTTCAAGGGAAGATTATCACTGTTCATGGAGAGGAAGAATACATGATCAGCCATCACAATTCCTTCAGATATGTGGAATTAGATGGTGAATTCATTGAAACTCAATTTCAACACTTTGAAGAGGTCCCCCAAGATGTGGTAGTGACCAAGGTTGTGTCTCAGGTTCCCAAGATTACAAGGCCTATACTCCGGATGTCATCTCTGAAGGATGCCAAAGAAGTGGTAGAAGAAGGAGGGTGCACTATTTAGGGACAACTCCCAAATATCCCATATAAGTCTGACAAGTTTGGCCTACGTTTCACTTCAAGTGCTCAAAAGGCTGTACGCCATGCTCGTGCTGGAGGACCACCCTTGAAGATTAGCAACCGTGAATTCAACGCGGTAGAGGATGGTGAAGATGGCTGCAACCTGGAGGATTGGATCTTCCCAACTATCAATGGAGGGCTCAGCAATTGGGAGGCTAGAGACTTTGTCCCGATCATTTTTATCCCACGGTTATTTGTCTTTACATTTTGTTGGATCTGTAATATTTAAAAAAATTCGCACTCTTAAAACCTTGTGTCTTACCCGAGGCACAATGGTCCATTTGTAAGGGTTATTATCTCATTTTCATATGACATCAATGAATCATGGACGTTTTCGCATACAAACTTTTGTGCTCATTGTTTTTCTTTTACACTTTTATTCTCTTTCAAAGATAGCTATACCCTTACACACTCCCACACTCACAATGCAGGTATACATCCATTCGGGATCCCATGGGTAACGATACTTCTATGGCCTTTTGTGACTCTGAAAATATAATCTACCAAGCCGAAGACGAAGGTGAGGAAGATTGTGAAGTACCAGGGGAACTTGCCAGACTGCTACAACAAGAAGAGAGAACCATTCAGCCTCACGAGGAACCCGTGGATACAATCAACCTACGTATCGAAGAAGACAAAAAAGAGGTCAAGGTGGGTGCCAATCTGGAAACCAGTATCAAGGAGCGTATGATTCATTGGTTACACGATTATGTTGAAGTCTTTTCCTGGTCGTATAAAGACATGCCAGGACTTGATGCAGATATTATGGTACATCGTCTTCCTACAAGAGAGGATTGTCTGCCAGTAAAGCAAAGGTTCGTCGAATGAGGCCAGATATGTCAGAAAAGATTAAAGCAGAAGTCATGAAGCAATTCAACGCTGGATTCTTGGATGTCACCTCTTATCCCCAATGGGTTGCCAATGTTGTTCCCGTGCCCAAAAAGGACGGTAAAGTGCGAATGCGTGTGGATTATAGAGATTTGAATAGGGCAAGCCCTAAGGCTGATTTTCCACTCTCCCACATTGATATTCTAATTAACAATATGGCACAACACAAAGTGTTTTCCTTCATGGACGGATTCTCAGGTTACAACCAAATCAAAATGGCGCCTGAGGACATGGAGAAAACAACGTTTGTCACGCAGTGGGGCACTTTTTGCTATAAGGTGATGCCATTCGCACTGAAGAATGCTAGGGCAACCTATCAGCGTGCCATGGTAGCTCTATTTCATGACATGATACAACAAGAAATAGAGGTCTACGTGGACGATATGATAGCCAGATCTCAAACAGAAGAAGAGCATCTTGATCATTTAGAAAACCTGTTTGAGAGACTAAAGAAGTAAAAGTTGAGGTTGAATCCAAACAAATGCACATTTGGGGTATGATATGGTAAACTCATAGGCTTTGCCGTCAGCAACAAAGGTATCGAGGTTGATCCTGCCAAAGTTAAAGCAATACAAGAGATGTTTGCTCCTCGTACTGAGAAGGAAGTCAGAGGATTCTTGGGGAATTTGAACTACATTTCCAGATTCATCTCTCACCTGACAACTACTTGTGAACCAATCTTCAAATTGTTGAAGAAAGATCAAGTAGTCAAATGGAATGATGAGTGCCAAGTTGATTTTGACAAAATCAAAGAATATTTACAAGAGCCTCCTGTGTTGATGCCGCCAGTTGAGGGAAGACTGTTGATCATGTATCTAACTGTTTTAGAAAACTCAATGGGGTGTGTATTTGGGCAGCATGACGAGTCTAACCGAAAAGAGCATGATATTTACTACCCGAGCAAAAAGTTTACCGACTGTGAAACCAAATATTCACTGCTCAAGAAAACTTGTTGCGCTCTGGCATGGGCTGCTCGCCGGCTAAGACAGTATATGCTGACCCATACTACTTTGTTGATATCTAAAATGGATCCGTAAAAATACATCTTCAAGAAGCCTGCTCTTTCTAGGAGAATAGCAAGATGGCAGATGATCCTAACAGAGTACGACATACAGTATACTACCCAGAAAGAAATAAAGGGCAGTATATTGGCCGATCACCTTGCTCACCAAGTTGTAGAAGACTACCAATCCATGAAATTCGAATTTCCAGACGAAGACATCATGACATTAGACAACTGTGAAGAATTCAGGCCATATGACGGACCTGAACAAGGATCCCGATGGACCCTGTTCTTTGATGGAGCATCCAATGCACTCGGAAATGGTATTAGTGTTATACTCATATCTCCGGAAGGGTGTCATACTCCCTTTACTTCCAGACTTTGCTTCAATTGTACAAACAACATGGCGGAATACGAAGCGTGCATCTTTGGTCTCAGAGCTGCCATAGACTTGGGGATCAAATCCTTGGATGTATTCGGAGATTCAGCTTTGGTTATCAGCCAGATCAAAGGGGAATGGGACACCAAACACCCTAACCTTATCCCTTACAAAGAACATGTTTTGACATTGCTACCACATTTTGAGAAGATTACCTTCGAGCATTTCCCGCGAGAAGAAAATCAGCTAGCAGACACTCTAGCCACAATGTCATCTATGTTTAAACTTAATTGGGATAACGAGGCTCCCCAAATCACCATCGAACGAATGGATGAACCAGCACACTATCACAAGATTAATACTGAAGAAGTAGTGGACCGGCCTTGGTTTCATGAAGTTAAGAGGTATCTCGTGACTCAAGAATATCCAGAAGGAGCTTCAGTCAATGATAAGAAGTTCTTAAGGAGATTCTCTATTAAGTTCTTCCTTAGTAACGGCATCCTGTATAAACACAGTCATGACTCTGTGTTACTTCGGTTCGTAGATAAGGTTGAAGCTGAAAGGATCATGGCTAAATTACATGAAGGAACTTTTGGCACCCATTCCAGTGGGCATACGATGGCAAAGAAAATCCTACGCGGAGGCTATTACTGGTCCACCATGGAAGCATATTGCTATCAACACTCTCGAACCTGCCATAAGTGTCAGATTTATGCTGACAAGGTACACGTACCTCCGGTTACTCTGAATGTATTGACAGCTTCTTGGCCTCTTGCTATGTGAGGGATTGATATGATTGGGGAAATCAAGCCGACAGCCTCTAATGGACACCGCTTTATCCTTGTGGCCATTGACTATATTACAAAATGGGTGGAGGCAGCTTCCTTAGCTTCCGTTACCAAGAATGTTGTTGCCCGCTTCACCAAGAAAAATCTCATTTTCCGGTACGGTATCCCGGAAAGGATCATCACTAAAAATGGTACAAATCTCAACAACACTATGATCATCGCCTTGTACGAACAATTCAAGATTCAGCATCATAATTCTTCTCCCTATCGGCCAAAGATGAATGGTGTTGTCGAAGCTGCAAATAAAAACATTAAAAAGATCATACAGAAAATGACAGTCACATACAAAGACTGGCATGAGATGTTACCGTTCGCTCTCCACGGGTATCGTACCACGGCTCGCACATCAACCGGGGAAACACCCTATTCTCTGGTTTATGGCATGGAGGTCCAGATCCCCTCTCTGAGGATTATGAAGGATACATGGCTGAACAAAGACGATTGGATCCAGACTCGACTTGATCAACTGAACTTGATTGATGAGAAGAGACTTATGGTTGTCTGTCATGGTCAAATGTATCAAAAACGGATGATCAAGGCTTTCAACAAAAAGGTCAGATGCCAAGTGTATCAAGTTGGAGATTTGGTGATCAAGCGCATCATACTGCCACAAGGTGATCCTAGGGGCAAGTGGACTCCTACCTATGAATGACCATTTGTAATCAAAAACATTTTCTCTGGTGGGGCAATGATCTTGACCACCATGAATGGTGACGACCTGCCGCATCCTGCAAACGCGGACATAGTCAAAATATACTAAGCATAAGAGACCCGCTAGGTTGACATACCTAGGCAAAACAAGGGCATTCCGGCGAACCAAAAGGGTTCAAGCAAAAATTAGGGATAAAAAAAAAATTTGTACACCCGGCAAGTTGAAAACCCGAAAGGACGACTTGGGCAAAAAAGGGTTTTCCTGGTGGACTGAAAACCCGAAAGGGCGGTCCAGGAAAAAGTTATGGAATTAAAGCGTATGACTATATCCCTTCGGATCACTTTACGGACAACCTTTGACTTCCACTGACAAACTCAGAGTTTCTGATCAATTCAATTATCTTCAGAAAAGGCAAAAAATAGACAAGATGCTCAGAGATACGAAGGCTATAGCAGAATGGAAACCCCATGGGATTTTTACACATAGCTATCTTTTCCTTGTATCAAAATTTTCATTTTTTTATGACGGCGTTCTCTTACTAGAATGTTTGTCTCCTTGTACAAAAAATCTTACTCAAAGTCAATACAAATATATCTCTTTGAAAGTGCAAAAACTATCTTTTTTTTCTTTACGCTTGTATTTTGTTTGCAAAAAAACGTCCAATGATTCATTTTTGAAAATATGCATTTGAACATAATTACTATTTAAAAATAAACAAAATGAAAAAAGACAATTACTGATAGGTTGAAGAGTTAGGGAAATACCTCTAGGCTATTCCATAAGAAATCCCCGCAGTACGTCGTTTAAATCCCCGGCGAAACAAAGTTTCAAATTGTCGATCCCCAGTAGAAGTCGTCAAATTTCTCAGGATTCCCCAATAGGATCTTACAAGTAGTATACGACATTTCCCTTACAACAGAGTTTATTTCTCTAAACAGAAATTCATCAACACTTAGACTTCACAACATGAAGACTTATACTACATATCCTCAGCAGCAGTCAGGTATTTATTTTCCCCAGTCCGACAACAGTGCAGCAAACTAGCTCATATATGCATGCATTGCATCCATATATCATAAATATTAATAACACGAATGCATTATACTATGCATTTCATACAACATAAACATTATATTTTAGCTAACATTTTACCCTTTTCAGGATAAGGTTAACAACTACCATTAACAAATATTCAAAATATTTTGATACAGTTCAGATACGCTCCAGACACGGATGCCATTCTGATACTTATTCATGAAGAAGTGAAAAACACAAGAAGGGGGGTTGAATTGTAAAACTGAAAATCAATGCAATGAACATGATATTTTTATCCTGGTTCGTTTGATCTCAAACTACTCCAGTCCACCCGTCAAGGTGATTTCGCCTCTCTCCAACGAGGTCTTAATCCACTATATTCAACTGAATATTACAATCTGCTTTAGCAACTGCTAGAGCCTTCTTGATGCAAACCACAAACCGATTTGTCAAGGAATCACGTTCTTACAAAGAATAGAAATCTAGGTGTGTGAATGTTTTCTACAAAACTGTTTATCACAACTGTGATATTACACAACTTAAGCTTATTGAAACTAGATTGCTAAAGATAATTGAGTAATGAAATGTGGAGCTTTTTAGCAAACTGAGAAATGAGAAGATGATGAATAGCTTTTAGGCGTGTAATATGATGTAGAGCATTAGCCAATTCAATCTTCATTGTCTTGTTTATATAGCACTGAAATTGTTGAATGTTGGAGCAATAATCTTGATTCAATGCCAATAACAAACTTTCCTTATTAAGCAGATCTTGTCTGGAATGATGCCGTTGGTAATAATTCGCTTTGACTGCACAGTGTCGTTGCTACTTAAAGCGTGTTATGGCTTTGGCTCATTCCGACTCTGCTTAAGTGCTGATGAACTGTTGTTGTCTTTATCAGAGTGTTGAGCGCAGTTCTGTTCATCAAGCTTTAGCATACGCGTGAGTGTTCTTCTGATTCTGGTATTCTGATATAGCATCTTCTGATGCTGATGTTGATAACCAATATTCTGATGCTGATTAAGTGTACTCCTGTTGATACCTATCAGAGTTTCTGCAAAACAGAAGGTAATATTTTAGGTAGCAAATAGTTCTTACATGAATCACATAATTAATATATCTTTTCATTTTGTTATCATCAAAACTTAAACTTAGGGTAGTAGATTCAAACTTTTTTCTAACAATCTCCCCCTTTTTGATGATGACAAAAACTAGATATTTTTAATTGAAAATAACGTGACAAAGTATCAGAGATAACTATATGATAAGATGTATCAGAGTAAGAAGTTATCAAAGATAAGGGATAAAGAGATATGAGAGTTGGGATCGGAGATACTCCCCCTGAATTTATAACTTCCCTTTTTAATTCCAAGAGTTCTTCAGGATCAGATCTTTATTGTCTTTCTTTGAACATCAAAATATCAGAGCTTTGACTATCAGAAGCTTTAGATCAGAATATCAGAGCAGAGCTTCAGATCAGAATATCAGAGCTTTATCAGAGCTTTGCTTTGGATCAGAGTATCAGAGCTTTGGTCTTCAGTGAGTCAGAGAGCATTCTTGTACCTGTAGACTTAAGCAAAAATAGAAGAAAACATTCAAGTATATCAGAGTTAGAATGTTTGAGATTTTCTGTCTTAGTAATCCGTTATTGAAAAATATCATTCTTGTTCTCCCCCTTTTTGTCAGCAATCAAAAAGTGTAAGTGAAGTGCTAAAACAATTAGAGCAGAAAAACTTGTCATATTAGAATAGTCAGAGCCAGACAAAACAGTACAGAAGATATGCAAAGAAAACATGAAAATACCATGAATGAAAATCTAAGGTTGGGGAGGAAGGCGTGTGAACAGAGTCTCCAGCATTGCCTTAATCTGATCAGCAGTCTCAGTCTGCTTGTGCACCATGCTGACTACTGTATCTATCTTGCTATCCTGCACATCCATCCTTTCTTTCATCTTTTGATCATTTTCATCCAGCCTTTGCTGCAGACGGATATCATTCAGCTTGAGCTCTTCCAGAGTCTGCCTGTCCAAGGCAGCTTGAGAAACATCAGAAGTAGGGAGCTTCTGAGAGCTTTCTGCAACATCTTCAGCTTGACTGGCTTCAGCTTGAATTGTCTGATCTTCTTCTGGCTGCACCTTTGAAGCTGGACGCTTCTCAGACCATGGCTCACTATCCAGAAATAGCACGTCTTCTTTCAGCAGCTGACTTCCAACTTCGTTCAGAAGCTTGCTGAAATTCTGCTGTGCTTGCTCATAGTTGATGTCTTGCAATTTTAGAGCTTCAGCACGTACCCAAATTCTGAATTGTGACCCGAGCTGGTCTGAGGCAGCTGGATCAATCATTCCAGGGCAGACTTGCTTCAGAGAAGCAATCCATTGCTGCAAACCTGTTTCAAAATTCACAATGCCAGAGCCAACATCTGGCTGTTTTGGTTTTGGAATGGCTATTTTATTTTTCAGATCAGCAAGACGGTCAAGGATTGTTAAATCTATGAAGGTCCTGCTGGGGTCTTCTGTGGTTTGTTTGGGAGCTGTTTGTTTGGGAGATGGAGTGGGAGAATCAGAAATAATGATTGGACTGTTTGGGGTTTTAGGAGTGTTTGGTGGGGTAGATTCTGGCGAGGATGGCAGTTGGGATGGTTACTGTTGTTCCACATGGCAGCTGGATTGCCAGAGGTTGTGGCTCAGAGGATTGAGGAGAATGAGGTTCAGAAGGTGGAGGAGTTGGAGTTTCAGAGTGATGAAACTCAGGTTGAGGTGATGGTTGAGGTGATGGTGGATGAATTTCTGGTTGAGGAGAGGGAGACGGAATTGCTGGTTGTGGAGAAGGAGGAGGAATTTCTGGTTGTTCAGGGATATGTGGTTCTTCTGGAATGGGTGAGAGAGGTTGTTCTGGTTGAGGAGAGTGGACAATTTGTGGTTCAGAGTTTGGATTATTGGGGAGGTGATCAGAAGCATGTTGATCAATGTCAGACAGAACTTTGTCAAGTTCTGATGTTGTTGAAGTTGTTGGTTTGGGATGTTTGGTGCGGGGTCTTCTGAGTGTTAGTGCCTCAAAAGGGTCATCTTCTGGTTCGGTTTCATCTATAGTTGGGATGGGGATTGGGATTTCATGAGAAGCTGGAGTGGGGATTGATGTTGGAATAGCAGAAGAATTTAAAACAGAAGCAGTAGATAAATTACCTCTTTTCTTGGGTGTCTGCTGGGATGTTCCTTCTGAAGGGGCCTTTCTTTTCTTCGTCTTCTTCAGTGTACCTTCTGGTTGAGGTTGGTGCAGATCTTTGATATTCAGCTTGGGATCTGTACCATCAGCCTTGCACACGTCCAAGTATCTGAGAACCACCAGTGGTTTAGATTCTATCTCAGAAAATAATGGAAAGTCACTCAGTGGGACTCTTCTGCTGGTGATGTCAGCAGTGGGAGTAACGCTGGGTTCCTTTCTGATATTCTCTATTAACTTCATTTTCTTCAGATTCTTCGCGTTCAGAGGCTTGCCAACAGTTGGTTCAATGGTGCTTAACTCTTGAGCTTCTATCAGGTGCTCTATCAGCCTATTCTCAGTCAGAATATCTGATATTAACCTTCCAAAGGGTATCCAATCCCTCTTTGTTCTTTCTTCTTCCCTGGTCTCCTTCACACTTGTTCTGAGGTGATTAAACAAAAGATGGGCCAAGTTGATTTTTACCTTCTGATTGATAAAATAGATCAGAAACTGCTGATCTATATTTATGTAATCAGGGGAACTAGTTGGCTTCCTATGATTAAAACACCCCAGAATGATCTTCGCCCAAACTCTATGGTGATCCTTGAGGTCTCTGATTTTGCTGTTGGGCACCCCATGGGTGAAAATCTGTTCTGCTATGACACCAACGTCAGAGCATCTTTCAGCCATATCAATACAGCGGACGCCACCGCCACTGTAACCAATCAACTTTGCTATGTGATCCTCAGTGATCACAATCTTCTTTCCCATTATGTAGGAGGTGACTTGATGCGTTGAAGAGGTCGCATGAATCCAGAACTCCTTGACTAACATTGGGAATTTTGGTCCAACCAACCTGTCGAAATATCTCTCCCATTTCTGTGCCCTAACTTCTTCTGTCAAGTCAAAACCATTCTCTTTCAGACTGCCAAAATCAATAATCAGTTCAGATAACACTTCTAGATTCTTCACTGGTGTAAGGAGTGTTCTGAATGGAACTTGGTACTGTTCAGAGGAAGCTTTCTTCTGAGAACCTGCAGAAGCACTGCTGGAGGTTGCCATGTTCACACTTAGGGTTTTTCTGAGAAAACTGAGAAAAAGGGTTTAAGTTTGAAAGAGATGAACACAGAGAAAATGCAGAAAATATTTGAGAGATTATGAGAAACTGTAAAAGATTAATGAGAGAAGTTTAACGTGCTTAAATAGATTTCAGAATATTTTGAAAGAGTAAACAGTTTCAAGAAAGAGAAATAAAATCATGATTACGTTTTAAAAACATGATTACTTTTATTTAATGCTTGCTGATTTTGGGGGATTTGAGAAAGATACTTGGAACGGTTACCAGACATGTGTCTCAATGCACCCAATCAGCATTTTGCCTTCTCAGAAGCGTGCACGCGTTCTGCTTCAGAGATTTGCTGATGATTGGATGACACTTGTTTGATTTAGTGATCAGCACGTCTACCCTTGAGCTGAAACGCTCAGATCTTTAAGACTAGCATCTGATACAATCTGCATGTTCTTTCTTTCTGAAAAGAGATTGATCAGAAGTTCACAGTAAAACAAATACATTCTGAAAGATAATATATGGAATTAAAACATTTTCACTCTGGGCAGATTTTCATGCTGAGGTGTTTCAGAATGAAATTGAACCTATCTTCAGAAAGGGGTTTAGTGAAGATATCAGCCCATTGATGGTCTGTATCTATAAATTTTAAGTTCAAAATTCCTTTCTGAATATAGTCCCTAATGAAATGATGTTTTATTTCTATATGCTTAGCTCTAGAATGTAAAATGGGATTCTTACTTAAGCAAATAGCAGAAGTATTGTCACAGAGTATAGGGATGTTACTCTCAAAAATTTGGAAGTCTTCAAGCTGACTTTTCATCCAGAGCATTTGTGTGCTACATCTTGCTGCTGCTATGTACTCAGCTTCTACTGTTGATAGCGCAATTGTGGATTGCCTTTTGGTGGACCAAGAGATCAGATTGTCTCCCAGAAACTAGCAGCTTCCAGAAGTAATTTTACGCTCTACTCTGTCTCCAGCAAAGTCAGCATCGCAGTAGCCTACTAAGCTGTAATCACTAGATTTTCTATAAAATAAACCCAGATTAGTAGTACCTTTCAGATACTTGAAAATTCGCTTAACAGCTATTAAGTGAGATTCTCTAGGATCTGATTGGAATCTAGCACAAATACATACGCTGAATAATATATCAGGTCTTGAAGTTGTCAGATAAAGGAGAGAACCAATCATACCTCTGTAGACTTTCTGTTCTACCTTTTTGCTTACCTCTTCTCTTTCCAGAATGCACGTGGGATGCATTGGAATCTTTGATGGCTTACATTCTGAGAGGTCAAATTTCTTCAGAAGATCTCTGATGTATTTGCTCTGATGAATGTAAGTTCCCTCTGGGGTTTGATTGATCTGAATTCCTAGAAAGAATTTCAGTTCCCCCATGAGGCTCATCTCAAATTCTGCCTGCATACACTTAGCAAATTTTCTTCCAAGAGAAGGATTAGGGGAACCAAAAATAATATCATCAACATAAATTTGACAGACTAAGATGTCATTCTTAACTGACTTACAGAATAAGGTAGTGTCCACCTTCCCTCTGGTGAATTCATTTTCTAACAGAAAGTTACTTAGTCTTTCATACCAAGCTCTGGGAGCTTGTTTCAGACCATATAGCGACTTCTTTAGTTTGAAAACATGTTCTGGATGTTTTGTATTTTCAAAACCAGGGGGTTGTTGCACATAAACCTCTTCTTCTATATAACCATTTAAGAATGCACTCTTGACATCCATCTAATACAGAGTGATGCCTCTATTAACAGCAAATGAAATTAAAAGTCTGGTAGATTCTAACCTGGCGACTGGGGCAAAGGTTTCTGTATAGTCTATCCCCTCTTGCTGACTATAACCTTGTGCAACCAGTCGTGCTTTGTTTCTGATGACTTCACCTTGTTCATTTAGCTTGTTTCTGAACACCCATCTTGTTCCAATGACGTTGAATCCTTTTGGTCTGGGAACAAGATCCCATACGTCATTTCTGGTGAATTGATTCAGCTCTTCTTGCATTGCCAGAATCTAGTCGTTGTCCAAAAGTGCTTCATCAATGGAAGAGGGTTCAATCAGAGACACAAGTCCCATGAGGGTTTCTTCAGAGTTTCTGAAGCTTGCTCTTGTTCTGATTGGATCTTCCTTTCTTCCTAAGATTGTTTCTTCTGGATGATCCAAGTTGCTTCTGGGTAATCTTTTCTGAGGTTGATCAGCAGCTGTTGTAGGATTGCTAGCAGTGCTCCTTTCAGACGTTGAAGGAGTGTCTACGTTGAGAGCTTCTGATGACTTGTCTTCAGAACTTGTAAATTCAATTTCCATACCTGCAAAAACTTCATTCTGCTTTGACTTTTCAGAGTCAAGCTTATCATCAAAACGAACACTGATTGATTCTTCCACAATCTGTGTTTCTGTATTGTATACTCTGTACCCTCTTGAGCGTTCAGAGTATCCTAACATAATACACTTCTGTGCTTTAGAGTCAAACTTGTTCAAATAATTCTTTGTATTTAACATAAAACAAGTACATCCAAATGGATGAAAATATGAAATGTTAGGCTTTCTGTTCTTCCACAATTCATATGGAGTCTTTTCCAGAATAGGTCTTATTGAGATTCTATTCTGAATGTAGCACGTTGTGTTTATTGCCTCTGCCCAGAAGATCTTAGCAACGTTTGTCTCATTGATCATGGTTCTGGCCATTTCTTGCAATGTTCTGTTCTTTCGTTCTACAACTCCATTTTGTTGGGGAGTTCTAGGACAAGAGAAATCATGCAGAATGCCTCTGTCATTAAAGAATGACTCAAAATCTTTGTTTTCAAACTCTCCACCATGATCACTTCTGACTTTAACGATTCTAAGATCCTTTTCATTCTGAACTTGGTTACAGAAGGTAACAAACACAGAGTGTGACTCGTCCTTGTGTCTTAAGAACTTTACCCATGTCCATCTGCTATAGTCATCTACGATTACTAACCCATACTTCTTGCCACTGACTGAAGCAGTTTTAACTGGTCCAAATAAGTCAATGTGCAGAAGTTCTAATGGCTTAGAGGTAGAAACAACATTTTTAGATTTAAAAGAAGGTTTTGCAAACTTGCCTTTCTGACATGCTTCACACAGAGCATCTGAATTGAACTTCAAATTAGGAAGTCCTCTGACCAGATTGAGTTTGTTAATCTGAGATATTCTTCTCATACTAACATGCCCCAATCTTCTGTGCCACATCCACTGCTCGTTGTTAACAGACATAAGGCACTTTACATTCTGACTTTTCAATTCAGAAAGTTTGATTTTGTAAATGTTGTTTTTCCTCTTTCCATTAAACAGGATAGTCCCATCTTTCTGACTAACAGCTTTACATGATTTTTGATTAAAGATTATATCATAACCGTTATCACTTAATTGACTTATGGATAACAGATTATGCATTAATCCATCTACTAGCAGAACATTATTAATAGAGGGAAGATTTCCATTACCTACAGTTCCAGAGCCAATGATCTTTCCCCTCTGATTGCCTCCAAAGCCAACGTGGCCTCCAGGCTTAAGTTCCAGGCTTTGGAACATATGCCTTCTTCCCGTCATATGTCGCGAGCAGCCAGAGTCCAGGTACCATGACTGGTGTTTCTGATTTGCTGCTAAAGATATCTGCAACATGTATTATTTTATCCTTAGGTACCCAGATTTTCTTGGGTCCTGATTTGTTAGATTTACCAAAACTCTGGTTGAATTTTGGTTTCACAGAGTACTTACTGCTAGTGTATTTAATATCATGTGTGTGACCATACACAAAATGTGAATTCAGAGGTGTGTGTTTAATGGTTAAATCCATGACATTCTTTGGTGTAGGAACCTTACCTTGGTATCCTATTCCCTTCCTGCCGTTTCTGCTAACTCCATAGATCATTGAAGCCATTTTGCTTCTATCTATGCTTTTAGCAAGGAACTTCTGGAAACTGTGATCATACTCCTTGATGATCTCATCAGCGTTGCTGGGAGTTTCAGAAATTGGTTCCTTCTGAGAGTTTTGTAAAGTATTTTCTAATTTTGAAATTTTATTTCTCAGCTCAGAATTCTCCAATTTAAGACTCTCAGTCTTATTAGAGTCAGATTCAAGATTCCTTTTCAGGTTTCTGAATTTAACTCTAATCTGCCGATACCTTTCCAGAATTTCATTAAGGCTTTCAGCAAGTTCAGCCTTGGTAAAATTAACTGCAAAGTCAGGAAATACCTCTTCAGTATCTGATTTCGAGTCTGATTCAGAGGCTTCACTATCTTCTGAAATGTTGGCCATGAGAGCTATGTTTGCTCTCTCATCATCTGATTCTGAGTCAGCTTCAGACGAGTCAGAGTCATCCCATGTAGCCATGAGACTTTTCTTCTTTTCTCTTCCAAACATCTTTTTGGGCTTTTCCCTCTGAAGCTTTGGGCAGTCACTCTTGTAGTGTCCTTTCTCATTGCACTCATAGCAGATGATGTCCTTGGTGTTTGGCTTTCTGCTTCCTGAGGAGCCTTCAGATCTTCTGTATCCAGAGGAAGAATCTGTCCTTCTGTATCTGGAAGAAGACTCGTTCTAATCAGATCTTCTGGGATTCCTGAACTTCCTTTGCCTCTGCTTCCACAGTTGATTCACTCTTCTGGAGAGGAGGGAGAGTTCGTCTTCTTCTGATGAGGATCCATCAGATGTTTCTTCAACTGCCTGCAAAACTTTAGACTCAGATTTTTTGTTAGATTTTAATGCTAAAGGCTTACCTTGCTTCTGGGGTTCATCAGCTTCTAGCTCTATCTCATGACTTCTGAGGGAGCTAATAAGTTCCTCCAGAGAAATTTTATTGGGATCTTTTTCTAGCTTCAGAGCTGTAACCATTGGCCTCCACTGCTTGGGTAAGCTTCTGATGATTTTCTTGACGTGATCAGCAGTAGAGTAACCTTTGTCCAGAACCTTGAGACCAGCTACCAGAATCTGGAATCTTGAGAACATTGTTTCAATGGATTCACTTTCTTCCATTTTGAATGCCTCATACTTCTGAATGAGCACCAGAGCTTTAGTTTCTTTGACCTGAACGTTGCCCTCATGCGTCATTCTGAGTGAGTCAAACATGTTCTTTGCTGTGTCTCTGTTGGAGATCTTTTCATATTCAGCATACGAAATGGCGCTGAGAAGGATGGTTCTGGCCTTGTGGTGATTCTTGAAGTCACGCTTTTGTTGGTCAGACATTGTTTTCCTATCAATCTTCTGACCGCTTGCATTCACAGGATGCGTGTATCCATCTGTCACCATGTCCTACATATCAGCATCATGTGCCAGAAAGAAGCTTTCAATTCTGTCTTTCCAATAATCAAAGTTTTCTCCATCAAATACTGGAGGTTTGTCGCTGAATCTGTCTCTGTCCTCATGGTTGTCATTGCTGGTGTGAGAATAAGTTCCTGCCATTGTGTTTTTCTGATGCTGGATCTTGTACTGACACGGTTAAGTGTTTTAGCTTAGAACCAGGCGCTCTGATGCCAATTGAAGAAGTGAAAAACACAAGAAGGGGGGTTGAATTGTAAAACTGAAAATCAATGCAATGAACACGATATTTTTATCCTGGTTCGTTTGATCTCAAACTACTCCAGTCCACCCGTCAAGGTGATTTCGCCTCTCTCCAACGAGGTCTTAATCCACTATATTCAACTGAATATTACAATCTGCTTTAGCAACTGCTAGAGCCTTCTTGATGCAAACCACAAACCGGTTTGTCAAGGAATCACGTTCTTACAAAGATGAGAAATCTAGGTGTGTGAATGTTTTCTACAAAACTGTTTATCACAACTGTGATATTACACAACTTAAGCTTATTGAAACTAGATTGCTAAAGATAATTGAGTAATGAAATGTGGAGCTTTTTAGCAAACTGAGAAATGAGAAGATGATGAATAGCTTTTAGGCGTGTAATATGATGTAGAGCATTATCCAATTCAATCTTCATTGTCTTGTTTATATAGCACTGAAATTGTTGAACGTTGGAGCAATAATCTTGATTCAATGCCAATAACAAACTTTCCTTATTAAGCAGATCTTGTCTGGAATGATGTCGTTGGTAATAATTCGCTTTGAATGCACAGTGCCGTTGCTACTTAAAGCGTGTTCTGGCTTTGGCTCATTCTGACTCTGCTTAAGTGCTGATGAACTGTTGTTGTCTTTATCAGAGTGTTGAGCGCAGTTCTGTTCATCAAGCTTCAGCATACGCGTGATTGTTCTTCTGATTCTGGTATTCTGATATAGCATCTTCTGATGCTGATGTTGATAACCAATATTCTGATGCTGATTAAGTGTACTCCTGCTGATACCTATCAGAGTTTCTGCAAAACAGAAGGTAATATTTTAGGTAGCAAATAGTTCTTACATGAATCACATAATTAATATATCTTTTCATTTTGTTATCATCAAAACTTAAACTTAGGGTAGTAGATTCAAACTTTGTTCTAACAATTCAGACTCAACCTTTTGATACAGTTTAGATACGCTCCATACACGGATGTCGTCCTGATACTCATTCAGATTCAACTTTTCAGATACAGTTCAGATATACTTCAGAAACGGATGCCATTCTGATACTCATTCAGACTCAACTTTTCAGATACAGTTCAGATACGCTCCAGACCCAGATGCCATTCTGATACTCATTTAGACTCAACTTTCAGATACAATACAGATACGCTCCAGAACGGATGCTATTCTGATACTCATTCAGATTCAGACTTCAGATACAGTGCATATACGCTCCAGACGTGGATGCCATTATGATACTCAATCAAAGCCTCTTCCAGATACAGCTCAGATACGCCCCAGACACGGATGCCATTCTGGTACTCATTCAAAAGCAGCCTTCAGATACAGCTCACATACGCTCCATACACGGACGCCATTCTGATACTCATTCTTTCAGCTTACAAATTACAATACAAACAATCACTTTTGGTTGGAATCTACAAGCCCATATCCAACAACTTACTAGCACCTCTCCAAATGGCATCTTTAAGCCCATTCCCTCGACTCTCACATCACCGAGTGCAAATTTCTGGGCACTCTAGTGTCTAATCATCTTCCACCTTCGAGTCACGAATGGAAAAACTTTCCTATCTAACTCTCCAGGCATAAGAAGATTGAACAGGGGAAGCTGTTGTACCCCAAAATTTTCCCTCTCACTTATCAATAATTTGCTCACAAGATCTCATTGGGTCCAAGACTACACTAGGGTTTGATCAGCTCAAGACACCTCCTTATGCACTGATGACCAAAATTAGGGTTTAAGTTTGCACAAAGATTTTTGAACTATCAATCCTTCATATGGCTTTCATGGATCATTATGGACTCACAAGATCACTCATGTCAAGTTTCTAGTCTTGGATCACACTTTTGATCAGTCAATTGAACAATTGACCTAAAAATCAGTTGTATTGGGGAAAAAGTCAACCATGGCCAATTTATAGTCAAACTTCATAATTCTTGATCCACATCAACATTTTAAACCCATATGTATCATTTGATCAAGTTTGGACCATAATTCCTCAAGAAATTTGATCAAATCTCCAGAAGGGCAAAATGGTCAAAATTAGGGTTTTGACTGGTAAAGGGCAATTTCTGATTTTTGACCTAGAAAATGATCAATTGGTTTAAGGAATGATCTCAAGGGTCCAATTGCATCATTTTTACCTAATGACATGATTCAAAACATTGCAAGACCATTGGATTGACAGATGAATTTTGCAGTCAACTGATCAAAAGTCAACTGTATACTAAAAAGTCAAACTTTGACTTTTTGGTCAAATTCAAGTACCAAAGATCATAATCCATCAAAACATGTCAAAATATAAAACTTATTCATCAAGAAATGAAAAAATCAAGATTTCATTTTGAAAAGTCAAAATTTCTAAACTTAGAAATTTTTCTAAGTGTTGGAAATTTCATGTTTTTTCATAACTTTGAGCCAAATTTCCACCATGATGCAAGATGATTCAAGAGAAACTTCCAACATGAAAGTTGTATATCTCCATGGAATATACAACTTTTATCCACACAACTTCTTCCAAAAGTGGTTGGATCTCAAGTTATAATTTCAAGAACATAGGGTCATGAAACTAAACACTTAGTGAAATTTTGCCCTAATTTGGCCAGGATTTTGACCTAACTTCATGGAACTTTTTCATATATTTCCAAGGGGAATATTCAAAAGAAATTCAAAGATTAGTTGTAGAGTACATTTCAAGCTTTCCAAAATAACAAAGAACTCCTTGAGATCATTCTTGAGTAGGGAGAATCGAAGAGATGAAGTTGGTGTTTTGTCACTTGGATTGCAAGCCATTTTGTGAAGAACACTTGGTCCAATCTTCAAGCATGATGTACAAATCTCATTTTGCAGGCTTCTAACTTGACTTTCACTCCATAATTAAATGTTTTCACAACTGTTGGAAGCTTTAATCCAAGCATTCAATGCATTGTACAAATATAATTCCATTTTGGGAAGAAAGGCAACATTGCGAGTTTAGAAAAGCAAGCTTTATGCAAAGTCAGCTTACATTGAGCCTTGAATTTGTTCTTTATTCACAAACACACTCTACACAATCAGAACAAATGTGTTTAAAGGTTTCAGCCACCCTACAATCCTTGTACTTCACATTGAAACCATGCTTGTTAACTTTGCTTCAAAAACAAGTAACCAAGCAAAACATGTGTGTTTCAAATTCTGAGTTGTGACAAGCCTCAAAACCCCTTGCTTATAAGTATACACACTATTTGCAAATGGACACACGAATGCTATTGCCTTGAAACTACCTCAAACACTCAAAAACCATAAATCTGCTCAAGAACACCATTGATACACAATTTTGAACTAAAACTCATCATCTTCAATTCCACTCGTGCGTTTTGAAGACTAATCATTCAAATACCTTCTATACATCATACCAAAGCAATCCAGGCCCCTGTTTCCTCACAGTAACTCCTCCATCACTATCCACCATTTTCAAATATCAAGCTTGCAGGTTGACTTGAGTAGAGATATTCACGGACTTTCAAGGCAAAGTAAGAGTTGGAATACACTCAAGGAGGTCCAGGCAAGCTAAACAGGTCCTCAGGCCCTCTCAAAAGTTACTCAAACTCCATTCACGACTCCAACTGCAAGAGGTAAAAACCCAAACTTCTATCTCTTCATACAAGCATCATTTGATCCTGATTTGTGAAAACAAAATGTAGATATCTTTGCTCTAAAGCTGACCATGTTCATAGTTTCCATTTATATTGACTGTGTATATAGAATTTTGGATTTGAAATTTCTGAGAAAATTAGGTTTCAATTTAAGGCCAGCAAAATTAGTTTTTATCTTTGACATTTAGCTTACATAAGTTATATGGTTGAATTCGTGGGAAGAAACACCACAACTTCATGTTTGAACTTTCCATTTTTGTGCAGAAATGAGGAAGATACAGGTGGTCCGGCTAGGCTCAAGGTTGAAGACGAAGTTGCCTTCAGAAAGTAGTTTCTAATATATATTTATGCTTTGATTATATGACCGGATGAAACAGCCACCCCAGTGGCAAGCGCGCGCGTACTAAGTCAAATGTTACCTAAAGGGCGAGGGTTCGAACCAATGTGAACCCCCCTTTTTTCATTTTTCCATATTTCCTGATTTTTTTCTAGCATCTTTTTTGCAGGCGCTGGGCCCTTTGGGCCTTGCATTTTTTTGTTTTTGCTAGCATACTTCCTTGTTTACTTGTGACACCCCTTAGGCCATTTTATTTTTATTTATTTATTTATTTCTTTTTTCTTTTAAATATATTTTCTAAAATACCAAAAAAATCATAAAAAGTATAAAAATAATAGATTTATATTTTGACACCATTTAAATATTTTTCCACATAAAAAAAAATTATTGTATTCATTATACTTTATTTACTTTTATTAATTTCCTTGTAAATTAAATTAAAACTAGATTATTATTTATTTAAATACACTTATTTTAATATAAAAAGACCAAAAATATTTCATAACACCACATATTATTTTCAAGACAAAAATATAAAATACAAAAAATACTTTTTCTTTAAACTTATTTTCTTTTAATCAATTAAAATAGATTTAGGGTTTTATTCAAAAAATCTCTTCTTAATTAAAATATTTAATTAATTAAAATCTTTTCTTAATTAATTTCTTTTCTTAATTAACTTAACTTAACTTAACTTAATTTAATTACTTTTTCTCTAATTAGGTTTAGATTAAACCCTCTTTCATACAAAAAATCCAAACACAAAAGTCATTTCTTTCAATTTGCATTTTGTACCATATATTCCTTCAATTATTTGTACAATATTCAATTTGGTTGTAATAGATTAATTAGGTTTATATTATTGCAATCCCCATTCATATATTTTATACCCCCTACCACAAATATTGTAATAGCGTAGTAACTTTAAATTTCGCAATTTATCGCTTTTACATAACATGTTAGTAATTAGGGTTTGTATGGAAAGATAAAAGCAATCAAATAGAAAACCGTAATCCAAGACAAAAACAAGCATGAAAATGACACACTTGCACACAAACACCCCTAGGGTTATCTCACTTGGTTTCCTTACAAAAATGACCATATTACGCATGTAAGGTATCTTAGCAAAAACAAGCAAATACAAGATCATAGTCCCTCGATGATGCTATCTAAGTTGTCTTACAAATGATCTTAGTCCCTCAAAAAGAATGCTAAGATACCTTGCAACATTGATAATCATGTCTATACGATGACCCACGCCCGTCCCATTTACATCCAAAGATAGGGTTGCTTACCAAATCAATGGTAAGACAACAATATCAAAGGAAAAGAAAATGAACAAGAAAGACATTTGAGTAGGTAGACTTCTCCTAATTACTTGCTGCATTTCAAAACAAACATCCTTGCTATTTCCAAAACAATCACATACACCTACAAACATCTTACAAAAATTGAAAACATTTTCAAAAGATCAACATCTTTGTATACATTCTTACGAACGAGAATCTTTGTATACTTTCAAAAACCACACAAAGCACAATTTCAAACAGAAGCGAGTGATCTTGCAATTAACTAAGAGCCCATGGAAAACCATGGATGAAAATGGTGCTAATACCTTCCCTTTGCATAATCTACCCCCCGAACTCAAGAAACAATATCAAAGGTCTTTCCTGTGCTTTTTCACCTTTCCTTTTGGATAAAAGAAAAGTCGGTGGCGACTCTTGCTAACCGCAACATTTGCAATCAAACGTAAAACCCTCAAGTCAGTTCTTCCACCGTATCACAGACAACTATTGAGATTAGAAGCTTTTTGGGATTAGCTAGTTATTATAGACGATTTATCGAAGGTTTTTCTAAGCTGGAACTTCTGTTAACTAAGTTGACTTGTAAAGGTAGAGCTTATGTGTGGGATGTTCAGTGTGAAGAAAGTTTTACAGAATTGAAGAAGAGATTGACGTCGGCTCCAATTTTGGCATTACCTAATTCAGGAGAAACTTTTGTGGTATATTGTGATCTTCTAAGATAGATTTAGGAGGTGTGCTTATGCAGAATGATAAGGTAGTTTCTTATGCGTCAAGGCAGTTGAGGACTCATGAAAAGAACTATCCTACACATCATTTAGAGCTTGCTGCAGTTGTTTTTGTTTTGAAGATTTAGAGGCATTATCCTTCTGGTTCTAGATTTGAAGTATTTAGTGATCATAATAGTTTAAAATATGTATTTGATTAGAAGGAATTGAACATGAGACAATGAAGATGGTTGGAGTTGTTAAAGTAGTATGATTTCAGTTTAAATTATCATCCAGGAAAAGCGAATGTGGTGGTTGATGCCTTAAGTCGAAAGAATTTACATATGTCGGCAATGATGGTTAAAGAGTTGAAATTAATTGAACAGTTCAGAGATATGAGCTTATTTTGTAAAGTGACACCGCAGAGTGTTATGTTGGGAATGTTGAAAATTAATAATGAATTTATGGACAGTATCAAAAAAGCTCAGAAGTTAGACGTGAAACTGGTAGATTCGATGGTTGGAATCCATCAATCTGAGAGTAATGATTTCAAGTTATATGCGCAAGGTGTGTTGAGATTTCGTAATCGAATTTGTATTCCTGATGATGCAGAGATGAAGAAAGTGATTCTTGAAGAAAGAAAGTCATAGAAGCAAGTTAAGCATTCATCCAGGAGCTACATAGATCTATCAAGATTTGAAGGATTTGTTTTGGTTTCATGGAATGAAGAGTGATATGTCTTGGTTTGTGTTTGCATGTTTGACTTGTCAGAAGTCGAAAGCTGAACATTAGAAGCTTGCAGGGTTTATGCAACCGTTAGAAGTTCCAGAATGGAAATGGGATAGCATTTTTATGGACTTTGTGACGGGATTACTTAATACTTCAAGAGGACATGATTCAATTTGGATGACTGTTGATAGGCTTACAAAGTTGGCTCATTTTATTCATATTAACACCAGTTTTCCAGTTTCGAAGTTGGCAGAGATTTATACTAGTGTAATTGTGAAGTTGCATGGTGTTCCTTTGTGTATTGTTTCAGATAGAGATCTGAGGTTTACTTCAGATTTTTGGAACAGTTTGCAAAAGGCATTGGGTTCTAAGTTGAGGTTGAGTTCGGCGTATCATCCTCAAACGGATGGTCAGACGGATAGGACTATTCAGTCATCGGAAGATTTGTTAAGAGCATGTGTTCTTAAGCAGGAAGATTTGTGGGATATTTATCTTCTGTTAATAGAGTTCACTTATAATAACAGATACCATTCTATTATTGGAATGCCACCTCTTGAAGCGTTGTATGGTCGAAGATGTAGAACTCCTTTATGTTGGCATTAGTCTAGAGAAAGTGTAGTGCTTGGGCTTGAGATTATTCGAGAGACTAATGAGAAGGTGAAGTTAATTAGAGAAAAAATGAAGGCTTCCCAAAATAGACAAAAGAGTTATCATGACAAGCGAAGAAAAGATTTAGAATTTCAAGCAGGTGACCATGTGTTCTGAGAGTTACATCTGTGAATGGTGTTGGGCGAGCATTGAAGTCTAAGAAGCTCACTTCTCGTTTTATTGATCGGTGTCAGATTTCGGAAAGAGTTGGGAATGTTGCTTATAGAGTGGCTTTACCGCCTAATCTTTTGAATTTTCAAGATGTGTTTCATGTGTCACATCTCCGGAAGTATATTTCAGATCCATCTCATGTGATTCATATGGATGATGTGCAAGTACGGGATAATCTTATTGTGGAGATGATGCCTGTAGGAATCGCGGGTCGTGAAATGAAGACTTTAAAAGGCAAAGAGATTGCCTTGGAGAAAGTATTCTGGCTAGGAGTTGTCGGAGAAAGCATGACTTGGGAGTTGGAAAGCAAGATGCGGTACTCCTATCCTGAGTTGTTTGAATAAGGTAAATTTTCGAGGACAGAAATATTCTAAGTGGGGGAGAGTTGTAAGGCCCGTTTATTTAATTAATTATTTAATTAGATTATTTTTGGGATTATTTGTTGAAGTTGTGAGATGTTGAGATTTTTTGGTATAATTGTTAGATTATTATTAATTAATTAGTTGATTAATAATAATAATGTTGGAATTAATGGAATAATAGTGTTGGGATATTTTATTGGTTGGAAGTAGTAAAGCGGAGGTGTGTAAGTTACGCCCAATACGATTGATATATAAGATTAAGCTGACACAAGGATTTGATTTTGTTGGTGAATAAGAAGTTATGTGTGCTGACCGTGTGAAGTCGCGCGACGAGAGGAGCAACTGCCTGGTGTCGAGCAAAGCTAGGAATACAGTCGGAGCTTTGGTTGAGCGAACTTTAATCCAGGTAAGGGTGGGGTTATGACCTTATAATGGGATTTATGATGTGTTTTATGTGGGAATTGGTCGTTTGTATGACTGTGTGCACTAATGTTACTGAATCTGTTATTGAAGTTGCTCGTTTCATCATGTTGTGGTCATTTAGGGAGTTACCTTACGAGTGTTTAATGAACCTGTTATAGGAAGTTTCCTGGTTGTTATATTGTAGGCATTTTGACTGGTCTTTATCATTGCCCGATTTAATAAATGGATAAGTTAGTGTAGTTTATCACTCGTTGTTGTGGTCGTTATGAAGTTGTGGCATTCCGAGCGGTTAGTAGGAATTTAGTAAATTGTTGTTGTGGTCGTTTTAGGAAGGTTTCTGTGTGAATGTCTTGTATGATTAATGAATTTGTTGATAGGAAATATGTTTGCCTATTGTTGTGTTGTTCCGAGAAGTAGGCTGGAAATTATGGATTATATTGATGTGGTCGTTAAGACGTTGTATTATTCCATGTTGTTGGCCAGAACTAGTGGTCAAGGAAGATGCTGATGGTGTTAGGAGCCGAGTGACATTTAGGTTGCGAGGTGTGTCGGGGAATATGTATTGGATGTTGAGCGGTATTAGGTTGCGTCGAGGAGCACAAGTAGTTGTTATTCTTTTGTTTCTGTGTGTGCTGAGGAGTATCGGGTCAGTTATTATTTTGTCTTAGTTGTTGTGTATGTCGACGGGCACGTAGTTTCCCTAGTTCTATTGCCCGTTTGTGTCAATTTTGTCGTTATTGTGTGTTGTATAAGTTGTTCTGAGTTGAGAAATTGCAGGTTGATGATTTATGTTGAGATTCCTCTAATTATGGGCTGATATGATGTTGTAGGCTTATGGCCAAAGTTGAATTATGTTGACGTTGAATTTTTGTTGATGTTGTAGGCTTATGGCAGAAGTTGAATTATGTTGATGTTGAATTGTTGTTGATGTTGTAGGCTTATCGGCAACGCTGATTTATGTTGAGTTGTTGTTTATTGTTGGTGTTGTTTCTACGTTCATGTTATGTCGCATACATCACATATCAAGTTGGAGCTGATGCTCGTTAAGTTGTCCTAGATTGACAAAATATTAAGTTGAAGGCTTATGCCTTGATTGATGCGTCTATTAATTGGCAATTTCTAAGTTGGAAGTTTTGTTCCGTTTTTAAGTTGGGAGTTCTGCTCCGTTTTTAAGGTGGGAGTTCTGCTCCATTGGTACCACATGCATGTGTATAGTAACAAGTTGCATTTCACGTTACATATTGAGTTGTCGTGTTGATGAGTTAATTATTATGTTTCGTTGATGTTTTGATGTGATTGTTGCTGTTTAAAGTTGTGAAGTGGTGATTTTGCATAGACTAATTCTAATGTAATATTTATCATACATTCGATTATATTTTTCGATATCTCACCCCTTTTGTTTGAATGTTACCCCGATGTTGGTAACGTGCAGGTAATCTAGAGTGAAGGAGATTTACCTTCAGTGGTTCGAGTCAGTGTCATTGCTCTGATACGTAACACTCGGGGGGATGAACGCTTGTTGTTTTATTGTTGTTATTATTTAGTTGTTGCACTTTAAGTTGTTGTTCGTTAAATAACTGTTATTTAAAGTTGTTTTAGTTGGATAAAGATGTTATATTCTTTAAGTTGAATATTTGATTATGTTGCGTGGTTATGAAGGTTGCTGGTTTTAAAAGATGAATTTATGTTGTTGTTGGTTCATCCAAGTTTAATGTGTTATGTATCTGCAATGAATGTCGTTGTTTTAAGTTGAATTTGTAGCATCTAGATTTAGTTGTGGAAGTTTTGTAACTCTGATTTTTATAATAATTGTCAGGTAAAATTAGGGTGTTACACAAGCAATGTTTAAACAAACAAACAAGAGTACAAATAAAAATGCAGTAAAGAAACTAATGATTTCAATTGCTGAGGAGATTTGACTTCGTATGGACTTATTGATTATGAAGACTTTCTGAATTCTTGATGCTCACTTGGGCAAGAGATTCCCCTTCTGATCTTCTGTGAACACAATAGTCTCTGAATTGATCCAGTCTTAATCCTCGTCTCTGGATTACATATTGTCTTTAACCGAATGGTCAAGTTCCCCAGAATGATATTCACGAAGGATTATTTTAAAAGATAGGATGAATGCTTTACCAGGAGAACTTTCATACTGAATCACCAAGTATCCTCTACTGCACGGAAGGGATACAATCCACCTTCTATCACACAGAAGAAACATTCAGTTAAGGAGAAAAAGCCTGAAATAATTTTCCAAATAGGAATTGGACCTTGGATAAGATGCCAGATAGGTGCTAGATTTTATACTTAAACCCCTTACATTCTTCAATATCATAACTGGGTTCCCTAGAATAGGAGATACATCTTGCATTTGCATCACAATCAAGAGAGAGGTTTGTGGTCGAAGTACCCAAAAAACAGAGCTTTACCAATTGAATTTCCAACAGACGAGGAAGTGGCTGGATGTAATGCCTTAGGATTGTATCAATATGCTTATCAGGCTTTTACATCCCTATTGATAAGTTTTTCCCTTTGGACGCATCTAGGGAACAAGCAGTGGCTGATGACGAGAAAACCGGGAACATAAATTTGTGGAAAAGACCCACAAAGTTCTTCATGATTTGAAAGAGGTCCCACGTGATAGAGAGGAATGGCAGCTTCTGATGCGCCAACAAGTATGAGATCACATTCCTTTTCTAACATTGTCTTTTGAATTTCTATAACCCGACTCAACTGAGTCTTCGACTAGTTATCTTCCTCCTTTAAGAGTTCCCGACCGCGGGCCGTGACTTGCGCGTCTACCACAAAAGCCCCATCTGAATCCTCATCTAGGTGAATTCCCCACAGGGTTATTCCATACTGACCTCTGAACACCTAACAGTAAGAATTCAAATCTGAAACTCTAAAGAGAATGCCAGGTCTGAATAAGAATCCCCAACTCTGAGTACCTGTTATGAATGCATGAATATGCATAAGTGGATGTAATTCCATTCGATCATTTCTAAAGAACCCCCATACTTTGATTCTTTTGTAAGTAAGACATGGAAAACGCAACACACGGCTCACAAGCACGGTTCCTTGGAAATTGAAAGAATATGTGTGTTTAAAATGATGTTAACATGTCACGTATGCGCCAATACAGGATCAAGATTTATATCACAACGGATAATTGCTGCACTGTTTTTGAACCCTCTGAGTGTCACAGAGTCAAAGCTTTGACACCAATATCAAAAGTCAAGGAACCAAGTACCATGAAGATCAACAACAACATAGGATAAAAGCTTCCACAATACAGGATAATTGTTGAACTGCCGAAATAAATGGCCATCACAAGGTGAGAAGTCCGGAACAAAATAGAGAGAACACATAGTCACAGACAATATCAAGTCACCATCAGAACATAATCACCAACAAAACATAGTCACAATCGGTACCTGTAAAAATATTCCCTCCCTTCTCACAGGTCAAGACTAGGTCTAGGTAAGGTCAATGGTAACTCAGAATCCTAGGTTTGCTTGATAATACTATCATCGTTCACCTACATGATAATGATAACACCTTATTAAAACCTCATCTGAGCATGGACGACATAGCCGCATAGGAAGATCTACATCCCCTATCCGTCATGTTCCACTATATTCCTAGTGTTCCTATGGTTTGTCACTTGGCCTGAGTATTTGGCCTTTTACCTCAAAGTAACACCCACTCATCAAGAAACAACAGCAGATCTAACACAACAAAACCAGTATATGGAAAGCGATAAAATGCAATGCATGCACTCATATACAAACAAACACATATACAAAGCTGGAAAAATAGATAAAACAAAAAACGCAAAGATAAAGCACACAAGAGCTAGGACAAACTCGCGGGGATGGACCAGCAAGTGGTCAATTTGTCCCTAGTGAAGTCGCCAGCTGAAACAATCGGCTGAAATCATCGGAAATCAATGAAGTCGCCATTGAACTTTTTTTATCCCGCGGAGGGGAAAGGTGAACATCGAGTAAATCTGAGGGGGTGAAATCACGATCAAACGACCGAGAGATACAGGTAAGGGAGTCGATTATGCATGGGGAAGGTATTAGCACCCCTCAAGTCTGTGGTACTCCATGGGATCCACTATTGTTTGCTAATCTAAAGTGTGTGTCAAATCTAAGTCTACAGTTTAAAGCGAAAATCATGCATGCAAAGAAAACACGGGGAAAAGAAGGAAGATTTTACAAAGTTTCGATCGGATGAGCCCCATGACCAAATGCCTACGTATCCCTTTCAAGGAATCAGAGTGACGTAGTTCGGCTCAATAGTTTCTACTTATTTGTGTTTTTTAATTGAATAATGTTAAGTTTCACATTCTAACTTTATCTCGACCTTTGGAGACTCACGCATCTGGAGTAGAAAGGAACTAACACGCTCTACCTAACAAGGTATTCTCAAAAGGAAAATGCCCGAAGGCAGATAATGCTATAGTCGTAACTCCAGCAAGTAGACATGGTGCAACCCAACCTTTAAAGAATTATGCGTTGTATTACGTGAAGCAGAATTAACGCATCCTTTTGAAAGTTCGATAAAAATACCGAAGGCGAAAAATATTTTGAATTGGTTGATATTTTTTACCTTGAAAAAAGGATTTGCGATTTAACTGTAATAAAGCTCGGACATGGAATTAAGCAAGTATCAGTCTAAACCAATTCGCTTTACCCCATAGGACTCAAATGCATACAATTCACATCTTCCATTATTAAGTGTTTTATGAGTTCAAAAAAAAGAAAGGTTTTAGTTTTGATGCAAGCATGCAATAAGGGGAGAAAAATCTAAGGGGAACTATCTCGTTTTATCCCTAATGTTGTGATACAATGATGGTCCTAGAGTTGGGATTAAAAAAAGGAAAACATCTACGTAGTGTTAAAATGCATGGATAAACATCCTAGGGTCTACTTAGTTCGGTCTTAACCAAGAAAGAACTAAGAATCTTGTGGGGAACATGTGATCAAACAATATAGAGAAACACATAGCAATCAAGAACTTAACCAAGCCAAAAATGCAAGTACACAATGCTTGAGGAATATCCATTCACTCAAGTAGCACACGCCTAGCCAAGACATCATGTCGTCATGGTAGGATAAGGGAGAGGGAAAAACACCTAGTCATGATATCAAGTCACCAAGGCTAGATAGGAGAATAGGACACCTAACCAGGATATCGCATCATCAAGGTAGGATGGGGGAAAGTTCCTGACCATAAATATCTTTTCATCTTGGAAAGAAGTGGTCATGAAAGTAAATCTTAACCAAGGTATCGTATCATCGAGGCAATAAATAAAGAAATGTGGATCGACTCTTAACCAAGATATCAAATAATCGAGGCAAGAGAAGAATAAAAAGTGAATCGTTATAAAACACTAAACACATAACCAAGATATCAAGGATCGAGGTAGGAGATAGAAGACAATAATGAGATCACTAAAAAGCATCAAGCGTTAACCAACATGAGCTCCAGAAAAAGTATGGGGGATTGGTTACAGATCCATGTATTCTACTTGACTGACTCGATACAAGAGCAGCACATTCGATAGCATCGACGTACAACATGAGCTACGAATAACTTGGGGACTAGAAATGGCGGGGTCGATTGCGGACCCTATGTTCACCTTATGCATGCTTTTGAGGACTTATCAATATAGAAAGGGAATGAGACGCCTTCATCGAGGTATTTGGCACAAATATAAACATTCTGAATTATAAACAAACAAGCTCACATATGAATTTCCTTTTTAAAGATCTTTTAAAACAGCATTGCCCACCTAAAGTATGGACTAGTCATGCATCTCTATTCCTATTTCTCATGGCATCCGAAAAGCGGTAAATAATGTAAGATAAAATAGGAACAAGGAAATACTAAACGGATATTAATCTGTATATGCTAAACAACAGCAAAAGAAACCCAAGAACTTCGCAAGCAACTAGCATCAACAATAAAACCATGTCAGAAATCTGACGTGCGGAATATGCATCAAAGCACCGATGTGAAAATAAATCACAATACGGAACATGTATCAAACACATCCGACTATCAATCAGTACACCCGCACAAGATATCGATCCAGACAAGCAATAACAAAATAACATGAAATATGCATCAGACACATCTGAATACCAAACAGTACACCTGCATAAGATGTCAACCCAGACAAGTAATAACAATGTACAATGATATGTACATATAATATGGAGTGTGTATCGAACACATCTGAATATTAAACAGTACACCTGCACAAGATATCAATCTAGACAAGTGATAATAAAATACGGAATGTGTGTCGAACACATCCGAATACTAAATAATATACATGCACAAAATAACAATCCAGACAAGTGATAAAAAAATATATCATCTCATAGAATTAGAACCAAAGCCAAGCGTATTGGACGCAAGCTCAAACCACAAATAAGTAACATAAACTTCCTTTCAATCGAATAATCAAGCGATAATTAAAGGATTGAAAGCCATTTCAAAGTACCTTGTACAAGTCAACAAACACATTAGAAATAATAAAGAAGCATAATCGGAATCAAGCACTTACATCACATTACAATTTACCAATTAAACATGAAAAAAGTGAAACCAAATAAGTAACGGAAAGTCAAAACTAAAATCCGGGAAGCAAGTAAATCAACTCATGAGTCGTGCAAAATGTCGGCTTTAAAACATAAAAACTCAATGCATATGGCATATATATTAATACAAGTGCAATAATGCATGAACCAATAATTAAACGCATCTCAAGTGCAAATTAGAAAACCCGGAAAGCAACTTTGTCATCTCATGAACCGGAAAATAAGTCGATCTAAAAGTGAGCAAACTCAACAATAATGTTCCATAATCGAACAATTAAGCATAACCATGCATTAAATGAGAATTAAATCACAACATACATGTTAGGAGAAAAATCAGACAACATTGTTTTCATTTTTCAAGTGCACAAAAAGTCATTCTAAAACTCAACCGAAACGGTACCAATGCTCTTCAATCATGCCAACAAGCTCAAATATGCAACATGTATGAGTTAAAGCAACGTGTACAAGTGTTTACCATCGCGGGACAGCCATGACATAACACGCAAAATCTCAAGAAAAGTTGAATTAAAATGAACTGAACTCGGTACCGGTATCAACTAATTGATTAACTAAACTCACTAATATATTATTCAAGAATTAAACTCAAGTGCACATGAAAAAATGATATTCCGGACAGACACACGTATATACATGAAATAAACTAGAAAATGGTGTCAATACCATAAAAATTCATCAACAATGGCCATGAAACAAATAAGTATGCACATGTAATCAACAAATGAAAACAAAATCAATATATACATTATAAAGAAAATTCTGGACAGCAATTTTACACATAACGAAATGCATAAAATACGAGAATAAAATCAATCAAAAATGCTACCGGTGGCATTCAAATACCAACACAAAGTGCCAATGCATCGAGAAAAATGAAAATGTAATTTGGAGCACATGTATACTCTCCGGGAAGCATTATTCATGAGTCGATTAATGTTCAAAATTTGGTTTTCAAAATGAGTGTGAATTGTGGCCTAAAAGCTTCAAATATTCATCAAGAATTTAATCCGTATTAGAACCATACTTTTTCGATCACAAACGGTAAAATTCAAGTGTTAACACAATTCTTGAATCAAAAATTTAATGTCGAAAAATTGAATTACCATTCAATTCGACTCAAGAATTATGTCAACTCATGAATTTGACATTATTCCACAACAAAGTTTCCACAAATTGAACAATCTGTAATAATTCGACATCAATAAAGTGTATCAAAATCAACATCCACGAGGTTCTCATGACTTTGTCAAAACTCAACCAATTCCAGATTTCGATATAAACATAATTAAAGAATTAAACAACTCAAGAACTCAACAATTTCAACTCATGTAACATCACAAATTAAACTCAAACCAACAACACAAATTCACTTGAATTCAATAATATCACTCAATTTCAAATCAAATCTCATTTTAACAATTCAAGATTTACTATCTCAATCCAGTTTACATCATGTAATTATATCTCAAGCATTTAATCAAATACCTAAGCTACAAACAAGTATTCAATTCAAGTTTGATCTCAATTCACATAATCAATTATGTAATAAGTAATTAAGTACAAGATATCATGTAAAATTATCGAATAAAATGCGAATCAGAGAAGATGTTGCCAGAAAATTAACACACAAACGGAGGGGGACTCAGATGTGGCCGGAATCAGCGGAAATGAAGGGAGGCGACGCAGTTCGTCGGAAAATCGTAAAGAGGAGGCGGGGGGAATTTCCATGGTGGCCGAAGGCGGCTAGGCGGTGGCTTCGGTCACTGTCAGTTGATCGGAGGAATATTTGCAACTTTGTGACTTTTTGTTTTTGAGGTTGTCGATGAACTTGATGAATGTTGTTGAATATTCTTGAGAGAATTGAGAGAGAAATTTGTTTTATCTTTTAGAATGTGAGAAAAATGAGTAGAAAGTGTTTGTGAAAATGAGCAAAAAAATAATATATAGTGTGTCAATTTGGGTCTAATTTGACTTGAATTGAATTTGGGCCTTAATTGATTTCTCAGTGTCAAAATAAGGACGATCCACAAAGATATCAATATTCGTGCAAAATTCGAAATTAGGCTCAACAACAAAATCAAAGATTACAAAACTTGTGACATTTTTCAGGAAGAATGGACTCAATTAGATAAACAACGAGAAATTTTTATTAATTTTCGAAGGTGCGCAGACGTAGAGCCAATTTAACTAATACAAATTTTTTCTATGCGCGACTCATGCTACAAGTCCCAAACCGAAGCCATCCGAGTAAAATCTGAACTCGCGCCCTGAAGCAAAATTGAAGTTAATAAAATTCCTGAGATTCATCCGCAAGAACCGTTCTGATACGGTAAAAAGTGGGACAATTATGATTTTTAGAATGCCACAGAAACAAGTTCATCGACACTCTTTTTTCACTGTAAAAGTCTCTGGTAATTTTTACTTTCGAAGACCCTCTGGATATATTTGGCTTCCGACCTGAACATACAAAATATAGGGGACGTCAAGACGGATATTTCACTCAAAGAACGACTCTTAAATGTGGAACCGGATGTAAGTTATGAACTTTTGAATGTCTGAAAAACAAACGGTTAAACACACTTTTCCTCTGTATTTTCCACTGTACATCTTCAACGTCTTCGCACATTCGGAGATCTTCTTCAAAGAATTAGCTCTTGGCCTGAACACGAAAATTGGAGAAGACATCGAGACAGATTTTATGGATGAAGAACCATTCAAAAATGTTAAGCTACACGGAACTTACGAATTTTCGAACATTTGAGCGGACATTAACCAACACAACCCAAAACTCTGGTTATTTAAACTTCCAGCGGTCTTCCTCACAAAATTAGCCTTCGGTCTAAACAGACAACCAATAAAGAAAGTCGAGACTGTTCTAATGTTCAAAAAACCACTGAAAAATCTTCTTCCGACCGGAAGTTATAAATTTCTAAAATCCACCGTAACAAACAGACTTTTAATTCGAATTATTCCTGGCTGAGCAAAACACTTGATTTTCTCTTTTGTTCAAGGCATGTTAGAACACACGAGACCTTGACATGATGATGCCTTGATTACATATTGATTGAATAGTCTGGAGAAGACTCTGATCCCATAACCACAGAACCAATGTTATGTTTGTATGCATATGATAATGAACTATAAGCCAAATAGGTTAAAATGAAGAGGGGAAATTTTGAGATATAACACATACCCGTTTTTGTCTCTTTGAGAGAATCATTATGGTTGCAGCGAATTTGGTTGGAAGAAAAGAAAGAATGTGACAAAGAATTGAGTCCGAAAAATCGCTAATTCTATCCAGTGTTGGATTTGAACTGTCAGAAGACATTTTAAAAATGATTTGTCACAGCAAAAATGTCCTCAACAAAATTGTAATATGATTAATTGATACCGCGACAACTACAATCACTGTAACAACACCTACACCTCTACAGATTAAAATTGTGAAAGTGTTTACGCTACCATGTTTGTTTTTTAACATCTTGATCATCTCTAGATGTCAATGAGGCAAGCTAACAAAGAAGGGTAGAGTTTTTTTTGTTGTTGTTGTAGTTCGTATCAGATCAAAAAAAGATAATTAGGGTTTGGGCTAGAACTCATTTTAATAGCAAGCAGCGTTGATATTGATCGAACGCAGTGTTAAAATTACTATTCTATCTTTTTCTTTTCCCTTGGCATGGAAGGTTTGTTTTGAATTTTTCAATTACTACATGAGATTAGTCATTACATATTATTATTAATTAGAGTGGAAAATTTTACTCGTGAATCATTCATAGATCTAACGGTTATTATTAACTCGCATTGTAAAATATTTTATCAATTAAGTTTTTACTACATTAAGTTAAGAGATTAATTGGAATACACATTTTATACTTTTATTCAAGTAGAATGAATCATTTTGACACATGAAAATAGAGAGAAGGATAGAAGAAGTAATTATTAAAATTATTTAATTATAATTTTTTTTAATTTCATATTTATGTATCAAAGTTATTCATTTTAATTGAATGGCTATGTAAAATGGCTCACAGTGTATTCCAATTAATTTCATTAATTAATTTAATAAAATAATAAATTTTATTATACTAATTAATTTAATAATATTATTTATAAACAACTTTAATAATATTTGTTTACCATTAATCAATTAATTATTTATTTAATTTATATTTTCTAAATAAATATACGAGTAATTATAATTTATTGATTTAAATTTATTATAAAAACATAAAGGAATAAATATTTGTAACAAAGTAAAAAACTATAGTTAATATTAGTACAATTATAATATACTAACTCTAATTTATTTATTTATTTGAGTTATACAACGTTTTAATTTCTTCGTAGTAACTATGAACTCCATCACAAATGGATCTAAAATAATCATGAGTGTTATTTTAATTTATAAAAATTTACATGTTCTCCAAAAAAAAAAAAAACCGTTGTGACTTGCAATCCATACACAAAGTAAATATATGTTTGTCATTTATCAATTTGAAGAGTTGAAAGAGAAATATAAATTTTTTTTACGTTAACACAATTGATCTTAGTTGTTGATCAGAACAGGTGAATGACCAGTGATACGGGTGTAGTCTTAAACGATCAGTAAAAGAAGGTTATATATGCAGGCATTTTGATGCTTAAGTCAAATCGGGTGAAGAGGGAAGTGAAACAGGGTTAGAAAATAGAATAGATGACCCTCTTGTAGAGGAATGTATTTATAGTGAGTCCCCAGCGTTTGGCCAATAGTCTCCCTTATGGGCCGAAGGTGCAGTCCCACAACAGATGACTGTCAAAATTCCCACGTGAAAGTAGAGATGAGTAGTTCGTGCTCATCAACTTGGGTCAACCACTCCACCTTTCCCGGATATTGGATGACCATGTCCTTTATGAAGGGCACAACGGTTCCGTCAATCACGCGAAGCGCACAGGTTAGGTTGATGACATGTCCTCGGGTGGGGAGCATGTGGGGAACGTTTTCTCCACTGGCCCCAACGGATTGGGTCAGCACTTTAGGCCGTCCTCGACACAAACATGTATTGGGCCGTGCTCGATGTTGGGCCAGCCACAAGCCCAGTCCAAAACAGGAGCACCTCAAGTCGTTGCTCCTAGGCCGAGGAGCAATGACTTAGAGTCAGTTCGTGTGTCGATGAGGAGTGAAGGACTCCGCGCGACGCGAGCCTTCATTTGGTCTCGCGATTGCGAAATTGCACTGCCGTAGACGGTGATTGCCGTAGACGGTGCTTGTTTGTTCGTTTGCTCACACGGGGATGATATTTTGCTCGTAACTTGTTGGATTTCACTTACGAGGAAAATGCATTGCGCGGTGGTCGAGAGTTTAGCTTGCGCTCGGGTTGAGTGTTTGGCTTGCTCGCGATTTTTCACGCTGTTTGTAGATTTGCTTCAAGTTTTTCTCCAAGGCCATGCTCGTGAGGGAATGGAAAAGTTTGTCGTTTGTGTTCGACAAGCGGTGCTCGGCGTCTTGGAATCCGAAAGGTTGATGGGACTTGAAAGGATAAATGTTTTGTCCCCTCGAGCCACGCATCATAGCTATTAAATGTGTAATGATGGCTCATGAATAAGGGTAATTATGATCCGAAACGGTGACATATTTCCCTAAGCGGTGACACGCTTGTCCATGCCGTGAAGAGAGTTTATACATAGGAAGAATGAATGCACATTTGCAAAGTTTCCTCTCTTCTTCCCTCTACTTTCCTCTGCGTTTTAGAGCTTCATCGTTGTTGCTGTTGTTATAAAATCGTCGTCAACTTTCCTTTCTTCCTCAAATCATGTAAGTCTGTTTTGATTTAGCCTTTTTACGGTTTATTTTTTATTTTTTACCGTGTTATTCATTTTGGCGCCGCCGTTACAAAGGTGAATAAAAATTACGCTGGTTAAATTCATGAGTTTTAGGTGGAGGAGGGCTTGTTCGCACTCCTCTGTCCATTCGAATGTTGTCTCCTTGTGAAGAAGTTTGAAAAGGGGAAGTGCATGTTTGGCAGACTTTGCTATGAAGCGAGATAACAATGTGAGCATCTCGTTTAGGGATTGATTTGATTTCTTCGAGTTTGGTGTTGGGAATTCGGAGAAGGCCTTACATTTGTTGGGTTTCGCTTTGATCCCTTGTATTGTTAGATAGAATCCGAGGAACTTACCTGCTTGAACGCCGAAGGAGCATTTCTCTGGATTGAGCCTCATCTTGCATCTCATCGCCTGGTCGAAGACTCTCTTCAGGTGGAATGTACGGTTGGATTCCTCTTGGTATTTTATGATCATGTCGTCCATGTAGACTTTGAGCATGTCTCTAATTTCACCTCGGAAGACTTTGTTCATCATTCGCTGGTATGTAGCACAAGAGTTTTTCAAGCCAAAAGGCATCACATTATAGTAGTAGTTTTCCGACTCGGTCATAAAGGCCATGTATTTTTGTCACCCTTTGCCTTGGGAATCTGGTTGTACCCTGAGTACGCATCCATAAAAGACAATAATTTGAATCTAGCATAATTATCAACTAGTCTATCTATGTTAGGAAAATGGTAAGCATCTTTAGGGAAAGCCCTATTGAGATCGGTATAATCAATGCATGTTCTCCATTTTCCATTGTATTTTTTACAAGTACAACATTTGAAAGATATGTTGTGGACTGGGCCTCTGGAATAAAATTTACCTCTAGGAGGTCTTTTACAACATTTTCAGCAGCCTCCGCTTTCTCAGGATACTGCCTACGCCTACGTTACACTATAGCCCTAGCGGAGGGGTCTATGGTCAGCTAGTGGCAAGCCACTTTAGAGTCCACTCCGGACATCTCAGCGGCGCTCCAAGCCAACAGGTCATCATTCTCTCTTAAGCATGCTTTCATCTGCTTCCTTGCGAGGTCAGGGAGGCTAGTGCCAATATTCCCTCCTTTATTTGGCTCGTTATCGAGGAGGATAACTTCAAACTCACTGTCTGGAATGGGGAGCCTAGGATTGGGAGGCTCCTCATTTTTATCGGGTTCTAAGGAGATTTCTGCTTCCATCCGAGCTTCTATTTCTTTCTTCTTTTGCTCCTTCAAGTCATCTTTGGCTTCTTCGAGCTGTTGGGTCGTGCTGGCCTGTCGACCATTCTGGATGGCACGTTGATGGTGGTCTGCCCCTTTAAGGTCGCTCCAAAGCATCTTGTAATACGGTGGGAGAACTTACTTTACTGGTTTTGTGTTTTTTATCGCTAATGTTGCGGTTAGAATAGTCACCACCGACTTTTCTTTTATTCAACAAAGGAAAGGGTTAAATGAACAGGAAAGACCTTTTTAAAGATTTTGAGTTCGGGGGGTAGATTATGGAAAGATAATGTGTTAGAACCCTTTCCATCCGGAGTTATCTACGGGCTCTTAGTTGCTACCTCACTTTGAAAATGCTTTTTTGTGTAAGTTCATTTGAAAATATTTTTGAAAAAGACGCCTTAGTGCGGTGAACTTTGTAATGTTTCTCATATCATAGAGAACGTATACAAAGTGTTTTTTCTTTGAAAATATTTAGAAAAAGAGAGTGTATGTGTGAAAAAAATATTTGTTTATTTTTGTGAGCAAGAAACTATGAACTGCCTACCTACTCGAACGGTCTTTGTTCTTTTCCTCTTTTCCTTTAGACAATGCTATCCTACTATTAGTCAGTAGGTAGCCCTATCGGTGGATGTTTTGAGAGACAAGCGAAGGTCATCGTACAGTCACGAAGGAAACTCGTAATATACTTTAGTAATTACTCTAAGGTCTTAAGATCATTTACCGAGGCAACGTCAAAAGGGTCATCGAGGGACTTATGATCTTATAACCAAAGGGTCACTGCTAAAGTCTCTCACATTCGAGAGACGTGACTGTTTATTCGGAAGGCAATGAGTGGAGGTACCTTAGCCGTGTGCGTGTGAGAGTGTGTTGTGTTTCTGTTATGTTTATCTTGAGTGTTAGGTTTGCAAACGTTTGTTTTTAGTCTTTTCATACAAGCTTATTAGCATACATCTAGCAGTTAATTGTATATAAGTACGGAAAATAAAGTGCGCAAAATTGAATCTACGCTATTACAATGCTTCGGGATGGGGGGAATTACAAACCAAAAAATGGGGGAAAGAAAAATTAAAAAGGTCCTAGTTAAAGTCTATTACATCCCATGTACAATTACATAATTGTGAAAATAATACGAATAAATAAACGCGCGGGGAAGAAAAGAGAAAGATGTAAAGAAAACCTAAAATATCTTAAGTGGAGAAAAATGTTTTTGTTGTTTTTAATTTTTGTTTAGAAAAAATAATTAAATTATGAGAACCTAATTCTAATTAGTTAATTAATTAAAAAAAGTGATTAAATGATTGATTAATTTAATTAATAAAACTTAAATCTACTATTTTTGTGATTTTCTGATTTTTTAATGATTTTTAATAAAAAAATAATTAATTGAAAGAAAAGAATAAAATAGTAAATAAAATAATAAAATATAAAAAAAACATATAAATGAGTTGCTGCAAAAAAAATGTTAGGGGGTGAATAATCAGATTTTGCACGGCCCAACATCTCAGGCTCAAGCGTTTGCAAAAGGAAATGAGGGGTGCAATCCCGAATTTGGCTAGGCCCAAGACAACTGAGCCCAGGAGTTTCGTTTGATCCAATACATCTGAATTCCCGTGTCTATGCTTACATGTAAGACGTTAGATTCGCTCAAAACATCAATAGTAATAAGAATGCATGCATAAAAATGATTTAAATTACATGGTAAGAGAGTTTGAGATTCAAAATTTTACCAAAACCGTGGGATAGTTATGAGGATGATCTGGGATGCTTAGGGGTTGAATTTGGACTCTATAAGACTCCTGGGGATCTCAGAAATGTATTAGTGGCCTTGGTTTGGATTGATAGCGCATGGAAGTGAAGTTACACATTTTGCAACTTTTCTTTGATTTTTGAGAATTTTGAGAGGGCTCTTGTATGCAATAATTTCATGGTCTATTGATTTTAAATGTATTGTGTATTTATAGAGTGAAATAAGAGGGTGAGGGTGAACCAATATGGAAGAAAACAATGCATTCATGGCTTATGAAACAAAAACCCAACACATTGAAGACTTGCAATCTTTGAGATATTGCTTGCCTCTTTTGAATTTGCATGAACCTGGACATATTGTGGCATGGCTTTCACAAATTTTTTTGGCTTTCAAAAGTTTGTTGGGCTTGCAAAAGGTTTGAAATCCAAAGGCCTAAGTCTTCACACTCTATTTTCATCTTTTTATTCAATTTTATTCATTTTTAAATGAATAAAAAATCAAATAAAAGCAATAAAATCATGAGTATGTGTGAATGTTTTTTAGAGGTCCTATCATATCTTATAAACATGTTTGAATATAAAAAACTAGTCCCATTAGTTCAAAATTGCAATTTTGCTCTATTTGCATTTCATGAATTTCTTCAAAATCTCCCAACTTGTGTAACTCATAACTTGCACAATTTTCATCTTTTGAAGATGATATTGACTTTTTTGAAAGCCCAAGATGCCCTCTACAATCTCTATGTTTATCATGTTTGCTTTCTAAGACATTATCTTGATGTAAGTTTCCTTGATAAAAAGTGTCTTTTGTTGACTTTCGAAAATGACCTATAATGTATGAGATCATATCTTCCAAATGAAGCATCTTTTGGACTTGACAATACATTCAAAGTTGTAGAGAATTGAATTTCCTTAAAAATGGGATTTGGTTTTAGAAAATTTGATGAAGCATGTGAAAGTTATGCCTGGTCAAAGTTCAGGTGACTGCTCCTAAGGAAACCCTAATTTGGCAATTCTTGACTTTTGATGATCTGAGGACTTTCCTTGGGGAATCATGATCAACCCTTGATCAAATGATGAATATCACTTCAAAATGTTAATGTTGACCAAAAATCTTGAAGTTTGATTGTATGTTGACCATAATTGACTTTTTGACCAATACATTTGATTTTCAAACGTTTGAGCCATTGACTGAGAAAACTTGTGATGTAGGTCTTGAAACTTGACATGAACCTTTTTGAGGACCTATGAAGAACCATGGAAACCACTTAGTACCTTTTCAAACCATATTTCCTTGATAAACTTCAAACCCTAGTTGTAGGTGTGATATGGTGGCAGAACCGACTGTTATATACTGGTTTGTGTTTTTTGTTCACAAATGTTACGGTAAGCAAGAGTCGCCATCGAATTTTCTTTTATCCAACAAAGGAAAGGGTGAAAAGAACAAAAAAATACCTTTTTGAGATTTTTTTGAGTAAGGGGGGTAGATTATGGAAAGGGAAGGTGTTAGCACCCTTTCCATCCGTGGTTTTCCACGAGCTCTTAGAGGTTAGCTCATTTAAAAATACCTCTGTGCTTTGCGTTTGAAAATGTTTTGAAAACGCCTTAGTACGGAAAACTTTCTAATGTTTCTCAGGATAGTGGAGAAAATATACAAAGTGTTTTGAAATATCTTTTGAAAAGTAGTTTTTTTGTGTAAGGGCAAAAATAGTTTGAGCAAACTTCTAACAACTATCTACTTTTGTACTCGAAAAGGTTGTTCTTTTCCTCTTTTCCTTTAGACAGTGCTATCCTACTATTAGTGAGTAGGTAGCCTTATCATTGGATGTTTTGAGGGACAATTGGAGGGACGTTGCACTCATGAAGGCAACTTGTGGAGACGCTTTAGAAATTCTGTTTTAGGGACTAGATCATTTACTGAGAAGGCAACTATAGGGTCATCGAGGGACTATGATCTTTTGATTTACGGGTCTTTGCTAAGAATTCCTGCCCCATGACTGTTTTTTAAAGGCAACCAAAGTGGGCGTACCTTAGAGGTGTATATGTGCATGTGTGTTATATTCAATTATTGTTGTCTTTTTGTTAAGTTTGCTAATGTTTGATTTCAATCTTTTCATACATGCCTAGTTACTAGCATTTAATATTTTGCAGAAATTAAAGTGCAGGAATTTAAATCTACGATATTACAATGTTTTCGGGGAGGGGGAATTTACATGAAAGAGGTGCAAAATAAAGTGCGGAATTAAAAGTACGGAAATTTAAATCCTAAACTATTACAATCGATAGACAATTACAATAATCTAAAAATATAAAAATAAATAAACGCGCACATGAATTGAAAATACATCTAAAATCCTAAGTGAAAGGAATTCTTTTTGTTTGTTTTGTTTTATTTTTTGAAAAAAATGTTAAATTAATTAATAGTTGATTAACAAAATTAGTTTTAATAAAAAAAAGACTAGAACCTAATTTTTTTGTGATCTTTTGATTTGATGTTTGCTTTAAGGTGGAAAACCGTTAAGAGAAAATAAACAAAACGAAAAGTAAAAATACACAAAAAGTCCTTCGATCCATGGAAGGGGATTGCCCTTCGATCCTGGGAAAGGGAATGCCCTTCGATCCAGGAAGGAGATGTCTCCTTCGATCTAGAAGGGAGTTGCCTTCTTCGATCCAGGAGGGTAATAGGCAACTTCGATCCAGAAGGCTATGGCTTTCGATCCAGGAAGGTTGTGGCCCTTTCGATCCATAAGGGAGCTGCCTTCTTCGATTCAGGAGGACAATGGGTAGCTTCGATCCATAAGGCTATGGCTTTCGATCCAGGAAGGTTGTGGCTCCTTCGATCTAGGGTGCTGGATCTGCAAAAATATGTTAGCGAAATAAAATGCAGGACCTGGGTAAACCCAGGTCCTTCGATCCTGCACGCGCTAGGTCTTTTCAGACTATATCTGCAACGAGTGTTAGAAACAAAGGGAAATAACTACAGGCCTGGGTACCACACACATGTCCTTCGATCATGGATGATAATCGAATGACTATGATATGCAAAGAAAGTATAAAATTTGATTACTTATATTTTTCTTACCAGCAGTGGTGATGGGTGTGGGTACCCTTGTTTATGGATTGCTTCAATTTGGCTTCTGGACATGGGGACACTTGCTTAAAGGGTTGCTTCAATTTGGCCCTTCTGGACGTGCGCTTGCTTAGGGGCTGGTGATGATTGGCGCAGTTTCAGGAGAACTCCAAGAGGGTATTTGCAATTTCGTGTCACTCTTTCTGGTTTTTCTTCCCGTCTGGCACTGTGTCCTTACCCTTGTATTTATAGGAGTATGATGGCGCATTGTAACGTCAAGAGACAACCATTTAACCAGGCTTTAAAGCTATGAGACAAGAATCAGACATATTAAAAGATTTCCTTTTTGAAATATTCATGCCCCTTTTGAAATCATGGATGAACCTGGACATTTTTTATTTTCGAATGCTCTCCTTTGAATGGCTCTGATGGCCTCCTTCAAATGGCTCAGATGGCTTCCTTTGAATGTCTCTGATTCAGCTCCTTCGAATGGCTCTGATGGCCTCCTTCGAATGGACCTTTTGAATGCTTCTTCGAATAGACCTTTACATGTTCTTTGAATGAGTCATTGTTATATTCTTCGAATGGGCCTATTGTTACTTCCTTCGAATGGATTTCTTTCAACTTAAACCAATTGAAACATCAACTCTCCCTTTTAACTGGTTGAAGGTTACTTCATCTCTCTATCAATCAAAGGCTTTGAACTTGATTCGAATGGCTCATATTCTCAGCATCAGAATTTCTTTGATTAGCCCCTAAACATTATTCTTCTTGATGGCGCTCAGTCCTGATTCGAATTGCTCAAGGCTCCCATCAACAGAGCTTATTCGCTTGAGCCATGGTTTGAGATGCTAAATTGAAGAATCCCTTGCCATGATAATCAAAAGGCTTGGCCCAAGGTGCTAAATGAAAGGTCTTTCAGAATGCCACTCGAAGGCCTTGACATAATGCCAATCGAAAGGCTTGTCATGAGGCAAATCGAAAGGCCTTGTGTCCATGCCAATCGAAGGGCTTGGCCACTCAAGAATTTTATTTTTCCTTAGGCAAGGGTTTATGGTCAACCATGTATGGGGAAGACCTCGAAAAACATGAGAGGGAAAATTTTGGGGTACAACAACTTCCCCTGTTAATCTTCTTAAACCTGAAGATGTAGATTGGCTTGTCTAACTTTCGTGATCTGATGGTGAAAGATGATTGAACACTAGAGTGCCCAGAAATTTGCACTCGCACGACATAACACTGAAGGTTGACGATGTCGAGAAAGGGCTTACAAATGCCATTTGGAGAAGATGACAGAGAGTCACCGGAGATGGGCTTAAATATGCCATCCAAGGAATATGATGGAGAGTCGTCGAAGATAGGCTTAAAGATGCCATCCAAATTAGATGCTGAATTCACAAGAAGTCTCTTTGTGGGGATTCTTGTTCCTGTTGTCTGAGGAGGAGCCTTACTGAGGGATGTTGATTTCTGTTGTTTTCCTGTTTGAGGAAAACTCTATGGGGAATAGAGTCTAGGAACATCAGTTGTCCATGGCTCTACTGAGGGGTTATCTCTGGATTGGAGAGATGAAAGTTTTTTGTTTTCTGGTTGAAATCCAGGTTTCGCAGTAATTTGCTGGGGAGAATGAAATTAACTGCTATCTGGAAATGTATCGAAAGAAACCTGTGTAGGGCTGTTTCAGGATGAGCTCGGGTAAAACTTCATCTGGAAGTGTATGAGGAGGAACCTGGGTAGGGATGTTTTAAGAGATATATTAGAGGGAGCCTGGGTAGGGCAACTTCAGGATGAGTCCGGGTAAAACTACATCTGGAAATTGCAAGAAGGAACCTGGGTAGGGTTGCCTCAGGATGAGTCCAGGTAAAACTACATCGGGAAATTCAGAAGAAGGAACCCGGGTAGGGATACTTTGGGGTAACTCCGTGTAAAACTTCAGAAGGAGCCTGGGTAGGGTTTCTTTGGGATAAGTTCGTGTACAACTTCAGAAGGAGCCTGGGTAGGGCTGCTTCGGGATAAGTCGGTGTAAAACTTCAGAGGGAGATTGGGTAGGGCTGTTTCGGGATGAGTCCGTGTAAAACTTCAAAATGAGCCTGGGTATGGCTGCTTCGGGATAAGTCCGTGTAAAACTTAAGAAGGGGCCTGGGTAGGGATGCTTCGGGATAAGTCCGTGTAAAACTTCAGAAGGAGCCTGGGTAGGGCTGCTTCGAGATAAGTCTGTGTAAAACTTCAGAAGGAGCATGGGTAGGGCTGCTCTGGGATAAGTCCGTATAAAACTTTAGAAGGAGCCTGGGTAGGGATGCTTCGGGATAAGTCTGTGTAAAACTTCAGAAGGAGCCTGGGTAGGGCTGCTTCGGGATAAGTCCGTGTAAACTTCAGAAGGAGCCTGGGTAGGGCTACTCCGGGATAAGTTCGTGTAAAACTTCAGAAGGAGCCTGGGTAGGGCTGCTTCGGGATAAGTCCGTGTAAAACTTCAAAAGGAGCCTTGGTAGGAATGCTTCAGGATGAGTCCGTGTAAAACTTCAGAAGGAGCTTGGGTATGGCTGCTTCGGGATAAGTCCGTGCAAAACTTCAGAAGGAGCCTGGGTAGGGCTACTTCGAGATAAGTCTATGTAAAACTTCAGAAGGAGCCTGGGTAGGGTCTCTTCGGCATAAGTCCGTGTAAAACTACAGAAGGAGCCTGGGTAGGGCTACTTTGGGATAAGTCCGTGTAAAACTTCAGAATGAGCCTGGGTAGGGCTGCTTTGGGATAAGTCCGTGTAAAACTTCAGAAGGAGCCTGGGCAGGGATGCTTCGGGATAAGTCTGTGTAAAACTTCAGAAGGAGCCTGGGTAGGGCTTCTTCGGGATAAGTCTGTGTAAAACTTCAGAAGGAGCCTGTGTAGGGCTTCTTTGAGATAAGTCCGTGTAAAACTGCAGAAGGAGCCTAGGTAGGGCTACTTCGGGATAAGTCCGTGTAAAACTTCAGAAGGAGCCTGGGTAGGTCTACTCCGGGATAAGTCTGTGTAAAACTTCATAAGGAGCCTGGGTAGGGATACTCTGGGATAAGTCCATTTAAAACTTTAGAAGGAGCCTGGGTAGGGCTACTCCGGGATAAGTACATGTAAAACATCAGAAAGAGGGAGAAGGAACCCATGTAAGATTTCTTCACGAAGAGCTCGTGTAAAAGCTGTATTTTAGAAGGAGAAGGAACCTGTGTAAGATTTCTTCATGAATAGCTCGTGTAAAAGATGTATTTGATTGCACAAATGATTACTCTGTTTTGTTTCAGGAGCTAATCCTGGACCTGTTGAATTTTTTTTATGATAAATATCTGTTGATTGATCTTTCCTAAAAAGGTAAAGCGTTAGCTGTATGCAATGTCCTGATGTATGAAATGCATTGTGTATTGGTGTTCTCAAAATAAATGATATTGGGATGTATGCATTTGTACTGCAGATGCTATGAAATTTGTAGAATGATGTATGACTGCAATATGTGAATTTATTAGTTGTTCTATTGCAGCGCTGTTGAACTAGGGAAAATAAATCCCTAATTGCAGCTGGAGATGAAGAATGTAGGTCTTCAAATTTTGTTGAAGATGAACTACTGGGAGATGATCTTCCACCGTTAGAGGAATAAACTCTGTTGGGGAAGGAAAGCTCTGTGCACTGCTTGAGGATTTTGTGAAATCCTATTGGGGAATCCTGAGAAGTTTGACGACTTTACTAGGGAAAACTTGATGTCGAAGCAGTAGTTAGAAATTCCCGTTTTTTCGGGGATACAAGAGCACATGACATCACTAGGTTGTGGATGGTTTGTGTAACGCCCATAATTTAAGTAATTATTTAATTAAATTATTTTTGGAATAATTGTGAAGATGTGTTGTGATTAATTGGATTTAATTATTTTATTAAGTGGTGAAATAATATTAGAAGTATAATATTATTTGATGTGGGCTTGTTTTAAAGGAATATGAGTAATAAGGGGGTGCATTAGTTTAAGCCCAATAAAAGGTTAAGAGAATAATAGGTTATTTTATTATATTGTTAGAAGTAGTAAGAAAAAAGAAGCAGTAGAAGAATAAGGGTTTGAGAGGAAGAACGTGAAGCTGTTGGAAAAGAGGAAGAATGGCAGAACGGGAATCCAACCGGAAGTTGTAGAGCGACCTTCAATTCAAGGTAAGGGTGGGGTTCTGACTCTATAATTGGGTTCATGATAATTGGTATGTGGGGTTAGAGGTGAAATGTTGTTTTGTTCATGATTGAATTATATATGATGTTGTATGATGGAAATTGATGATTAGAAGAAGAACGATGATGTTCCTATGCTGTTTATTTGATGTAGAATTATAGGATAACTGCAAGTGATGATTATCTATGATTAGATTATGTTTTTAGGGCTTAAAGTATGGAACCCGTAGTGAAAACGCAAAGAAAATCGCAGAAATTTCCTATGACAGAACAATATGCATCGACCCCAAACATGATGTGTCGATACCAGAAGGTTTAGAGACTCAGGATGAGTCGACACGAAGGAGTCTTGCATCGATGCATGAGGGATTTAAACTCGGGATGAGTTGATACATAGGGGCATGTATCGATACATGTTGTGTAGTAGACTCAGTACGAGTCGATACAAGAGAGGATGCGTCGACTCATGTTGCGAGTTCAGTGCAGTACGCGTCGATCCAAGGAGTTATGCATCGATCCATGTTGTCTGGTTTTTGGCAGAATCGTTTAGAAAAGGCTGTAACTTGAGTTTTCGGACTCCGTTTGAGGTGTCGTTCGAAGCGTTGAACAGCTAAACACGATGAGTTTCATCCTTATTGATTAAAGTGAGGAATAAGAAGGATAACCATAAGATTTTAATTAGTTTCTGTGTAGATCGCTATGTTGGTTTTTATTCAGAATGATGAAGATGAGATGCTTATAGGCTACTGTTTGATTTGTAACAGTAGGATTAATAATAATAATGATGTAATATTACAAAATAGTAGTATGTAGAGGTTTTGTGATTTAGAAGTAGGCCTTAGTTGATTAACTAATTATGGTCAATGTCTTGTTGTAGGCCTAGGGCCAACGCTGTGAAAATGATGAGTATTGTCGTATTACTGTACAACTGAGTTGTTGATGAGATGATGTTAATGAGAGTTTGTTTTAATGAATTATAATGTATAAATGATGTTTGATGATTTATGATGATAAATGATGTCGATGAATGATGTTGATGAAGAGATGTTGAGATGCTTTTGAGATGTAGGCCTTTGGCCAACGAAGATGTTGTATTAAGATGTTGTTAATTATGGTGTTATTATTACATTCATGATTATGTCGCATACATTGCATTTTTAGATGGAGCTTATGCTCGTTGAGATGGCCTGTATTGGAAAATATTGAGATGAAGGCTTATGCCTTGTTGATTCCTCTATTAATTGGAAATTTTTGAGATGGGAGTTATTCTCCAATGGTACCACGTGCATTTGCATAATATTGAGTCGTATTATATGATTTCATAAAGAAGTGTGTATTGATGTTGTGAATGTGTACTATTGTTGTGATTATTGTTGATTATGAGATGAGAAGTGGTGATGTTATGTGATCTAATTTAATATATTAATTATCATACGCTTTATTATATTGTTAGATATCTCACCCCTTATGTTTCAATGTTTCCCTTATGTTGGTAACGTGCAGGCAATTGAGAGTGAAAGTTGTATACCTTCAATAGTTCGAGTCGATGTCATTGCTCTGATATATAACACTCGGGGGGATGAACGCTATTGCTTTTGATTGTTGATTATTCAGTTGTTGAACTTTAAGTTGATTATTATTAAATTGTGTTGTTTTGAAGTCTTTGTATTGATGATAATGATGTTATTAAGAATTTCGTTGCGTAGATGTTGAATTGTTGAATTAAATAATTAAAGTTGTTTTGATGACGGTTCATCTGATGTTTTAAAGTGTTACGTATCCACGATGAATGCAATGTATTTTGAAAGAAGAATTTGTGGCATCCTGATTCGTTTGCATGATCAATTTTATAACTCTGATTTATTTATATAATTGTCGGGTAGAATTTGGGTGTTACAAAGTTAGTATCAAAGAAAAAGGTTAGTCTGACCTTGTTGTTGAGTCGTAGTTGTCTAACAATCGAGTATTATTAATTTGAGTTCTAACCGTTGTTTGTGTTGTAGTGAGAAGTTGAGATGGATGGGAGGAATGATGTTGCACTTGCTGCTGCTCTAGAAGCAATGGCTCATGCGATGGAGAATCAGCCGAATGCTGACGGGAATGCTGGATCTCGTAGCTTGGCGACTTTCCAGAGAGAGAACCTGCCTATGTTCAAGGGAAAGTATGATCCTGACGGAGCATTGGATCGGCTGAAAGAGATTGAGAGAATTTTCCGTGTGATGGATTGCACTCCAGCGCAGAAGGTTCGGTATGGGACTCATATGCTAGCAGTCCAGGCTGATAACTGGTGGCTAGAGACTTGTCAAAGATTGGAAGCTGCAGGTGAGGATGTCACTTGGGATGTGTTCCGTAGGGAGTTTTTGACGAATTACTTTCCTGAAGATGTCTGTGGTAAAAAGGAGATTGAATTCCTTGAGTTGAAGCAAGGGAATATGTCGGTTGTTGAGTATGCTACCAAGTTTCCTGAGTTGGCTAAGTTTTATCCGCACTACGCTGAGGCAGATGCTGAATTTTCAAAGTGTATCAAGTTTGAGAATGGGTTACGCCCTAAGATCAAGAAGGCAGTTGGATACCAGAAGATCTGTGTCTTTTCTGATTTGGTTGATAGTTGCAGGATTTATGAAGAGGATAATAATGCTCATTACAAGATTATTAGTGAGAATAGGGGTAAGCACCAACAAAATCGTGGTAAGCCTTATGATGTCCCAGCTGGTAAAGGTAAACAGAAAGTTGCTCAGGGTCAGATGACTATTGGGGGAGATGCTCCTGCTGGTGTGGTTTATTTTAAGTGTGGAAAATCTTGGCACAAGAGTAACGTGTGTACTATTGAAGTAAAAAGGTGTTTCCGTTGTGGTAAGAACAAACATGTTGTATCTGAGTGTGAACATAAGGATGTGATTTGTTTCAATTGTAGAGAACAAGGGCACAATTATAGTCAATGTCAAAAATCGAAGATGGCTCAGACAAGTGTTAAAGTGTTTGCTTTGGTTGAGGATCAGACAACTGTTGAGGATAGACTTATCAAAGGTACATGTTTCATTAATAGTACTCCTTTAATTACTATTATTGATACCGGTGCTACTCATTGTTTTATTGATGCTGATTGTGTTGAAAGATTGGGTCTTATGTTGTCTTCTTTGAATGGAGAAATGGTCGTTGATACTCCAGCCAAGGGGTCGGTGACTACTTCTTTTGTGCGTGTTAAGTGTCCCTTGTCGATCTTCGAAAAATACTTTTCTGTTGATTTGGTTTGTTTACCATTAAGAGGTTTGGATGTGATTTTGGGTATGAACTGGTTAGAGTATAATTGTGTTCATATTAACTGTTATGACAAGTCTGTGAGGTTTTCTACTCCTTAAGAAGAGGAAGATAGTATGTTGTCTGCCAGACAGTTGAGGAAGTTGATGCAAGAGGAAGCACAAATGTTCTCGTTGATGGCATCGCTATCTTTAGAGACTCAAGCTATAATTGAGGAATTGTAGGTTGTGTGTGAATTTCCTGAAGTTTTCCCTGATGAAATTCCTGATGTACTGCTGGAGAGGGAAGTTGATTTTGCTATTGATCTTGTACCTGGTACCAGACCTGTGTCTATGGCACCATACATGATGCCTTCATCTGAATTGTCAGAGTTAAAGAAGCAATTGGAAGAGTTACTTGAAAAGAAGTTTGTAATACCAAGTGTATCGCCGTGGGGAGCTCCAGTGTTGTTAGTAAAGAAGAAAGATGGAAGTATGAGGCTTTGTGTTGATTATAAATAGTTGAATAAGGTGACGATTAAGAACAAGTATTCGCTTCTAAGAATAGATGACTTGATGGACCAATTGGTGGATGGATGCTCGTGTGTTTAGTAAGATTGATTTGAGGTCGGGTTACCATCAGATTAAAGTGAAAGATGAAGATATCCAGAAGATGGCTTTCAGAACATGTTATGGACATTATGAGTATTCGGTGATGCCTTTCGGTGTTATTAATGCGCCAGAAGTATTCATGGAATATATGAATCGTATCTTTCATACTTATTTGGATCAGTTCGTAGTGGTGTTCATTGATGATATTTTGATTTACTCTAAGACAGACGAAGAGCATGCAGAACATTTAAGAGTAATGTTGCAAGTCTTGAAAGAGAAGAAGTTGTATGCAAAGCTGTCCAAGTGTGAATTATGGTTGAAGGAGGTTAGTTTTCTTGGTCATGTGATTTTAGGTAGTGACATTGCTGTAGACACATCGAAGGTTGATGTTGTGCTGCAATGGGAAACTCCAAAGCCAACTACTGAGATTAGAAGCTTTTTGGGATTAACTGGGAATTATAGGAGGTTTATTGAAGGTTTTTCTAAGCTGGTACTTCCGTTGACTAAGTTGACTTGTAAAGGTAGAGCTTTTGTATGGTATGTTCAGTGCGAAGAAAGTTTTACGGAATTGAAGAAGAGGTTGACGTCGGCTCCGATTTTGATGTTGCCTAATCCAGGAGAGCTATTTGTGGTGTATTATGATGCTTCTAAGATGGGTTTAAGAGGTGTGCTTATGTAGAATGGTAAGGTAGTTGCTTATGCGTCAAGGCAGTTAAGGACTCATGAGAAGAACTATCCTACACATGATTTAGAGCTTGCTGCAGTTGTCTTTGTGTTGAAGATTTGGAGGCATTATCTTTATGGTTCTACATTTGAATTGTTTAGTGACCATAAGAGCTTAAAGTATTTATTTGATCAGAAAGAGTTGAATATCAGGCAGCGCGGATGGTTGGAATTGTTAAAGGATTATGATTTTGGTTTGAATTATCATCTAGGAAAAGCGAATGTGGTAGCTGATGCATTGAGTCGAAAGACTTTACATATGTCAGCAATGATGGCTAAAGAGTTGGAATTGATTGAGCAGTTCAGAAACATGAGTTTAGTTTGCGTGGTTACGCCGCGAAGTGTTATGTTGGGTATGTTGAAGGTTAATAATGAATTTCTAGGCAGTATCAGAGAAGCTCAGAAGTTGGATATGAAACTCGTAGATTTAATGGTTGGGATTGATCAATTTGAGAACAGTGATTTTAAGCTAGATGCGCAAGGTATTGAGATTTTGCTACCAGATTTGTATTCGTGATGATGCTGAGATGAAGAAAGTGATACTTGAGGAAAGTCATAGAAGTAAGTTGAGTATTCATCCAGGAGCTACAAAGATGTATCAAGATTTGAAAGGTTTGTTTTGGTGGCCTGGAATGAAGAGTGATGTGGCTCGGTTTGTGTATGCATGTTTGACTTGTCAGAAGTCGAAAGTTGAACATCAAAAACTTGCAGGGTTGTTGCAATCGTTAGAAGTTCCATAATGGAAATGGGATAGCATTTTAATGGACTTTGTGACGGGGTTACCTAATACGATAAGAGGAAATGTATCAATTTTGGTGATTGTTGATAGGCTTACGAAGTCAGCTCATTTTATTCCTATTAACATCTGTTTTCCAGTGTCGAAGTTGGCTGAGATTTACACTAGTGTGATTGTGAAGCTGCATTGTGTTCCTTTGTGCATTGTGTCAGATAGAGATCCAAGATTTACTTCTGATTTTTGGAAGAGTTTGCAAGAAGCGTTGGGGTTCTAAGTTGAGGTTGAGTTCAGCGTATCATCCTCAGGCAGATGGTCAAACTGAACAGACTATTAAATCGTTGGAAGACTTGTTAAGGGCATGTGTTCTTGAGCAGGGAGGTTTGTGGGATACTTATCTTCCGTTGATAGAGTTCACTTATAATAATAGTTACCATTCTAGTATTGGGATGGCACCTTTTGAAGCGTTGTATGGTCGGAGATGTAGAACTCCTTTATGTTGGCATGAATCTGGTGAATGTGTAGTACTTGGACCTGAACTTGTTCGTGAAACTACTGAGAAGGTGAAGTTGATTAGAGAAAAGATGAAAGCTTCCCAAAGTAGATAGAAGATTTATCATGACAAGCAAAGGAAGGATTTAGAATTTCAAGCGGGTTATCATGTGTTTTTGAGAGTTACACCTGTGACTGGTGTTGGGCGAGCATTAAAGTCTAAGAAGCTCACTTCTCGTTTTATTAGACCGTATCATATTTCAGAGAGAGTGGGGAATGTTGCTTACAGAGTGGCTTTACCGCCTAATCTTTCGAATTTGCATGATGTGTTTCATGTGTCGCAACTCCAGAAGTATATTTCAGATCCATCTCATGTGATTCATATGGACGATATGCAAGTACGGGATAACCTTACGGTGGAGACAATGCCTGTACGGATCACGGATTGTGAAATAAAGACTCTGAGGGGCAAAGAGATTGCTTTGGTTAAAGTGGTTTGGCTAGGAGCTGCCAGAGAAAGCATGACTTGGGAGTTGGAGAGCAAGATGCGAGACTCCTACCCTGAGTTGTTTGATTGAGGTAAATTTTTGAGGACGAAAATATTCTAAGTGGGGGAGAGTTGTAACGCCCGTAATTTAAGTAATTATTTAATTAAATTATTTTTGTAATAATTGTGAAGATGTGTTGTGATTAATTGGATTTAATTATTTTATTAAGTGGTGAAATAATATTAAAAGTATAATATTATTTGATGTGGGCTTGTTTTAAAGGAATAGAAGTAATAAGGGGGTGTATTAGTTTAAGCCCAATAAGGATTTAAGAGAATAATAGGTTATTTTATTATATTGTAAGAAGTAGTAAGAAAGAAGAAGCAGTAGAAGAATAAGGGTTTGAGAGGGAGAACGTGAAGTTGTTGGAAAAGATGAAGAATGGCGAAACGGGAATCCAACAGGAGGTTATAGAGCGACCTTCAATCCAAGGTAAGGGTAGGGTTCTGACTCTATAATTGGGTTCATGATAATTGGTATGTGGTGTTAGAGGTGAAATGTTGTTTTGTTCTTGATTGAATTATATATGATGTTGTATGATGGAAATTGATGATTAGAATGATGTTCCTATGTTGTTTATTTGATGTAGAATTATAGGATAACTGCAAGTGATGATTATCTACGATTAGATTATATTTTTAGGGCTTAAAGTATGGAACCCGTAGTGAAAACACAGAAAATTGCAGAAATTTCCTATGAAAGAACAATATGCGTCGACCCCAAACATGATGTGTCGATACAAGAAGGTTTAGAGACTCGGTATGAGTCGACACGAAGGGTCTTGCATCGATCCATGGGGGCTTTAAACTCGGGATGAGTCGATACATAGGGGCATGTGTCAATACATGCTGTGTGGTAGAATCAGTATGAGTCGATACAAGAGAGGATGCGTCGACTCATGTTCCATGTTGTCTGGTTTTTGGCAGAATCGTTTAGAAAAGGCTGTAAATTGAGTTTTTGGACTCTGTTTGAGGTGTCAATCGAAGCGTTGAATAGATAAATGCGACGAGTTTCATCCTTATTGATTAAAATGAGGAATAAGAATGATAAACATAAGATTTGAATTAGTTTCCGTGTAGATCTCTATGTTGGTTTTTATGCAGAATGATAAAGATGAGATGCTTATAGGCTGATGTTTGATTTGTAACAGTAGGATTAATAATAATAATGATGTAATATTATAGAATAGTAGTATGTAGAGGTTTGGTGATTTAGAAGTAAGCCTTAGTTGATTAACTAATTATAGGAAATGTCTTGTTGTAGGCCTAGGGCCAACGTTGTGAAAATGATGAGTACTGTCGTATTACTGTATAACTGAGTTGTTGATGAGATGATGTTAATGAGAGTTTGTTTTAATGAATTATGATGTATAAATGATGTTTGATGATTTATGATGATAAATGATGTCGATGAATGATGTTGATGAAGGGATGTTGAGATGCTTTTGAGATGTAGGCCTTTGGCCAACGAAGATGTTGTATTAACATGTTGTTAATTATGGTGTTATTATTAGATTCATGATTATGTTGCAATCATTGCATTTTGAGATGGAGCTTATGCTTGTTGAGATGGCCTGCATTGGCAAATATTGAGATGAAAGCTTATGCCTTGTTGATGCCTCTATTAGTTGGCAATTTTTGAGATGGGAGTTATGCTCCAATAGTACCACATGCATTTGCATAGTATTGAGTCGCATTATATGATTTCATAAAGAAGTGTGTATTGATGTTGTGAATGTGTACTATTGTTGTGATTATTTTTTATTATGAGATGAGAAGTGGTGATGTTATGTGATCTAATTTAATATTTTAATTATCATACGCTTTATTATATTGTTAGATATCTCACCCCTTCTATTTTAATGTTGCCCTTATGTTGGTAACGTGCAGGTAATCAAGAGTGAAGACTGTATACCTTCAATAGTTCGAGTCAGTGTCATTGCTCTGATATGTAACACTCAGGGGGATGAACGTTGTTTCTTTTGATTGTTGATTATTCAGTTGTTGAAATTTAAGTTGATTATTATTAAATTGTGTTGTTTTGAAGTCGTTGTATTGATGATAATGATGTTATTAAGAATTCCGCTGCGTAGATGTTAAATTGTTAAATTAATTAATTAAAGTTCTTTTGATTACGGTTCATCTGATGTTTTAAAGTGTTACGTATCCACGATGAATGCAATGTGTTTTGAAAGAAGAATTTATGGCATCCTGTTTCGTTTGCATGATCGATTTTATAACTCTGATTTATTTATATATTTTGCCGGGTAGAATTGGGGTGTTACAGTTTGAGTGTCATCCCAACTCCTAGGGTGCTTGGTAAATGTTGATCAGGATGATAAGTCTCCTACTGATAAACAAATGACATGATGATGGGACGTAGTCGTACGCTTTAATCCCTAACTTTTTCCTGGACCGCCCTTTCGAATTTTCAGTCCACCGGGATACTCTTTTTTCCCAAGCCACCTTTTCAGGTTTTCGACTTGCCGGGTGCATAGATTTTTTTGTTTTTATACCTAATTTTTGCCCGAACCCTTTTGGTTCTACGAAATGTTCTAACACGGTGGAAGAACTGACTTGGTGTGTTTTGCATTTTATTGCAATTGTGCAGTTTGAAAAATTCGCCACCGACTTTTCTTTTATCCAAAAGGAAAGGCTGAAAAGAACAGGAAAGACCTTTGAGATTATTTCTTGAGTTCGGGGGGTAGATTATGAAAAGGGAAGGTATTAGCACCCTTTTCATATGTAGTTATCTACGGGCTCTTAGTTTCTTTCTAGATCACTTGCTTTTGTTTGAAAATATGCTTTGTGTGGTTTTTTGAAAGTATTTTGAAAAGGCGTCATCGTTTAGTCAAACTTTGTAATGATTCTCGTTCGTAAGAATGTATACAAAGTGTTGATCTTTTGAAAATGTTTTCAAGTTTGAAAGATGTTTTGAAAGTGTTGGTGTTTGTTTTGAAAATAGCAAGGATGTTTTTGGTTTGAAAATGAGCAAGCAACTAGGAACATTCTACCTACTCAAAAGTCTTTCATGTTTATTTCCTTTTTCCTTTGACATTGTTATCTTACCATTGATTTGGTAAGTAACCCTATCTTTGGATGTAAAAGGGACGGGAAAGGGTCATCGTATAGCCATGTGTAACAATGTTGTAAGATATCTTAGCATTTTCTTTAGGGACTAAGATCATTTGAAAGGCAACTTTGATAGCGTCATCGAGGGACTATGATCTTGTATTTTGTTTGTTTTTTGCTAAGATACCTCACATGCGTAATATGGCTATTTTTGTAAGGCAACAAAGTGGGTTTACCCTAAGAGTGTAAGTGTGCAAGTGTATTGATTTACATGCATTTCTTTGTCTTTGAATTAGGGTTTTCTAATTTTGTTGATTTTTATCTTGCCATACACACCTAATTACTAACATTTATATGAAAGAAATAAAAGTACGGGAAAGTAAAGTCCTACACTATTACATCATTTAAGGACGGGGGTAAAAATTTACAAATGGGGGGTTACATGAATTTAAATCCTAATTAACTATTACAACCATATTGAAATGTACAATGCAAGAAAGAAAAAAGACTTGTTTAGAAAATGGTTTTTTGTCTTAATGAACTAAGAAAAAGAAATAAATTAATTAATAAAAAGAAAATATTTTTATGTATTTTTTTATACTAATAAAAAGGGTATTAATATAGAAAATGATAAAAATGGGAAATAATGAGAGGTAGAATTAGCATGTTGCTGAAAGCAAAACAATGGGGATCAGAAGTTCTGATGCAGGGCGCGCCGTGGTTCAGAAAGAAGTGTCAAAAGTTCTGGATTGATACACTCTGAGGTCCTGCAAGAAACATTAGAGGGAAAACACAGAAGTTATGGGTTTCTATGTGATGAACTTCTGAGTGTTAGGACAATGAGAAAGTCTTAGAAGTTCTGTGTATTAAAACAGTGAAGAGAACTCGTAAGTTCAGTATGTGCTACGGTAGTGAGTTAACATCAGAAGTTCAGTATGTTAGAACAGTGAGAAAATCATAGAAGTTTTGTGTTGTGCTAAAACGGTGAGGATAACTCAAAAGTTTTGTGTTGTGCTAAAGCCGAGAGTGAAAATCAGAAGTTCAGTGTTATGCTAAAACTGTGAGTGAAAATCAGAAGTTCTGTGCTACATTTCAACTCATCCCTCATATTAATCAGCACATCAGTAATTTATTCGGTTCTTAACAAACAACAAATCAGAAGGATAAAAGCACAACAATTCATAGAAGTTCTAATCCTAATTCTGAGCCTAGCCTTAATCAAGAAATTCTAATCCATAATTTTTCTACTTATGCAATGATATGGACAACATCAATACTATGATATTTACATATTTAATGATGTTCTGAATGAAAAGATGCAAAGTCAGAAAGACTTACCTTGAATTTGGAGCGTGTGCTTGGAATTTGAACTACTGCCTTCAGATGTTCTGGAGTCACCAAGAACAACGGAAGAGAAGAAGCTAAGTTCTTTGATTCAAAGGGAAGAACAAAGGTTTTGTTTTCTGTTTGGGAGTTCTGGATTTTTACGAAGGTTTCTTAGTTTTCTTTCCTCTCTTTTTACAATTCTCTCTCTCGAAAATCTAGCCCCATGAAAGTGTGATGGAGCCAATTATTTATAGGTGAATTTGTTGTTGTTTTGGGGGGAAAACAAATGGGATTTAAACCTTTTTAGCATACTGTTCCATTTCTTTTTAAACACAGTTTTTGTAGGCTAATTTGGTGCAATTATGAGGTTTGAGAAAAATGCAGGCGTGGACTGGATCAGTAACACGTTGGAGTGTTGTGGCAGCTGGTGGCAGGACTATGCTATATCAGTGCAGCAGGTTGCTCAAACGAGGTTTTGGGATTTGGTGATGTTCTGATCGTAGAAGACCATAATGAGACTTAAAGGGTGATGTTCTAACCGAAGCGTTGAACATAGCCTTCATATGCTGAAGAATCATGTTCTGACCGGAGAGCTTTGATTCCACATGTTCTAATTGAAGCATCATCTTCTGAACCGTGTTTGCAAATTCTGACCGCACTTGCGTGGAAGCTGGCCCAGAAGTTCTGAAGTATCATATCCTCTTCACACTTAGAAAACTTTCTAAATGCTTAGAAAATTTGATTTTTTTCAAAGTAATTTATGACTTCTGATTTTGACGAACTAATTTCATGTCTTGATGAAATATAATTATTGAAACTTGATTTTTTGATCTAAAAGTCAGAGTTTGACTTTTCAGTGTGCTTTTGACCATTTTGCCCTTGTGAATGATTTTCTTAGAAAATTGTAATTCAAGACTTGAAACTTGATAGAACCAAACCTGAGGGTCCAGGATGGTTCTTTGAGAAATGAGAGGGCAGATTTTGGGGTACAACAACTGCCCCTATTCATTCTTCTTAAACCTGAAGAGTTAGATTGACGGGTCCACCATTCGTGACTTGAAGGTGGAAGATGGTTGAACACTAGAGTGCCAAGAAATTTGCACTCGAAAATGAATTGTGAATGGGCTTATAGATGCCATTTGGATGAATGATAGAGATTTTCCGGAGATGGGCTTGTAGATGCCATCCAAAGGTGATTGTTGACAGAAAATGGACTAGGTCTAAACTTGATTTCAACTGGAAAAGAATCAGAATAAATATTTGGAGCGACTTATATGAACCAGAAGAAGTCTTGTATGTCGTTTGACTGGGAAGAGTCAGAATAAATCTTGGAGCGATTTATCTGAACCAGAAGTGTTCCTTTAGAAAGTATCAGGATAAACCGTTGAGGGGTTTAGACTGAACCAAAAGAGATCTTGAATATTCTTTAACGGGAAAGAATCATAGTAAATTTTGAGTGATTTATCTGAACCAAAGAAAGCGTCTGCGGGAAAGAATCAGAATAAACCGTTGAGAGATTTAAGTTGAACCGGCAGGGATCTGGAGAAGAATCAGAATAAATCATTGAGAGATTTATCTGAACCAAAGGAAACATCTGCGAGAAAGAATCAGAATAAACCATTGATAGATTTAAGCTGAACCGGCAGGGATCTGGAGAAGAATCAGAATAAATCATTGAGAGATTTATCTGAACCAGTGGAAACATCTGTGGGAAAGAATCAGAATAAACCGTTGAGAGATTTAAGCTGAACCGGCATGGATCTGGAGAAGAATCAGAATAAATCATTGAGAGATTTATCTGAACCATAGGAAATATTTGCGGGAAAGAATCAAAATAAATCATTGAGAGCTTTAAACTGAACCAGCAGAGACCTGAACAGGAGTATTTGTCCTGTAGATAGTCAATTTAGTCATGTTTCGAGAATTGATCTACGATTGATTTGTTCATAGATATTTGTCTTGTCTCGTTGAAAATTGGATGATAATTTTCTGTCGATTGATCTTTCCTGAAAAAGGTAAAGAGTTAGTGATATGTAATGCCATGATGCATGAAATGCATTGTGCAATGCATTTATGTCATTGATGTTTCTGATGTATGAATGTAATGTATGCGTATGTAAGATAGCTGTTCTGCCATAGCGTTCTTGGGAAAATAAGTCCCTGACTGCTGCTGGGGATGTGGGGTGTAAGCCTTCATATTTTGTCGAAGCGTTGATGGATGGGTTTCCATAATTAGAGAAATAAACTTTGTTGGGGGGAGGGAGACACCATGTATTGTTTGTGGACTTCGTGAAATCTTGCTGGGGAATCCTGAGAAAATGGGTGACTTTCAATGGGGAATCTTAGGAGTGGTAACTGGAAGTTTTGTTCTGTCTGGGATGTGAGAGAGCTTGATATCATTAAGCTTCATATTGGATATACGTTAGCGATCCTGTAGTGGGATGTCTCGTTTTCCGGTCTTACTGGAAAAGTATATGCGGGGGATTTTATTGAATGGTCTAAAGATATTATCTTATTTCTTAAAGCCATTAGTGATTGTCTTTTTATTTTATGTTCTTATTTTTTGTTCATTTGTAGACAGTAGTCACGTTCAAATGCATATGTTCAAAAATAATCATTGGACATTTTTGCAAACAAAACAGGGAAATAAAATAAAAACAGATAGTTTTGCACTTTCAAAGGGATATCTTTGTATTAACTTGAATAAGTATTTTTGTACAATGAGACGAACATTCTAGTAAGAGAATGTCGCCGTAGGAAATGAAAATTTGATACAAAGAAAAGATAGCTATGTGAAATAATCCCTTCGGGTTCCCATTCTTCTATAGCCTTCGTGTCTCTGAGCGTCTTGTCCACTTGATGCCTTGTCCGAAGTTGATTGGATTGATTAGACCCGTTTGAGCTTGTCAGTCGATGTTAAAGATTGTCTGTAAGGTGATCCAACGGGACATAGTCATACGCTTTAAATTCCTAACCTTTGCCTGAACCGCCCTTTCGGGTTTTCAGTCCACCAGGATACCCTTTTTTTGCCCAAGCCGCCTTTTCAAGTTTTCGGCTTGCCGGGTGTACATATTTTTTATATTTTATCCCTAATTTTTGCACGAACCTTTGTGGTTCACCGGGATGCCTTTGTTTTTCCTAGGTGTGTCAACCTAGCGGGTCTCTTATGCGTAGTATCTTTTGACTATGTCCGCTTTCACAGGGTGCAGAAGGTCTTCGTCATGCATTGTGGTTAGGCTCATTGCTCCACCGGAGAATATGCTTTTGATAAAAAATGGTCCTTTGTATGTAGGAGTCCATTTGCCCATGGGATCACCTTGTTGCAATATGACACGCTTGATTACCAAGTCACTAACCTGATATACTTGACGTCTGACCTTTTTGTTAAAAGCTTTGATCATACGTTTTTGGTACATCTGGCCGTGACAAACAACCGTAAGCCTTATCTCATCAATTAGATTCAACTAGTCAAGTCGAGTTTGGATCCAATCATCTTCATTCAGCCCTGCATCCTTTATGATTCTCAGAGAAGGTATTTGGACTTCAATTGGTAGAACAGCTTCCATGCCGTATACCAAGGAGAAGGGAGTTGCCCCTGTTGATGTGCGCCGTGGTACGGTAACCGTGGAGAGCAAATGGTAACATATCATGCCAGTCCTTATATTTTACTGTCTTTTTTTGTACGATTTTCTTAATGTTCTTATTTGCGGCTTCGACAGCGCCATTCATCTTTGGGAGGTAAGGGGAAGAATTAAGGTGCTGGATCTTAAATTGCGCGCATAGTGCAGTGATCATAGTATTGTTGAGATTAATACCATTGTCTGTGATGATTCTCTTTGGGATGCGGTACCGACATATGAGATTTTGTTTGATGAAACGGGCCACAACATTATTGGTAACGGAAGTGAAAGAAGCTTCCTCAACCCACTTCGTGAAATAGTCAATGGTCACCAAGATGAAGAGGTGTCCATTAGAAGTTGTAGGTTTGACTTCTCTGATCATATTGATGCCCCATATCGCGAATGGCCAAGGAGCAGTCAGGACGTTTAGAGGCACTAGAGGTATATGCACTTTGTCAGCATAGATCTGGCACTTGTGACAGGTTCGCGAATGTTGATAGCAATCTGCTTCCATGGTAGACCAGTAATACCCTGCCCGTAGGATCTTTTTAGCCAACGTGTGCCCACTAGAATGGGTGCCAAAAGTGCCTTCATGTAGATCAGCCATGATCTTTTCTGCCTCAATCTTGTCTACTCAACGAAGCAAAACAGATTCGTGGTTGAACTTATAGAGAATGTCATTATTGAGGAAGAACTTAGTAGAGAATCTCCTTAAGAACTTCTTATCATTGACTGAAGCTCCCTCCGGATATTCTTGGGCCTCGATATACCTCTTAACTTCATGGAACCAAGGCTGGTCCACCACTTCTTCAGTATCGATCTTGTCACAGTAAGCTGGTTCGTCCATCCTCTCAATGGTGATCTGGGGAGCCTCGTTACCCCACTTGAGTTTAAAAATGGATGACATGGTGGCTAGCGCGTCTGCTAGTTGATTTTCTTCTCGTAGAAAATGCTCAAAGGTAATTTCCTCGAAAAGTGGGATTAATGTCAACACATGTTCTTTGTAGGGGATGATGTTAGGGTGCTTTGTATCTCATTCTCCTTTGATCTGACTGATGACTAAGGCTGAATCTCTAAATACACTTAAGGACTTGATTCCCAAATTTATGGCAGCTTTGAGACCAAAAATACAAGCTTCGTATTCTGCCATGTTATTGGTATAGTTAAAACAAAGTCTTGCAGTGAATGGAGTATGACATCCTTCAGGGGATATGATTACAGCACCTATGCCATTGCCGAGTGCGTTGGAGGCTCCGTCAAAAACCAAGGCCCATCAGAATCTTTGTTCATGTCCGTCATATGGTCTGAATTATTCACAATTATTTACCTTCATGATGTCTTCATTTGGGAATTCGAATTTCATGGACTAATATTCATCCACAGCCTGATGAGCAAGGTAATCGGCTAGCACACTGCCCTTTATTGCTTTTTGGGTAGTGTACTGAATGTCGTATTCAGTCAGAATCATCTGCCATCTCGCTATTCTCCCAGAGAGGGAAGACTTCTCGAATATGTATTTAATTGGATCCATCTTGGATATCAATAAGGTAGTATGGGTCAACATATATTATCTCAGCCGGCGAGCAGCCCATGCCAGAGTGCATCAAGTTTTCTCGAGCAGTGAATATCTTGTTTCACAGTCGGTAAACTTTTTGCTCAGGTAGTAAATAGTATGCTCTTTTCGGCCAGACTCGTCATGCTGCCCCAACACACACCCCATCGAATTTTCCAAAACAGTTAGATACATGATCAAAGGTCTTCCCTCGACTGGCGACATCAAAATAGGAGGCTCTTGTAGATACTCCTTGATCTTGTCGAAGGAGTTTGGCATTCATCATTCCATTTGACTATTTGATCTTTCTTCAGTAATTTGAAGATTGGTACACAAGTAGCGGTTAGGTGAGAAATGAATCTGGCGATGTAGTTTAGCCGTCCTAAGAATCCTCTGACTCCTTTCTCGGTGCGAGGAGCTGGCATTTCGTGTATTGCTTTCACCTTGGCAGGGTCCACTTCGATACCTTTACCGCTGATAATGAAACCTAGGAGTTTACCGGACCTCACCCCAAATGTGCATTTGTTCGGGTTCAACCTTAACTTGTATTTCTTTAGCCTTTCAAACAGTTTCTGCAAATGGTCAAGATGTTCCTCTTCAGTTTGAGATCTGACTATCATGTCATCCACATAGACCTCTATTTCATGATGGATCATGTCGTGAAATAGAGCTACCATGACACGCTGATAAGTTTCCCCAACATTTTTCCACCCGAATGGCATAACTTTGTAACAGAATGTGCCCCACTGTGTGACGAAGGTCGTTTTCTCCATGTCCTTAGGTGCCATTTTGATTTGATTGTACCCTGAGAAACCATCCATAAATGAGAATACTTTATGCTGTGCGGTGTTGTCAACCAGAATATCGATATGGGGAAGTGGGAAATCATCCTTAGGGCTTTCCCTATTCAAATATCGGTAATCCCCATACATGCATACTTTGCCGTCCTTTTTATGCACTGGAACAAAATTGGCGACTCATTATGGATAGGAGGTGACGGCTAAGAATCCGACATTGAATTGTTTCATGACTTCAATCTTGATCTTCTCTCACATGTATGGCCTCATGCAACGGACTTTCTGTTTTACCAGAGGGCAATCTTCTTTTATCGGTAGACGATGGACCACGATATCAGCGTCAAGTCCTGGCATGTCTTTGTATGACCAAGAAAAGACCTCAACATAGTCATGTAGTAATTGAGTTAAACGCTTCTTGACACCGGGTTCCAGATTGGCTCCTACCTTAACTTCTTTCTTGTCCTCTTCGGTACCTAAGTTAATTGTGTCCACTGGTTCTTTGTGGGGCTGTATGGTCCTTTCTTCTTGTCGTAGTAACCTAGCTAGTTCCCATGGCACTTCACAATCTTCCTCACCTTCGTCTTCGACTTGGTAGATTAGATTTTCAAAGTCACAATAGGCCATAGCAGAATTGTTACCCATGGGATCCTGAGTGGATGTGGATCTGCATTTTGATATGTGAGTGTGTGTAAGAGCATAGCTATTATTGAAAAAAATAAAAATGTAGAAAAAGAAAAACAAAGAGCATAGAGTTTGCATGCAAAAACGTCCATGATTCATTATTGACATATGAAAATGAAGTAACAACCCTTACAAATGGACCGTTGTGCCTCGGGTAAGACACAAGGCTTTAAAAGTCTCAATTGTTTAGTTATTACAAGTCCGACAAAAATTTAAAGACAAATACTATTGGATAAAAGTGATTAGGACAAAATATTTAGCTTCCCAGTTGGTGAGTCCTCCGTTGATAGTTGGGAAAATCCATTCTTCCAGGTCACAACTGTCATCACTATCCTCCACTGCGTTGACTCCACAGTTGTTGATCCGTAAAGGTGGTCCCCCGGCACGAGCACGACGAACAACTTTCTGGGAAAACATCTTTCAGTGAAGATATCTTTAGCGGAGGTCTTGTAATCTTTGGGACTTGGGAAACAGTCTTGGTTGCTGCCACTATTTGTGGGACTTCATCGAAATGTTCACACGAAGTTTCGATGAATTCACCATCTATTTCTACGTATCTGAAGGAGTTCAGGTGACTAACCATATATTCCTCCTCTCCATGGACAGTAATGATTTTTCCCTTGGTTGGGTATTTCAGCATCTGATGTAATGTAGAGGTGACGGCACCAGCGTTGTGAATCCAAGGTCGGCCCAGTAAACAGGAATAGGAAGGGAGAATGTCCATCACGTAGAAAGTTGAATCAAAGGTTTGAGTTCCAACTTTAATGGGGATGTCCACCTCCCCATGCACCATTCTTTTTGAACCGTCGAAGCCCCTTACCACTATGTTACTGGGTTTTAAGGTTAGACCTTCACAGTCGAGTCTATCCAAAGCCTTCTTAGGTAGAACATTCAAAGATGAACCAATATCAACCATGACATGGGCCAGAGTTGTGCCCCTGCATTCGACAGAGACATGCAATTCCTCGTTATGTTTCCTCCCTCTAGGTGTCAGGTCAGCATCGGAAAATCCTAAACCATTATCAGGGGTCAAACTGGCCACACAGTCTTAGAATTGATCAGCAGAGGTTTCCTGTGGCACATGGGCAGTTTTAAGAAATTTCACCAAGGCCTTCGCATGAGCCTCGGAGCATAACAGTAAAGCTAGCATAAAGATCTTTGACGGGGTCTTCCCTAGCTGTTCGACTACGTTGTAGTCGCTTCTCTTTATAATTTTCAAAATTTCTTCCATCTCCTTCTTGGAGGCTTCTGGGATAGATACTGATTGCGCCTTCATCCAGACAGGCTCAACCATAATTCCTTTGCCCCGAGTCTCGATCGACTCGGCGGTAGGGGTGTCAGTAGGGGTAACCATAGGGACCGTAGTGGTAGTGTCAACAAGAACAAAAGCAAGGATGATCACAGGACCAGTAACAGTTTTCAGAGGAGAAATCTCTAGGGAGAATACTCTTCCACTTCGGGTTATTTTGCTGGTTCTCGCAATGTTGCCGATGTCGGGGTCAGCCTTCCCAAAAATTTAGTCTTCATCAGCCATCCAATCCTGTTTGACACCGTGATAGTAGACTTCACCCCCATAGTTCCAAGGGACAGTTTTATCTGATGAGTACAGGATTGGTCCAGGCATAGTAATTATCAGTGGAGTCACCTTTGGAACAGATGTAATCCTAACGGGTCTTTTGGTGGAGACTCTAAAAGGATTGGCGAAAATGGTTACTATTGAAACATCATTGTAAGAAATGGTTGGAATGGAAGCATTCTCAAACAAAATCTCTTTTTTATCCATTAGGCGTTGGACACATGCTTTCAATAAATGACAACCAGTTGGTAGGGATAAACAGAGGTGGAAGCCTTCGCCATAGCCTGGAAATAAACCGGCCTTCAACAGGTTCCTCTTGACAGTCAAAAGAGGAGTAACAAGTTCATCAACAACAGTAACAAACATATCATATTCAATAGCGTTAACATCACGGCCATGCTTGGGCATAGGAGAAGTGATGACATTTGGGATCTCAGGAGCATCAAATTCAATTTCTTTTGTCTCGAGAAGGTCTTGCACCTTGTTTTTCAAAGCCCATCAGTTGTTGGTATCATGGCCTGGACTTTCTGAATGGTAAGCACAGCGAGCATTAGGGTTGTAATGAGGAGAGGCGGTGTTGGGATTCTTCGGGGCTTCTTTCAAAGTTACCAGATTAGATCTCATCAAATGTGGCAGGACTTGAGACATCGTCATATTTATCCGGCTAAATTGTCTTACCGGTCTTTCTGTTCTAGGTTGGTTGTTCCTTTGTTAAGTAGGTGTAGACTTAGGGATCATGACGGATCCTACCGTTGGACAATGTCCAGTTCTGTCTTGATTCCTTTGAGGGTACATAACAACAACCTATTTTTTTTTCCAATGAATGGTTTTCTCACGGCACTGGAGGATGCTTCCTTTTGGATCTTCCCACTCTTAATCCCAACTCCCACTCTTTCCCCGGTCAAGATTAATTTAGTGAATCCTGCTGAGGAGCTTCCAATTAGATGATTAAAGAAAAGACCAGACAGGGTACCTAAAAACATGTCCACTAGTTCTCTGTCAGACAGGGGAGGTCAGACACTTCCTGCTAAGTCCCTCCATTTCTGAGCGTAGTCTTTAAAACCTTCGCTTGAAACCATAGCCATACTCTGGAGTTGAGTACGAGTGGGAGCATGGTCTATGTTATATTGATACTATTTATAAAAAGCAGCGGAAAGGTCTTCCCAATTATGGATATTGGCCCTCACTAGTTGATAGAACCAATCTAGCTGAGTCCCAGATAGACTATCCTGAAAGAAGTGGACCCACAAATCTCTGTCAGTAGTGTGAGGCTGTATCTTCCTCACATAAGAGAGAAGGTGCATCTTGGGACACGAAACCCCGTCGTACTTAGCAAAAACTGGTGCCTTGAACTTTGGTGGAATAACAATCCCAGACACTAAACCCAGCTCTTCAAAATCCAGCCCGGGCACTTTCTGAATCTCTATTGCACTTAGACATTCTTCCGGATGTTTGTATTTGTCGTCAGCCGGAGGATACTGCTCTCCAGAGTAATCATTTTCTTCTTCCTCTTCAGATTCAGGGTGGGTAATCACTTCCTTGTTTTTCCCTTCTTGATTATCCTTTTCACCTGATGATGTTGCAAAGTCAAGGGTCCATCTGGCTGGACCCAGAAACCTTCTTTCCAGATTCAAAACAACGGTTGATTTCTTTGTTTTCTTCTTCTTTTCTTCTATCAACAAAGTTTTTAAATCCTCTTGCCCTTTTGCCAAAGTCAAGAACATTTGTTGAAACTGAGCATTATGCGCCTGGAGATCTTTTACCGTCTGCTCAAGATCCATCTTACTGAAATAAACAGTAGAAAGATAAGGAGACCTGTGGTAAGAAACCTGTTTATGTGATGATGAATGGAGATGCATATGCAATGATTTCAAGGAAATTAGAGATTTAAATTTTCTTTAGACAAAAAAAACACATGTCATATTAATAAATCAAAGTTTAAGTACATCATGCCTCTTTGGGCTTACAAAGAAATACAAAAACTCTAAGTTAAAAAAGTTGAACGCATCCTCTTTGGTGCGATGTAGGCATTCAAACTCCGCTCCTCATGAAGTTGCTTGGTGAGTTCCAGAACCTTCTTCTTGCTGGCGTATAATTGGGCCTCGAAAGTGTCTTGCTCTCTTTTAAGCTGTATCCAATCCCTTTGCTAGTCTTCGAGAGAGGTGGGCATGTTTGGATGAAGGATAGTGTATGGGACATCTCCTTCCACAAAAGCTCTATGATAACTGGAAGAATAGAGTGGTAAGGCATCATAAGTATTTGAGCACGAGCGCATACCCATTTGAGATAAGCCTCAAGAGGTATGGAATTCTTGTGCCTCAGCGTCTTGCTATCAACTCTATATACCATTCCCCAAGCTCGTATGAACCTTTTGCGGTAATCCTAAGCATCATTCTCGTAGTAAAAAATGATTCCTTGAATAAGTGCATCATGAGGACCATCCCTTCTTGCATATCCAAATTGTCGTAGTTCCAAATAAGGATTGTAAGTGATTCCTCCCCTAATTCCTAAAATAGGGACATTATGGAATTCTCTACATCGATCAATGATAATAACATTCTCCCAGAATCGGGGACACCAATGAATGCCTGAATGTGTAAGAGTCATCAGCCTTTGAGACCATCTCAAGCCCTGTCATTCTTCAAGACGGATAAGGGTAGGTGTGAAATAAACCACCTAGCCAAGAGAGGCCTGCAACACAAAAGGGTTCCTCTCCTCTTTACAGTGCGAGTATGCAACGAATGTAGGATATCTCCAAGCAGAGTAGGTACCAGATTACGTGTTAGGAAAATCTTAACCGCATTGACGTCTATGAGCTTGTCCGAATTAGGAAACATTACCAAACCATATATGAGAAGGGATAACACCTCTTCAAAAGCTTGTAAGTCCAAGGTATCCCAAAAATGATGAGCTTTCTCGAACAAGAACTTAGCCAAAAAACCATTGACACCTCTATGGGTTTCCCAATTTGCTACTATGTCAGACTGTTGTAAGGACAGAGCTTTGGCAATATCTTCAGGTTTAGGGTCTCTTTCCATACCATTGAAAGGTACCTTATTAAGTATAGGCACCCCCAAAAGCAGAGAAAACTCCTCCATAGTAGGCACTAACTGGTAATCCGGAAAAGTGAAGCAGTGATGTAAAGGGTCAAAGAATTGAAAGAGTACTTTTAACATTTCTTCATCAGGGTTTGAAGTGACCAAGCTGAGAAGTATACCATGTATTTCAGTGAATGGAGAGTTTTCTGGAACCCTTGATACCAAATCCTTGAGCTGAGGAGGTATTTTTACCAGACTGACTTGGATAGTGAATCTACGGGCGAGAGCCATGTCCTACAAAACAAGACAAAAATAAACCCTAAGAATCCTTGAAATGGTTAGTATAACATGCTATGTTATGATGTCATGATTATGCTCAGATATAGCAGACATAACAAGCACAAGAAAATCACAGAGACCTTAGGTTTAAGGCTTGCAAGGAGCTTATTCGCTTGAGCCATGGTTTGAGATGCTAAGTCGAAGAATCCCTTGTGTGATGCGGTGGGAGAACTGACTTGAGGTTTTGTGTTTCGTCGCAAATGTCGCGGTTTAGCAAGAGTCGCCATCGACTTTTATTTTATCCAAAAGGAAAGGTAAAAAAGCACAGGAAAGACCTTTGAAATGTTTTCTTGAGTTCGGGGGGTAGATTATGAAAAGGGAAGGTGCTATCACCCTTTTCATCCATGGTTTTCCATGGGCTCTTAATTACTTTCTTAGATCACTTACTTTGTTTTTGAAATTGTTTGAAATGGTGCTTTGTGTTTGGTGTGGTTTTGAAAGTATTTTTGAAAAGAGGCCATTCGTTTAGGCAATCTTTGTAATGATTCTCGTTCGTAAGAATGTATATAAAGATGTTTGTCTTTTGAAAAATGTTTCAATGTTTTTGTAAGTTGTTTGGAAATGTTTTGAAAATGTGTGTGTTTGTTTTTTTGAAAATAGCAAGGATTGTTTTGAAAGGAGCAAGTAACTTAGAAGCTATCTACCTACTCAAATGTCTTTCCTATGCATTTTTATTCCTTTGACATTGTTGATTTACCATTGATTTGGTAAACAACCCTATCTTTGGATGTTAAACGGGACGGGCGTGTGTCATCGTATGACCATGATAGCAATGTTTCCAAGTATCTTAGCATTTTTGAGGGACCAAGATCATTTTGTTTTAGGCAACCTTTTGATAGCGTCATCGAGGGACTATGATCTCATTTTGTTTTGTTTTGCCAAGATACTTCGCATGCGTAACATGGCCATTTTGTTTTAGGCAACCAAGTGGGTGAAACCCTAAGGGTGTTTGTGTGCAATGTGTGCCATTTTTCATGCATTTGTCTTGTATTAGGTCTTTTCTATTTGTTTGTTTTTGGTCTTGTCATGCAAACCCTAGTTTACTAAACATGGTATAAATATGATAAATTGCGTAAATGTAAACTAAGCTATTACAACAAATATTATGGGAAGGGGGATACAAGTTTTTGAATGGGGATATTGCACAAAATAAACCCTAAGAATACTATTACAACCCAATTGAATATTGTGCAAATTAAATAAATGTACAAATATTTAAATATGCAATGCAATGTATTTATGCTAAAAATGTTTTGTATTTAATTTTTGTATGAGAAAATGATTTATGTAAACCCAAGAAAAAGGAAAAATAATAGTATTATTTTTGAAAGGGTGAAACCCTAATTTTCAAATAAAATAAAAATATGTTCTATATTATTATTTTTTCCATTCTTTTTGTACAAGAAAATAATAAATAATATTATGTACAAATATTAAAAATTAAAATATGTATGAAAATAAATATTTTATGTGTGAACTAATAAAATAAAAATGTATAGTATTTATTAAATGTATTTACAAATTTATTTAGGTAAATGAGTTCTATTCTATTAAATAAATTAGTTTCTATGTAAAAAATAAAAATAAAAAATAAAATAAAATGTGAAAATAAATAAATTATTTTTGGGTATTTTTTATCATTAGAAAAAATAAATGCAAGCAATAAATATAAAATATGCAAGAAAAATGCAAAAATATAAGAAAATAGTCAGGGGGGTGCAAAAGTAATCTAATGGGTGTGAATGGTAAAAGCAAAAAGGCCAGAAATGCCAAAAAGCCCAAGGCAACTCATCTTCGTCCCTGTCCTTCAGCTCTACGCACGCATCATGTAAAAACCTGCAACTTGCTCATGCTTGCACAAAAACAAAACCCATAACATAAAACATGTAGCATTTTATCTCACGATTCCAATGATATAAAATTTGTAATCTAACTCTCAAAGATCAGAGAGAATTTTGTCAGCCCTAATTCGTGACCTATAAATTTTATGAACTTCAAGCTTTAAATTCTCACAGCACATTTAATATAAATGACAAATATGCATATGTACAGCTTCACCAAGATAAGGGCTACATTTTTTCTTCACAAATAGTGGCTTGAGGATGCCTTACTAGAGAGATAGAGATTTGAAAAATACCTCCTTCAACTGGATTTGGATATGATAATATGGGGACTTTGAGTGAGGCCTGAGTATCGTGTGAGCTTCCTTGAACTACCTTCAAACTATTCCAATATATAGCTTGCTTTGTGGATGGCCAAAACTCTCTGTAGAAGTCAAGTTGCAAGCTCCAAGTTTGAAAATAGAAATGGCTGAAACAGGGCTTACAGATGTAGGATGAATGCTTGGATAGCTTTGGTAGGATACGTGGAAGATGTTTCAAATGTTAAAGGGAAAAACGCACGAGCCAAAATGAAGTTGGCAATGATTTTGCAAAACTGCAATATTTTGGCAGAATTTTGTGTTTTTTGAGCTTGAGAGTGTTTTGAATGCTATCAATTCGTGTCCTAGTTTGTAAAAAGTTTTTGAATATGTATAGAATGATACAAAGTCCACCCCTTATCAGCTTGTACAAGTTCTGACCTTTTGGCAACTTTTCTTGCCTTTGAAGAAAAGTAAAGTGACTTATGCTAACTTGCTTGCATTGGCTATCTTGTGAGCTGCAGAGAGTTGGTATACATTGCTTGATATCTGTGGAAATTGTTTGTACCAAAGGGACAGGTCCAAGGCTCAAGGTTGATAAAGTTGCAAAAGCCCACTTTATGAAAATGACATTGTAACCTTTATGCTTAAAACGGAAAAATCTCTTGTACAATGCTCCAAAAGCAAAGATAAAGCTCTTATCATCTGAGTTTGCATTTAATTATGGAGTGTAGAATGAGTTTAGGACCTGTAATGCAAGGTACAAGCATCCAAGATCAGATTTGCAACTTGATACTTTGTGAAAATGGCATGAACAAAAGTGATAAAATGCCAATTTCTCTTCTTCGATTCTCCCTAACCACAAATGATCTTGGAGAGTTATTTGACATTTTGGAAAGCTTTCAATGTGCTCTATAATCCATCTTTGAAATTAATTTTTTGACACCTCTTATAACTAGGTGAAAAGTTTCCATGAAGTTAGGCCAAAAACCTGCCTAAATTAGGGCAAAATTTCACTAAGTTAAGAAGTTCATGGACCTATGTTCAAAAATTCATAAATTGAGATCCAAACATCCTTTGGGAAAAGTTTGTGAATAAAAGTTGTATATTTCATGGAGGACTAAAACTTTCATGTTGGAAGTTTTCTTTGAATCAAATTGCATCATGGTGAAAAAGTGGTGGAAAGTTGGGAAAAAATAAGAAAATTTCCATACTTAGAAAAATTCTAAGTTATGAAAATTTTCAAATTCAAAACCCTAATTTCCAAAATTGGTTTTCTTGGTGAAAAAGTTTCATATTTTGACATATCTTGATGAATTATGACCCTTGGCACTTGATTTTGACCAAAAAGTCAAAGTTTGACTTTTCAGTGTACAGTTGACTTTTGATAAGTTGACTGCAAAATTCATCTGTCAATCCAATGAACTTGAGATCTTTTGAACCATGTAATTAGGTCAAGATGATGCCATTGAATCCTTGAAACCAAGCTTGAACTCAATTGGCCATTGGTTAGGTTAAAAATCAGAAATTTCCCTTTCTCAGTCAAAACCCTAATTTTGACCATTTTGCCCTTTTGATGATCTGATCAAATTTCCTGAGGAGTTGTGATACAAACTTGATCAAATGGTTCATTTGAGTCTATAATGTTGATGTGGATCAAAAATCATGAAGTTTGACTGTAAATTGGCCATGGTTGACTTTTTCCTCAATACAACTGATTTTTAGGTCAACTGTCCAATTGACTGAGAAAAAATGTGATTCAAGGCTTGAAACTTAACATGAGCAATCTTAGGGGTCCAAGATGGTGTATGAAAGTCACATGAAGCATTGATGGTCCAAAAATCCTTGTGCAAACTCAAACCCTAATTTTAGGTTATCAGTGCAAGATGATGTCTTGAGCTGACCAAACCCTAATTCTGTCTTGAGTCCAAGAAGTCTTGTGAGAAAAATCTTGAAAAATAAGAGGGAAAATTTTGGGGTACAACAGCTGCCCCTGTTCAATCTTCTTGAACCTGAAGAGTTAGATTGGCGAGTTTTTCCGTTCGTGACTCGAATGTAAAAGATGATTGGACACTAGAGTGCCCATAAATTTGCACTTGATGAAGTAGTTGAGGGAATGGGCTTAACAATGCCATTTGGAGAGGTGATAGAATCTTGTTGGAGATGGGCTTGTAGATGCCATCCAAGAATGTTTGTTGTAAGTCAAAAGAATGAGCATCAGAATGGTGTCCATATCTAGAACGTATATGAGCTGTATCTGAACTTGTATCTGAATAAGTGACAGAATGGCAACCGTGTCTGGAGCGTATCTAAGTTGGGGAAAATCAGAATAAGTGATAGAATGGCAACCGTGTCTGGAGCGTATCTGGACTTTATCTGAAGTCTAAATCTGAATGAGTGGCAGAATGGCTTTAGTGTCTAGAGCGTATCTGGACTGGAATCTGAATAAGTAGTAGAATGACTTCCGTGTCTGGAGTGTATCTGAACTAGGAATTGAATAAGTAACAGAATAACTTTCGTGTCTGGAGTGTATATGAACTAGAATCTGAATAAGTAACAGAATAACTTCCGTGTCTGGAGTGTATCTGTACTGTAATCTGAATAAGTGACAGAATGGCAACCGTGTCTGGTGCGTATCTGAACTTGAATCTGAAAGTTGAATCTGAATGAGTAACAAGATGGCATCCGTATCTGGAGCGTATCTGAACTGTATCTTGACTTGAAATCTGAATAAGTATCAGAATGACTTCCGTGTCTGGAGTGTATCTGTGTTGTATCTGAAATCTTTGAACATTTTTAATGGTAGTTGTTAATCTTATCCTGAAAAGGGTAAAATGTTAGCTGAAATACAAAGTTATGTTGCATGAAATGTATGATGCCATAAATGTGCTTTATCAATGTTTATGATATATGGATGTAATGTATGCGCATGTAAGCTTATTTGTTGTATTGTTGAGGAAAATAAATCCTTGACTGCTGCTGGGGATAATAAATCCTTGATTGCTGAGGATAAGAAATCCTTGGTGAATTCTCTGGGGTAATAGGGTTCCTTCATGTCTTGAAGTTGGAATATTGACAAAAATTTCGTTGTGAGAGTAATTCCAAATACTGCTTGAGTAATCTGCTTGGGGAATCCAGAGAATATTGATGACTTCTGCTGGGGATTACACAAAGGGAATCCTTGTTCTGCTGGGAAATAAGAATGAGAATCTTAATTCTGTTGGGGAGCAATGAAAACTCTATGGGGAAGAAGGCTATGCTCCTGGGGAGTTATCAGAAGTTGTTGTATGGTTGGTTTTCAGGCTTTAAGATAACTTGCTGGGGATTTTGGAGAAACTGGATGGTTTCTGCTGGGGATTGATAGTTGGAAGTTTCAGCTCCGCTGGGGGTCTGTAGTTCAAAGTTTTGGCTCCGCTGGGGATCTTAATGACGTACTGTAGGGATTGCTCCTGGAATAGCCTAAAGACGTTTTCCTAATCTTTCAACATGTCAGTAATTGTTCTTTTTCATCCTGTTTATTTGTAAACAGTAATTATGTTCAAATGCATATGTTCATTAATGAATCATTGGACATTTTTGCAAATAAAACACAAGTGTAAAAATAAAATGACAAATGTTTTTCTGCACTTTAAAGATATATCTTTGTATTTACTTTGAATAAGTATTTTTTGTACAAATGAGACAGACATCCTAGTAAGAGGATGGTGTCATAAAAAATGGGAAAAAATTTATACAAGGAAAGATAGCTATGTGTAAAAAATCCCATGGGGTTCCCATTCTGCTATAGCCTTCATATCTCTAAATATCTTGTCCATTTGTTGCTTTGTTCGAAGATGATTGGATTGATCAGAAGCTCCAGGTTTGTCAGTGAAGAGATTGTCCTTAGAGTGATCCGACGAGACATAGTCATACGCTTTAATTCCCTAACTTTTTCCCGAACCGCCCTTTCGGGTTTTCGATTCACCGGGAAACCCTTTTTTGCTCAAGTCGCCCTTTCGGGTTTTCAACTTGCCGAGTGTACAATTTTTTTTATTTTATCCCTAACTTTTGCCCGAACCTTTTGGTTCGCCGGGATGCCCTTGTTTTTCCTAGGTGTGTCAACCTAGCGGGTCTCTTATGTGTAGTATCTTTTGACTATGTCTGTGTTCGCAGGGTGCGACAGGTAGTCGCCATCCATGGTGGTTAAAATAATTGCCCCACCAGAAAAGATGTTCTTGATTACAAATGGTCCTTCATAGGTAGGAGTCTATTTGCCCCTGGGATCACCTTGTGGCAAGATGATGCGCTTGATCACTAGATCTCCAACTTGATACACTTGGCGTCTGACTTTCTTGTTGAAAGCTTTGATCATCCGTTTTTGATACGTCTGACCATGGCAAATAGCAGTAAGCCTCTTTTCGTTAATTAAGTTTAATTGATCAAGTCGGGTTTGAATCCAATCGTCTTCACTCAAACCTGCATCCTTCATGATTCTTAAAGAGGGGATCTGAACCTCAATAGGTAAAACAACCTCCATGCCATAAACTAAAGAATAGGGTGTTGCCCCAGTTGATGTGCGTGCCGTGGTACGGTACCCGTGGAGAGAAAACGGTAGCATCTCATGCCAGTCCTTGTAGGTGACTGTCATTTTTTGTATGATCTTTTTGATGTTTTTGTTCGCAGCTTCGACAACACCATTCATCTTTGGCCGATAGGGGGATTAATTATGGTGTTGAATTTTGAACTACTCGCACAGGGCGGTGATCATAGTATTGTTAAGGTTTGTACCGTTATCAGTGATGATCCTTTCTGGGATACCGGCAAATAAGGTTCTGCTTGATGAAGCGGGAAACAACATTCTTAGTAACGGATGTGAAGGAAGCTGCTTCGACCCACTTTGTGAAATATTCAATGGCCACCGGAATGAAGCGGTGTCCATTGGAGGCTGTAGGCTTGATCTCTCCAATCATGTTGATTCCCCACATAGCGAAGGGCCAAGGAGCTGTTAAGACATTTAGAGGAACTGGGGGCACGTGCACCTTGTCTGCATAGATTTGACATTTATGGCAGGTCCGGGAGTGTTGATAGCAGTCTGCTTCCATGGTAGACTAGTAATAGCCTGTCCGTAGAATTTTCTTTTCCATCGTATGCCCACTAGAGTGAGTGCCGAAGGTACCTTCATGCAATTCAACCATGATCTTTTCATCTTCAATCTTGTTCACACAACGGAGCAGAATAGAATCATGATTGCGTTTGTACAAGATGCCATTACTTAGGAAGAACTTAGCTGAGAATCTCCTTAAGAACTTTTTTTTCATTGACTGAAGCTCCTTCAGGATATTCTTGAGCCTCGAGATACCTTTTGACTTCATGGAACCAAGGTTGGTCCACTACTTCTTCAGTATTAATCTCGTGACAGTGTGCGGGTTCATCCATCCGTTCAATGGTGATATGGGGAGCCTCCTTATCCCATTTAAGTTTAAACATGGATGGCATTGTAGCTAGAGCATCTGCTAGCTGATTTTCTTCTCGCGGGAAGTGCTCGAAGGTAATCTGCTCGAAACGTGGTAACAATGTTAGAACATGTTCTTTCTAAGGGATGAGGTTTGGATGCTTAGTATCCCATTCTCCTTTGATCTGACTGATGACCAAAGTTGAATCCCCAAACACGACTAAAGATTTGATTCCCAAGTCAATGGCATCCTTGAGTCCAAAGATGCATGCTTCGTACTCTGCCATGTTATTCGTACAGTTGAAGCAAAGTTTGGCCGTGAAAGGAGTATGGCATCCTTCCAGAGATATAAGTACAACATCGATACCGTTACCAAGCGCATTAGATGCCCCATCAAAGTACAGGGTCCATCGGGATCCTTGTTCAGGTCTGTCATATGGTCTGAAATCTTTAACATTATCCAATGTCATGATGTCTTCGTCAGGAAAGTCAAACTTCATGGATTGATAATCTTCTACAACTTGATGGGCCAGATGATCGGCTAGCACACTGCCCTTTATAGCTTTTTAGGTAGTGTACTGTATGTTATACTCTGTTAGAATCATCTGCCATCTAGCTATCCTTCCAGACAAATCAGGCTTTTCGAAGATGTATTTTATCAGATCCATCTTAGATATCAGCAAAGTGATATGAGTCAACATATACTGCCTTAGCCGGCGAGCAACCCATACCAAAGCGCAACAAGTTTTCTCGAGCAGTGAATATCTGGTTTCACAGTCGGTAAACTTTTTGCTAAGGTAATAAATGGCGTGCTCTTTTCGGCCAGACTCGTCATGCTACCCTAGTACGCACCCCATTGATTTCTCTAAGACGATCATATACATGATTAGTGGTCTTCCTTCGACGGGTGGCATCAAGACAGGAGGCTCTTGTAAATACTCCTTGATTTTATCGAAAGCAATTTGACAGTCATCATTCCATCTAACTACCTGATCTTTCTTCAACAACTTGAAGATTGGTTCACAGGTAGATGTTAGGTGAGAAATGAACCTATAAATGTAGTTTAGGCATCCCAAGAACCCTCTTACTTCCTTCTCAGTGAAAGGAGCAGGCATTTCTTGTATAGCTTTGACTTTGGCAGGATCAACCTCGATGCCTTTGTTGCTGACAATGAAACCCAAGAGTTTACCGGACCGGACTCCGAATGTGCACTTGTTTGGATTCAATCTTAGCTTGTACTCCTTCAACCTGACAAACAGCTTTTGCAAGTGATCAAGGTGTTCTTCTTCAGTTTATGATCGGGATATCATGTCATCTACGTAGACTTCTATCTCATGATGTATCATATCATGAAACAAAGCTACCACAACGCGTTGATAGGTTGCCCCGACATTCTTCAGTCTGAATGGCATCACTTTGTAGCAGAACGTACCCCACTGTGTGACAAATGTAGTTTTCTCCATGTCCTCAGGTTCCATTTTGATCTGGTTATAGCCTGAGAATCCGTCCATGAAAGAAAATACTTTGTGTTGAGCTGTGTTGTCAACCAGGATGTCGATGTGCCGAGGTGGAAAATCATCTTTAGGGCTGGCCCTATTTAAATATCTATAATCCACGCACATTCTCACTTTGCTGTCCTTTTTAGGCACGGGAACAATGTTAGCAACCCATTATGGATAGGAAGTAACAGCCAGAAATCCAGCATTGAATTGCTTCATAACTTCTGCTTTGATCTTCTCTGACATGTCAGGTCTCATGCGGCTGACTTTTTGCTTTACTGGTGGACATTCTTCTCTTATAGGTAGACAGTGTACCACGATGTCTGTATCAAGTCCTGACATGTCTTCATATGACCAGGCAAAGATCTCAACATAATCATGCAACAGCTAAATTAGGCACTCCTTGACACTCGACTCTAGATTGGCACCCACTCTAATTTCCTTCTTATCTTCCTCAATACCCAAGTTGATTGTGTCCAACAGCTCCTCATGAAGTTGAATAGCTCTTTCCTCTTGTTGTAGTAATCTGGCCAATTCCCCTAGCACCTCACAATCTTCCTCACCTTCGTATTCGACTTGGTAGACCAGATCTTCAGAGTCACTGAAGACTATAGAAGTATCGTTACCCATGGGATCCGGAATGGAAGGGTACCTGCATTTGTGAGTGTGGGTGTGTGTAAGGGATAGCCATCTTAAAACAATAAAATGTAAAAGAAAGACAATGAGCACAAAAGGTTTATATATGAAAAAGCGTCCACGATTCATTGAAATGACACATGAAAATGAAATAAAAACCCTTACAAATGGACTGTTGTGCCTCGGGTAAGACACAAGGTTGAAAATGTATGAATTGTTTGTGAATTATTACAAGTCCAACAGAAATGTAAAAGATAAATTATTGCCGTATAAAAGTAATTGGGATGAAGTCTTTGGCTTCCCAGTTTCACAGTCCTCCTCCGACAGTAGGAAATATCCAGTCTTCCAAGCTTCCATCTTCTTCACTGTCCTCTAGTGCATTAACCCCTTGGTGGATGATCTTCACATGTGGCCCTCTGGCACAGGCGCGACGCATTGTCTTCTGAGTGGTCGAAGTAAACCCCAAGCCGAACTTGTCTGATTTGTACGGGATGTCTGGAAGCTGCCCCCAGATGGTGCATCCCCCTTCTTCCACTACTGCCTTTGCATCCTTGAGAGATGACATCCGAGGTGGAGGTCTTGTGATCATAGGAGTTAAGGATACCACTTTGGTCACCGCTATCTCTTGAGAGACATCTTCAAAATGTTGGAAAGGGGTTTCGATGAATTCGCCATCCAATTCTACATATCGAAAAGAATTCAGATGACTAATCATGTATTCCTCTTCCCCATGGACAATTATGATCTTCCCTTGGACAGGGTACTCCAACATCTGATGCAAAGTGGAGGTGACCGCACCGGCATTGTGAATCCAGGGGTGTCCCAACAGACAAGAGTAAGAAGGACGAATGTCCATCACATAGAATGTTGAATTGAAGGTCTGGGTACCCACCTTGATCGGGATGTCCACCTCCCCATGGACCATCCTCTTAGAGCCGTCAAATGCTCTCACAATTATATTGTTGGGTTTTAATGTCATCCCCTCACAATCCAACCTATTAAGGGATTTCTTTGGCAAGACGTTCAGAGATAATCCCGTATCAACCAAGACATGGGCTAAGGCCGTTCCCCTACACTACACTGAGACATGTAGTGCGTCGTTGTGTTTTCTCCCTTTAGATGTCAATTCAGTATTGGAGAAACCCAGGCCATTGTCAGCTGTCAAATTGGCCACACACTCTTGGAATTGATCCGCAGACGTCTCTTGCGGCACGTGAGTTGTCTTCAGAAACTTTACCAAAGCTTTAGCATGTGCCTCAAAGCATAGCAGCAATGCTAACATAGAGATTTTGGAGGGGGTCTGCCCCAGTTGTTCGACCACATCATAATCACTCTTCTTAATTATCCTCAGGATTTCTTCCATCTCCTTCTTGGACGTTTCAGGAATAACTAGTGATTGAGCCTTCGTCAGGACAGGCTCCTCTTGAACATTCTTTCCTTTATTCTCAGCAGTGGAAGTAGGGATAGGAATTGTATTGTCTTCTTTGTCGGTAGGTATGCTTGCAGGTACAATCACTGGTATAGATATAATCTTCGGAACGACCACGGGTCCAAAGACTGCTTTTGGAGGGGCAATCTCTGGAGAGAAAATTATTCCACTATGGGTAATTTTGCTTGTTCCGGCAATTTTACTGATGTTAGAATTGTCCTCTTAGGAGCTTTCTTCTTCGGCAGTCTGTTCAATCTGTTTGACACCATGGTAGTAGATTTCTCCACCATAATTCCATGGTACCGTTTTATCTGATTTGTATGGGGTTGGTCCGGGCATTGTTATCTTCAGTGGAGTAGTCACTGGAGCAGATGTAATCCTAACGGGTCTTTTAGGGACCCTGGAAGGATTGGCGTAGATGGTTATTATAGAAACTTCTTTAATTGGAACGGGTGAAATGGGAGCTTTCTCAAACAAAATTTATTGATTATCAATCAGTTGTTGGATACCTTTTTTCAACAGAGGGCAGTCAAATGATGCGGATAGGCAAATATGGCAATCTTTGTCACATCCTGGGAAAATACCAGCTTTCAAAAAATTCAACTTGATGGTTAGGAGCGGAGTTAACAATTCATCCACAGTAGAAACAAACAGATCTTCCTCAACAGCATTGGCATTGTGACCATGCCTAGGCATCGGAGCGGAGATAACATTCAGTTTTCCGGGTGCTTCAAATTCAACTTTCTTTGCATCAATCAAATCTTGAATTTTGTTCTTCAGAGCCCAACAGTTGTCGATGGCGTGCCCTGGACTTTCAAAATGGTATGCGCACCTGGCATTCAGATGGTAGTGTGGAGATGCAGTATTGGGATTTTTAGGGGCCTCTTTTAGCATGGCCAGATTCAACTTTAAAAGATGTGGTAGGACTTGAGTTGGAGTCATGTTAATCTTGGTGAATTGTCGTACTGGCCTTTCCACCCTTTGCTGATTATTTCTCGGCTGGTTGTTCCTTGGCTGGTCTGATGCAGGCTTTTGAATCATAAGGGCCCCCACTGTTGGTCGACGCTCGGTTCTTCCCTGATTCCTCTGTGAATAGAGAGCATACACTTCCTTCTTTCCAGTGAAGGGCTTTTTTACAGCAGCAGAGGCAGACGCGTCTTTCTGAATTTTCCTGCTTCTAATATCGGCTTCCACTCTCTCGCCAGTTAAAATCAATTCGGTAAACCCTGCAGAGGAGCTCCCAATCAGATGATTAAAGAAAATACCTGATAGAGTTCCCAGGAACATTTCCACTAACTCCCTTTTAGATAAAGGTGGTTGCACCCTTCCGGCTAGATCCCTCCACTTTTGGGCGTAGTCTTTGAAGTCCTCATTGGATACCATGGCCATACTCTGGAGTTGAGTACGGGTTGGTGCCAAATCGGCGTTGTATTGATACTGTTTATAGAAGAAGACTGCCAAGTCTTCCTAATTATGGACATCAGCCCTCTCCAACTGGTAGAACCAATCAAGTTACATTCCTGATAAACTGTCCTGGAAAAAGTGGACCCACAAGTCTTTATCAGTAGAATGCGGCTGAATTTTCCTGACATAAGATCAAAGGTGCATTTTGGGACAAGACTCCTCATCATACTTGGCGAATAAAGGAACTTTAAACTTTGGAGGGATTACTATTCCTAACACCATCCCTAGTTCCTCAAAATCCAGGCCAGGTACTCTGTGTATCTCCATAGCAGTTAGGCGCTCTTCCAGGTGTTTGTATTTGTCATCGGCCGAAGGGTATTGTTGTTCGGAGTAATCCTTTTCTTCCTCTTCCTCTGCTTCAGAATCTGATGGCACTGCCGTTTCTTTTCCTTTTCTCTCCCCTTCATCATAAGTTGTTGGAAAATCTAAGGTCCTTCTGGCATTTCCCTGAAACCTTCTGCCCATGATAACCACACCAGCTGGCTTCTTCTTCTTTTTCTCTTTCTCTTTCTCTAGCAGAGTCTTGAGCTCCTCCTTCCCCTTGGCCAAGGTCAAGATTAACTGTTGAAATTGTGAATTCTGAGCTTGTAAGTCTTTGACCGTTTGTTCAAGATCCATCTTGCTGAAATAAACAATAGAAGGATGAGGAAACTTGGTGTGAAGACCTGTTTATGCTCATGATGAATGATATGTATTCATGCAATGTTTTCAAGGATTTTAAAATTCAAATTTGTTTCAAACAAAAAGGAAACACACGTTATATTAATAAAATAGAATTTGAATACATCAATGCCCCTAGGGCAAAATAGTACAAAACTCTAAGATAAAAAGACATTGCGCATCCTCTTTGGTGCAATGTAGGTGTTAAGAGTCTGCTCTTCGTGAAGTAACCGAGTGAGTTCCAAAACCTTCTTCTCGCTTGCGTAGAATTGGGCTTCGAAAGTATCGCGTTCTCCCTTGAGCTGTATCCAACTCCTTTGTAGAGCTTCGAGTGATGTTGGCATGTCAGGATGTAGGAGGGTGTATGGAACCTCTCCTTCCTTAACAGGCTCTATAATCACTGGGAGAACAAAGGGGTAAGGCATCATAAGACTTTGGGCGCGGGTTCGTACCGACTTGAGGTAAGGCTCAAGAGGGATGGAATTATTGTTTCTCAAGGTCTTACTGTCTACCTTGTTTGGCATCCTCCAAGCTCGGATGAACCTTTGTCGGAGTCCTTGATTGTCGTTGTCGAAGTCGAAAACCAAGCCTTGAATCGGCATGTCATGTGGGCCATCCCTTCGGGCATAACCAAACTGTTTTAGAGCCATGCATAGGTTGTAGGTGATGCCTCCCCTAATGCCAAGTAGAGGGACATTATGGAATTCCCCACAACGGTCGACGATGATAACATTCTCTTTGGATCGAGAACACCAATGAATATCTAAATGTGTAAGAGTCATCAACCTTTGTGACCACCTCAAACCTTGCTCATTCTTCAAGACTGATTGGGGAAGATGAGAAATAAACCATCTTTCCAGGAGAGGAGTGCAACACATGAGAACACCTCTTTTCCTCATTGTACGAGTGTGAAAAGAGTGTAAGATATCCCCAAGTAATGTAGGCACCGGATTGCATGACATGAAGATTTTGACAGCACTCACATCTATGAGTTGGTCAGGATTAGGGAACAAGACCATCCCATAGATGAGAAGAGCTACAATCTCCTCAAAAGCTTGTAAATCCAAGGAATTCCAGCAGCTTTGGGCCTTCTCAAACAAGAACTTTGACAAGAAGCCTTTGACACCACTTCTAGTTTCCCAATGGGTTGTGACATCAGATGAGTGCAAGTGCAGGGCTTGAGCAATCTCTTCTGGCTTTGGATCTCTTTCCGTACTGTTGAAGAGTAGTTTATTGAGAATAGGAATTCTCAAGAGTTGAGAGAATTCTTCTAAAGTAGGCATAAGCTGGTAGTCAGGAAATGTGAAGCAGTAATGCAAAGGGTCAAAGAACTGGAAGAGAACTTTCATTATGTCTTCCTCTGTGTTGGAAGTGACCAAGTTAAGTAGACGACCATGCCTCTCGGTGAATGGAGAATTCTCAGGAATCCTTCAAGCTAGCTCCTTGAGTTGTGGAAGAATTCTTATAAGGTTGACTTGGATAGTTTTCCTGCGAAGTGAATCCATAACCTACAAAACAGGAACAAAGATGAATTTCCAAAATCCTTGAAATGGTTAGTGGATGCAAATGATGCTTCATGATGTCCATGATGTTATGCACAAGTATATATGTACAAGAAAATCACACAAGTTCCTAGTTTATGCTTGCATGGGGTTTCTTAGGTAAGTACCCTATTGAAGTTTAGTTGGCTCAACCTGTCCTAGAAATAGTAACCGGATTCTAAGGAGCTCAATATCACTGAATTGTTTCCTTGTTCATTGTTTCAAATTCAGCCTCTTTACTGGAGACCGAAATATTCCAAGGAACCAACCCTCAATGAGTGTAGTATCGAGTATCTACCAACTTTGTACTGCACCAAAGCCGGTTATCTCACTACATCCTAAAAGGCCAAGTTGGTCAAGTAAAGGTTCTAGAAGTTCGTTAGTGCTTCATGACATCACTCAGCGGCCCCGTATTCTCTTTGATTGACTCAAAGGCTACCGGTACCCACAAATATGTCACACTAACATATCTATTGCTTAGATCGTGTCGGTATACCCCGCACAGTTTCCACAACGTATTGCTATTTACCTATAATGTTTCCCAAATCTGGGTGGAGGATTCAAACCCAAGCAATAGAACCAAAGTGTAAAGCAAACAAGTCAAGCAATTGTAAGCAAATAAAGGTGATCTAAACCCTAAGGTAACCCCACTTTTATAATTCTCCCCAGCAGAGTCTCCAGTTCTGTGATGCGGTGGGAGAACTAACTTGAGGTTTTGTGTTTCATCGCAAATGTCGCGGTTTAGCTAGAGTTGCCACCTACTTTTATTTTATCCAAAAGGAAAGGTAAAAAAGGACAGGAAAGACCTTTGAGATGTTTTCTTGAGTTCGGGGGGTAGATTATGAAAAGGGAAGGTGCTAGCACCCTTTTCATCCATGGTTTTCCATGGGCTCTTAGTTACTTGCTTAGATCACTTGCTTTGCTTTTGAAATTGTTTGAAATGGTGCTTTGTGTTTGGTGTGGTTTCGAAAGTATTTTTGAAAAGAGGCCATTCGTTTAGGCAATCTTTGTAATGATTCTCGTTCGTAAGAATGTATACAAAGATGTTTGTCTTTTGAAAAATGTTTCAATGTTTTTGTAAGTTGTTTGGAAATGTTTTGAAAATGTGTGTGTTTGTTTTTTTGAAAATAGCAAGGATTGTTTTGAAAGGAGCAAGTAACTTAGAAGCTATCTACCTACTCAAATGTCTTTCCTACGCATTTTTATTCCTTTGACATTGTTGATTTACCATTGATTTGGTAAACAACCCTATCTTTGGATGTTAAACGGGACGGGCGTGTGTCATCGTATGACCATGATAGCAATGCTTCCAAGTATCTTAGCATTTTTGAGGGACCAAGATCATTTTGTTTTAGGCAACCTTTTGATAGCGTAATCGAGGGACTATGATCTCATTTTGTTTTGTTTTGCCAAGATACTTCGCATGCGTAACATGGCCATTTTTTTTTAGGCAACCAAGTGGGTGAAACCCTAAGGGTGTTTGTGTGAAATGTGTGTCATTTTTCATGCATTTGTCTTGTATTAGGTCTTTTCTATTTGTTTGTTTTTGGTCTTGTCATGCAAACCCTAGTTTACTAAACATGGTATAAATGCGATAAATTGCGTAAATGTAAACTAAGCTATTACAACAATTATTATGGGAAGGGGGATACAAGTTTTTGAATGGGGATATTGCACAAAATAAACCCTAAAAATACTATTACAACCCAATTGAATATTGTGCGAATTACATAAATGTACAAATATTTAAATATGCAATGCAATGTATTTATGCTAAAAATGTTTTGTATTTAATTTTTGTATGAGAAAATGATTTATGTAAACCCAAGAAAAAGGAAAAATAATAGTATTATTTTTGAAAGGGTGAAACCCTAATTTTCAAATAAAATAAAAATATGTTCTATATTATTATTTTTTCCATTCTTTTTGTACTAGAAAATAATAAATAATATTATGTACAAATATTAAAAATTAAAATATGTATGAAAATAAATATTTTATGTGTGAACTAATAAAATAAAAATGTATAGTATTTATTAAATTTATTTACAAATTTATTTAGGTAAATAAGTTCTATTCTATTAAATAAATTAGTTTCTATGTAAAAAAAAATATAAAATAAAATAAAATGTGAAAATAAATAAATTATTTTTGGGTATTTTTTATCATTAGAAAAAATAAATGCAAGCAATAAATATAAAATATCCAAGAAAAATGCAAAAATATATGAAAATAGTCAGGGGGGTGCAAAAGTAATCCAGGGGGTGTGAATGGTAAAAGCAAAAAGGCCAGAAATGCCAAAAAGCCCAAGGAAACTCATCTTCGTCCATGTCCTTCAGCTCTGCGCGTGCATCATGTACAAACCTGCAACTTGCTCATGCTTGCAAAAAAACAAAAACCCATAACATAAAACATGTAGCATTTTATCTCACGATTCCAATGATATAAAATTTGTAATCTAACTCTCAAAGATCAAAGAGAATTTTGTCAGACCTAATTCGTGACCTAGAAATTTTATGAACTTCAAGCTTTAAATTCTCACAGCACAGTTAATATAAATGACAAATATGCATATGTACAGCTTCACCAAGATAAGGGCTACATTTTTTCTTCATAAATCGTGGCTTGAGGATGCCTAACTAGAGAGATAGAGATTTGAAAAATACCTCCTTCAACTGGATTTGGATATGATAATGTGGGGACTTTGAGTGAGGCCTGAGGATCGTGTGAGCTTCCATGAACTTCCTTCAAACTATTCCAATACCTAGCTTGCTTTGTGGATGGCCAAAACTCTCTGTAGAAGTCAAGTTGCAAGCTCCAAGTTTGAAAATGGAAATGGCTGAAACAGGGCTTACAGATGCAGGATGAATGCTTGGATAGCTTTGGTAGGATATGTGGAAGATGTTTCAAATGTTAAAGGGCAAAACGCACGAGCCAAAATGAAGTTGGCAATGATTTTGCAGAACTGCAATGTTTTGGCAGAATTATGTGTTTTTTGAGCTTGAGAGTGTTTTGGATGCTATCAATTTGAGTCCTAGTTTGTAACAAGTTTGTGAATATGTATATAATGATACAAAGTCCACCCCTTATCAGCTTGTACAAGTTCTTACCTTTTGGCAACTTTTCTTGCCTTTGAAGAAAAGTGAAGTGACTTATGCTAACATGCTTGTACTGGCTATCTTGTGAGTTGCAGAGAGTTGGTATACATTGCTTGATATCTGTGGAAATTGTTTGTACCAAAGGGACAGGTCCAAGGCTCAAGGTTGATAAAGTTGCAAAAGCCCATGGCATTGTAACCTTTATGCTTAAAATGGAAAAATCTCTTGTACAATGCTCCAAAAGCAAAGATAAAGCCCTTATCCTTTGAGTTTGCATTTAATTATGGAGTGTAGAATGACTTTAGGACCCGTAATGCAAGGTACAAGCATCCAATATCAGATTTGCAACTTGATACTTTGTGAAAATGGCATGAACAAAAGTGATAAAATGCCAATTTCTCTTCTTCGATTCTCCCTAACCACAAATGATCTTGGAGAGTTCTTGGATATTTTGGAAATCTTGCAATTTTCTCTATAATACATATTTGAAATGCATTTTGAGATACCTCTTGTAACTAGGTGAAAAGTTGCCATGAAGTTAGGTCAAAAACCTGCCTAAATTAGGGCAAAATTTCACTAAGTTAAGAAGTTCATGGACCTATGTTCACAAATTCATAACTTGAGATCCAAGCATCATTTGGGAAAGGTTTGTGAAGAAAAGTTGTAGATTTCATGGAGGACTACAACTTTTATGTTGGAAGTTTTCTTTGAATCAAATTTCATCATGGTGAAAAAGTGGTGGAAAGTTGGGGAAAAATAAGAAAATTTCCATACTTAGAAAAATTCTAAGTTATGAAAATTTTCAAATTCAAAACCCTAATTTCCAAAATTTGTTTTCTTGGTGAACAAGTTTCATATTTTGACATATCTTGATGAATTATGACCCTTGGCACTTGATTTTGACTAAAAAGTCAAAGTTTGACTTTTTAGTGTACAATTGACTTTTGATCAGTTGACTGCAAAATTCATCTGTCAATCCAATGAACTTGAGATCTTTTGAACCATGTAATTAGGTCAAGATGATTCCATTAAATCCTTGAAACCAAGCTTGAACTCAATTGGCCATTGGTTAGGTTAAAAATTAGAAATTGCCCTTTCTTAGTCAAAACCCTAATTTTGACCATTATGCCCTTTTGATGATCTGATCAAATTTCCTAAGGAGTTGTGATCCAAACTTGATCAAATGGTTCATGTGAGTCTATAATGTTGATGTGGATAAAAAATCATGAAGTTTGACAGTAAATTGGCCATGGTTGGCTTTTTCCCCAATATAGTTGATTTTTAGGTCAACTGTCCAATTGACTGAGCAAAAATGTGATTCAAGGCTTGAAACTTAACATGAGCAATCTTAGGGGTCCAAGATGGTGTATGAAAGTCACATGAAGCATTGATGGTCCAAATATCCTTGTGCAAACTCAAACCCTAATTTTAGGTTACCAGTGCAAGATGATGTCTTGAGCTGACCAAACCCTAATCTTGTCTTGAGTCCAAGAAGTCTTATGAGAAAAATCTTGATAAATGAGAGGGAAAATTTTGGGGTACAACACCTTGCCATGCTAATAAAATGGCTTGGACCAGGGTGCCAAACGAAAGGTCTTTCAGAATGCCACTCAAAGGCCTTGACCTAATACCAATCGAAAGGCTTGTCATTAGGCCAATCGAAAGGCCTTGTGTCCATGCCAACCGAAGGGCTTTGCCATTCAAAAAATTTCGTTTTCCTTAGGAAAGGGTTTATGTTCAACCATGTAGGGGGAAGACCTTGGAAAACATGAGAGGGAAAATTTTGGGGTACAACAGTAGGCCTTTGGTTTAGGAGGTGCATCATGACTAGTCAACCCTTGAGTGTTTTTAGAAGCCTTGAAATAATGTCTTGAAGAAAATGGGAGGGAAATTTTTTAGGTACAACAACTTCCCCTTTTCAATCTTTTTAAACTTGAAGAGTTAGATTGGCTTGTTTGCCATTCGTGACTTGAGGGTAGAAGATGATTGAACACTTAAGGGCCCAGAAATTTTCACTCGCCTGTGCAAGAAGTAACGTTATTGGTTGATTGTACCGGGAATGGGCTTAGAGATGCCATTCGAAGAGGTGACAGATAATTGTCAGAGATGGGCTTATATATTTCATCCAAAGTAATTGTTTATAAAAATATAAGAATAAGTCTATGCTTGACTTGGTCTTTAGGAGATGTATCCGGAAGGGGTCTACGCCCGACTATTATTTCAATAGGTAATGGAAGGAGTCTACGCCTGACTACTACTTCAATAGGTACCAGAAGGAATCTATGGGGACTACTACTTCAAAGGGTACCAAAAGGAATCTATGGCGACTACTACTTCACAAGGTACTGGAAGGAATCTATGGTGACTACTACTTCAAAGGGTACCAAAAGGAATCTATGGCGACTATTACTTCACAAGGTACCAGAAGGAATCTATGGCGACTACTACTTCAAAAGGTACCAGAAGGAATCTATGAAGACTACTACTTCAAAGGGTACCAGAAGGAATCTATGGCGACTACTACTTCAACAAGTTACTGGAAGGAATCCATGGCGACTACTACTTCAAAGGGTACCAGAAGGAATCTATGGCGACGACTACTTCAAAGGGTACCAAAAGGAGTCTATGGCAACTACTACTTCAAAGGGTATCGGAAGGAATCTATGGCAACTACTACTCCAACAAGGTACTGGAAGGAATCTATGGTGACTACTACTTTAAAGGGTACCACAAGAAATCTATGGCGACTAATACTTCAAAGGTTACCAGAAGGAATCTATGGCGATTACTACTTCACAAGGTACTAGAAGGAATCTATGGAGACTACTACTTCAAAGGGTACTAGAAGGAATCTATGGCCACTACTACTTCACAAGGTACTGGAAGGAATCTATGATGACTACTACTTCGAAGGATACCAGAAGGAATCTATGGGGATTACTACTTTGAAGGGTACCAGGAGGAATCTATGACGACTACTACTTCAAAGGGTATCAGAAGGAATCTGCACTTGATTTCGTCTGAATGATGCACTAGAAGATGCCTACGCCTGTCTTCATCTAGAAGAGATATTTTTCAGAATGACTTTTTGGGGAAAGTCTTTGAGGGAAATACTTGTCAAAATTTAGTTTTTGAAGAAATTTGTCTGGTCATGTAGATAGTTGATGATATTAGTCTGTTTATAGTCTTTACCTGAAAAGATAAAGGGTTAGCTGTATGCAATGTCATGATGTATGAAATGCATTGCGTAATGACATTATCAAAATAAATGAGAATGTGCTATATGCGTTTCATATGCATATGCTATGGTATTGGTAAATGATGGTGAATGTGAAATGTTATTGAAGTGCATTTGCAAATTTGAGCAGTATCTTAGTCTGGGGAAAATAAATCCTTGATTGTTGTTGGGGATGAAGAGTATGTGTATCTTCGATATTCTGGGGATTGTTTTCGCTGGGGACTCCTGCTTTCTTGTTTAAGGAAACTTCATTGGGGAACATTGATTTCTGCTTTCTGAGGGAACTCTGCTGGAGAGTGTTAACTCCTGCTTGGGGAAGAAGAGTCAAAACTTTGGTTGTTCTTTGCTCTATTGGGGAGTTATAATTCCTTGTATACCTTGACCGGGGATAACATTGATGGATAACTTTCCGAATCGTCTGAGAAGGATAAAGTTGAATGACATTTGATCCGATTTTAGATTCAGTAGCAACTCTCTGGGGATAGTGATAACTTCTATAGGGAAGGGATTTTTGCCGGTGATTTATGGTAGAAGCACACTCAAACCGGGGAGTGTCATAATAAATATATTTCTTGATTATATCTGAAGATGTATCGAATGGGTATCAGAATGATATCCATATCTGGACTGTATCTGAACCATATCTGAAAGATGTACTGAATGAGTATCAGAATGGATCTATATCTTGATCGTATCTGAACTGTATCTAGAAGATGTACTGAATAAGTATCAGAATGAATTTGTATCTTTGTCGTATTTGAACTGTATCTAGAAGAGAAATTTGGAATGAGTGCCATAATGAATTGGTATCTTGATTGTATCTGCACTGTATCTAGAAGTGGATCTGGAATGAGTGTCAGAATCAAGCTATATCTATATCGTATCTGAACTGTATCTAAAGCAAATCTAGAATGAGTGCCAGAATGAATCTATATCTTGATTGTATCTGCACTGTATCTAGAAGTGGATCTGGAATGAGTGTCAGAATAAATCTATATTCAGACTGTATCTGAACTGTATCTAGAACAAAATCTAGAATGAGTGTCAGAATGAATCTATATCTAGATTATGTCTGAACTTTATCTAGAAGATGATAAACTGTTGGAGAAATAAACCGTGTTACGGAAATACTCTTGTTGAGGAAACACTCTTGTTAAGGAAATGTACTCTACTGGAGAACAAAATTCTTAAAGGGGGTTTTATAACCTTGGAGGAACAAGCTCGATTGGGGAAGAGAAACTCCATGAACTGTATTGATTGGAACTCCGTAGGTTGGTGATATTTCTGGGGAGAAAATCATACACCTTTATCAGCCAGAGTGAGTTGTCGTGGCAATTGCATGGAATGTATGAACTTGTGAAGATTACTCTATGGGGATAATCTCATGGAAGTGGCTCTGTGGGGATCCGTGGAGATTTGAACATACCTCTACTTCCAGAGCCCTTGGTGAGTGCTGATCAGGGCGATAAGTCTTCTACTGATAGAAAAGTGAAGAGATGACGGGACATAGTCATACGCTTTAATCCCTAACTTTTTCCTGGACTGTCCTTTCAGATTTTTAGTCCACCGGGATACCCTTTTTTGCCCAAGCCGCCTTTTCAGGTTTTCGACTTTCCAGGTGTACAGTTTTATTTATATATTCCTAATTTTTGCCCGAACTCTTTTGGTTCGTCAGGAGGCCCTTAGTTTTGCCTAGGCCAGTCAACCTAAAAGATCCTTTTTCATGCGTGGTATTTTTCGACTATGTCCGTGTTCACAGGGTGTAGAGAATTGTCAATGTCCATAGTAGTAAGTGTTGTAGCACTGCCAGAAAATGTTTGCTTGGTTGTCATGGCCCTTTGCTAGAACTCATGTTCAATACCCCAAGTGATTCAGATGGAGATCTTCCCCTGGCTATTCGGCACTTTTGAGAGATTCATTGAATCTTGATCTGACTGCCCTAGATCAGTTAGACACCATGTCGTGCCCTTTGATTATAAAAGATCTGTTACTGGAATTGTCTTTCCATCTGAGGTGATTCTATTCATTGAGAGGATTTTTGTTCATTGAATATCCATCATGCGAATTTCTCTACTGTCGAACAATTAGTCATATGCAAACAATGGAATTTAAAAATTCAAAGCTTATGTCTGTCTTGAAGTTTTTAAAAGTAAATTTTTTAGTAAATTTTTTTTTGCAAGAATGTGATATCAACTCAGGATTTATAGCAATCCTTACAGGAGTCAGAATACCTTTTTGTAACAGTATGCTTTCGAACTAACCTATGTGTTGTACCCCAAAATTTTCCCTCTCATTTATCAAGTTTTCTCACAAAGATCTCTCTTGGTTCAAGACTGCACTAGGGTTGGTCATCTCAAGACACCTCCTTAGGCACTAATGACCAAAATTAGGGTTTGAGATTGAACAAGGATATTTAAACTTTCAATACTTAATATGAATTTCATGGATCATTATGGACCCCCAAAATTACTCATGTCAAGTTTCAAGCCTTGGATCACACTTTTGCTCAGTCAATTGAGCAGTTCACCTAAAAATCAGGTTTATTGGGAAAAAAATCAACTATGTCCAATTTACAGTCAAACATCATAATTTTTTATCCACATAATCATTATAAACTCATATGTATCATTTGATCAATTTTGGACCACAATTCCTCAAGAAATTTGATCAAATCATCAAAAGGGCAAAATGGTCAAAATTAGGGTTTTGACTGAGAAAGGGCAATTTCTGATTTTTGATCTAGCAAATGGTCAATTGGTTTGAAGCATGATTTCAAGAGTTCAATTGCATCATTTTGACCTAATGGCATGACCTAAAACCTTGCCCAAGATCAATTGGATTGATAGTGAATTCTCGGTCAACTGATCAAAAGTCAATTGTACACTGAAAAGTCAAACTTTGACTTTTTGGTCAAAAGCCAATGTCAAAGACTACAATTCATCAAAAAATGTTAAAATATGAAACTTATTCATCAAGAAATAAAAAATTCAATATTTCATTTTGAAAAGTCAAAGTTTTCTAAATTAGAAATTTTTCTAAGTGCTTAAAACTTCATGTTTTTTCATAACTTTAAGCCAACTTTTCACCATGATGCAAGATGATTCAAAATAAATTTTCAACATGAAAGTTGTAGACCTCAATGATACATGCAACATTTTTTTACACAACTTCTTCTTAAAATTCTTGGATCTCAAGTTATTAATTTATAAAGTCATGGTCTTGAAATTGAACACTTAGTGAAATTTTGCCCTAGTTTTGGTTAGGATTTTGACCTAACTTCATGGAACTTTTTCATATAGTTCCAAGAGGAATTTTAAAAAGTGATTCTAAGAGGGGTTGTAGAGAATATTACAAGCTTTCCAAAATGTCAAATAACTCCTTGAGATCATTTGTGAGCAAGGAGAATCAAAGAGATGAAGTTAGGGTTTTCAAACTTGAATTACAAGCCATTTCATGATGAACAAGAATTCAAATCCAAGCCTATGCTGCATAATATTCACTTTGCAGGCCTCAAACTTATTTGTCACTCCATAATTTAATGTTTACACAACATATGGAGCCATTGTCCAAGCATTTGAATCATTATCCAAGTTGCATTTCCATTTTTGGAAGAAAGTAACCATTCCATTCTTGTAAAGAAGCATTAATCACAAAGTCAACTTGTATGGAGCTTTGCACCTGTTCTTTCTGCACAAGCATGCTTTATAAACTCATAACAAACATGTTTAAAGTTGCTAGACACCCTACAAGACATGTACCTTACATTGAAACCATGTTTGTCAAGATAACTTCAAAAACAAGTCAAAAACTCATAACATATGATTCTTTGTTTATGACCATTTCAAACCTCAAAACCTTTCCTCTATAAATAAAGATACTATTTGCAAGAGAACACACGAAGATACAAGCTCAAAAACTAGCCAAAACTCAGGATTGCATCACAAACCACCATTGTTTCATATTCTAACCAAGAACTTCAAAGTTCCATTTCACTCGTGCGTTTCTTGGCCTTTTGCTTTCAAAAGCTTCCAAACATCATACATAAATCATCCCAATCCTTGTTACACGACTGTAACACCATCTTCTTCCATTTCCAAGTTCAAAAACAGAGCATCACAGTTGGACTTCTCCAGATCATTCCAGCCACCTTCAGCCCAAGCCAGCCATTGCATTAGCTTCCTGGGGACTTGGAGAATCTAGCCTGATCATCATAACTGCCTGAAACAAGCTCAAATCCATTTCATAATTTCCAGTTTTGAGGTATTTTTCTTGAACTTCTATCTTCATATTTAGGCATTGTTAGGCTTGTATTTGTGAATATAAAATGTATACATCATTGCCCTGAAACTATACATGTCCATAGATTTCATTTATTTTAATTAAGCTAGGAGAATTTTGATTTTGAAATTTCTGAAATATTTAGGTCAGAATTTGGTACTTTTAGAAATTCACATTCATCTTTGATTTATAGCTTCTGATATTTATATGGTTGATTTGTATGGAAAAATGGAGCAACTTTCATGTTTGCATCTTTCATTTTTGTTGAGAAATGGTGAAGTTACAGGATCCATGGCTGGAGGTTGAAGATGAAATTGTATTCAGGGCATAACTTAGATTATATATTTATTGTTTTGTTTATATCAATGGATGTATAACCACCCAAGTGGTAAGGCAACACGTGTTTCATGCTAAGAGCGTGGGTTCAAGCCCCAGCGCTGCCACTTTTCCTTATTTTTCACATTTTCTCTTGTTTTTGTCATATAACAGATGCGCTGGGCCTCCAAACAGTTGGGCCTTGTCTTTTTGCTGCCTCTAACCCCCTGCCTTACTATTGCACACCTGGCCCAACCTTTTTTTATATTTTTTTTCTTATTTTATTTTCATTTTCAGTTTTCCTTTTTAATTTTATTATTATTATTATTATTATTATTATTATTATTATTATTATTATTATTTTTATTAATAAAAAATCCAAAAATATTATTATTATTATTTTCACACTTATATATTTTATTTTCTCTATAAAACAAAAATAGACTAAAAACATTTTTTTTAACAAATTAATTTCTTTTTTTAATAATTAATATTTAGACTTAGGTTTAATTATTATGTTAATTTCTTGTAAATTAAAATTAACTTAGAACTAAGGTTTCTTTTAATTAATTAATTTTCATTTTTATTTTATTAACTCAAAACCCCTTTCATAAAAAACAACAAAAATCATTTCTTTTTTCCATTTATATTCTTGCATTTTATTTTCAATTTTGTACAATATTCAATATGGTTGTAATAGATAATTAGGTTTAATTTTCTTGCAATCCCCATTTGTAAATTTGTACACCCCCCTCCCCTAATGATGTAATAGTGTAGTAATTTTACTTTTCGCAATTTATCGCTTTATATAAATGCTAGTAATTGTGGTTTGTATGAGAAGATAAAATCAACAAGTAGCAAACCCTAATAAAAGACTAAACAAAGCATGAAAATCAATACACTTGTACACAAGCACCCCTAGGGTAAAATCCACTTGGTTGCCTTATAAAAATGACCATATTATGCATGTGAGGTATCCTAGCAAAAACAAGCAAAAATACAAGATCATAGTCCCTCGATGACGCTATCCATGTTTCCTTTTCAAAATGCTCTTAGTCCCTAAAGAAAAATGCTAAGATACCTTTCAACATTGCTAATCACGGTTATACGATGACCCACGCCCGTCCTGTTTACATCCAAAGATAGGGTTACTTACCAAATCAATAGTAAGATAACAATGTCAAAGGAAAGAGGAAACAAACATGAAAGACTTTTGAGTAGGTAGATTGTTCCTAGTTGCTTGCTCAATTTCAAAACCAAAAACATCCTTTCTATTTTCAAAACAAACGCCAACACTTTCAAAACATCTTTCAAAACTGAAAACATTTTTAAAAGATCAATACTTTGTATACATTCTTACGAACGAGAATCATTACAAAGTTTGCCTAAACGATGGCGCCTTTTCAAAATACTTTCAAAAACCACATAAAGCATAATTTAAAACAAAAGCAAGTAATCTATCAAGCAACTAAGAGCCCATGGAAAACCATGGATGAAAAGGGTGCTAATACCTTTCCTTTTCTTAATCTACCCCCCGAACTCAAGAAACAATCTCAAAGCTCTTTCATGTGCTATTTCACCTTTCCTTTTTGGATAAAAGAAAAGTCGGTGGTGACTATTGCTAACCGTAACATTTGCGATAAAATGCAAAACAACCAAATCAGTTCTCCCACCGTATCACAGAACTGGAGACTCTACTGGGGAAATTTTTAAAAGTGGGGTTACCTTAGGGTTATATCACATTTACTTGCTTTCTTTGTTTGAGTTGAATGCTTTACATTATGGTTCTTTGTTTGGGTTTGAATCCTCTACCCGGATTTGGGATACATTATAGGTAAGTAGCAATATGTTGTGGAAACTGTGTGGGGTATACTGACATGGTCTAAGCAATAGCTACGTTAGTGCGACATATTTGTGGGTACTGGTAACCCTTGAGTAGTAAAGGAGAATACGGGGCCGTGGAGTGATGTCATGAAGCACTAATGAACTTTTAGAACCTTTACTTCACCAACTTGTCCATTAGGACGTATGAGATGACCGACTTTGGTGCAGTCCAAAGTTGGTAGATACTCGATACTACACTCGTTGAGGTTTGGTTTTTTGGGATATCTTGGTCGCCATTAAAGAGGTTTACGCTGAAACAATTCCCAAGGAAACAAACTAGTGATATTGAGCTCCTTAGAACCTGATTACTATTACTAGGACAGGTTTGAGCCAACTAAACTTCAAGAGGGTACTTACCTATGAGACTCCATGCAAGCCTAAACTTAAGTACTTGTTTGCTTTGTTTGTGTATATTCACTTGTACATAACATCATAAACATCATACTCATACTCACTAACCATTTCAAGCATCTTGGGATTTATCTTTGTTCTGTTTTGTAGGACATGGATTCTATTCGCAGGAAAGCCGTTAAAGTCAATCTCGTAAGGATCCCTCCCCAACTTAAAGAGCTAGCATCAAGGATTCCTGAAAATTCTCCATTTACCGAAATATATGGTCGCCTACTAAACTTGGTGACCTCCAACACTGATGAGGACCTGATGAAGGTGCTCTTTCAGTTCTTTGATCCTTTACACCATTGCTTCACATTTCCCGATTATCAACTTGTGCCAACTTTGGAAGAATTCTCCCAAATCTTGAGGATTCCCATTCTCAATCAACTACCTTTCAACGGTACAGAAAGAGATCCAAAGCTAGAAGAGATTGATCAAGCTCTACACTTGCAACCATCTGATATTACAACTAATTGGGAAACAAGGAGTGGTGTCAAAAGTTTCTTAGCAAAATTATTGTTTGAGAAAGCCCAAAACTGTTGGAACTTTTTGGATTTGCAAGCCTTTGAGAAAATTGTGGCTCTCCTCATCTATGGGATATTTTTGTTTCCAAATCCTGACCAATTCATAGATGTGAACGCCATCAAAATCTTCATGTCTCGTAACCCGGTGCCTACTTAGCTAGGGGACATCCTACATTCCTTTCACACTCGCACTACGAGGAAAAGAGGTATCCTTATATGTTGTACTCCTCTCTTGGTAAGATGGTTTATTTCGCATCTTCCCAAATATGTATTGAAGAACGAGCAAGGTTCAAGGTGGTCACATAGGTTGATGACGCTCAGACATTCAGATTTTCATTGGTGTTCCCACTCTTTCGAGAATGTTACAATCGTCGACTGTTATGGAGAATTCCCTAATGTACCTTTGCTTGGCATTAGAGGAGTGTGATCGGTGGAAATAGAACTGACTGTTTTTTAAGCTGGTTCGTGAAATGTCGCGGTAAGCAAGAGTCGCCACCGTCTTTTATGTTCTCCAACATGGAAAGGACAAAAGCACAGCAAAATTCCTTCTTTGAGATGTCTCTCGGTTCGGGAGGTAGATTTATAGAAAGGGAAGGTGTTAGCACCCTTTCTATCCGTGGTTATCCACGGGCTCTTAGGTACTTGCTCTTATGTTTTCAAATATTTGTTTGCTTTTCAAGTGTGTGTGGGTTTTGAAAAAGTTTTGTTTGAAAAATTTCTAAGTAACTCTTGTATCTGTCCTCAAGAGTGTATGAAATAGTTGTTTGAAAACTTTTGAAAGTGTAGGTGTGAAAAAGATGTTTTGTTTGTTTGAGAGAGCAAGTACCCATGAGAAATCTACCTACTCTAAGGAATTAGGCTGTGTAAGAGTCCTTTAGATAGTGCTATCCCACCATTGAGAGGTAGGTAGCACCGTCGTTGTAGGTATTCGGGTCAATTCGATTATTAGGGACATGTGTGGTCACCGAAGCAATAGTAGGACGCCTTAGCGGTAACCCTAATGTCCTAGATCCTTTTTATCTGAGGCAACCGTTTCGAGGCAACTGGATCTTTAGACAGGAGGGCGACCTCTAAGACATCCTATACTTGATGACCACGTTCGAGGCAACTAGTGAGGCGTACCCTAGGAGTGGCATGTGCATGTGTGTTGTTTCAGTTTATGTTTATCTTGTACATGTTATTTGTGAGCTACAGATTGATTTTATTTTTCATACAAGTCTTTCATGCATTTTTTAACAATTAAGAGTGCGGAAAATAAAGTGCGGAAAAGGTAAATCTAGCTATTACAAGGCGCGGGTATATACATCTCCAAAAACAAAAACCCGTTTGGAAAATAAAAATGCAAGAAATTAAAAGAAAGCAATAAAGTTCTAATTAACTATTACATTTCTGAGCAGATACATAAATAATCAAAATAACGAATTAAAAATAATATGCGCGCGAAAGATTGAATCGGGATGTCCTTAGGGTTTTGACCCTTTTTTGCAATTAATTAAAAATTAAGCCTAATTACTAATTAATTAATTTATTAAAAGAAAATTTTTTTTTTTGTGTTTTTTTAATGTTTTAATGAAAATAAAGAGAAAATAAAAAGAAATTAAAAGTTAGTAAACCTAATTCTAAATTGTTTTTATTTATTATAAAAAAGATTAAAGTTGACCTAATTAACCTAAATTAATTAATGAATTTATTTACAAAAAAAAAAGTAATTGAAATTAATAAAAATATTTTTTTGGTTTTCTGAATTTTATTGTGAAAAATTAATTTAGTGATAATAATAATAATTAGAAGAAAAAAAAGTTAATAAATAAAAATGGAAAATATAAAATAAAAGAAAAAAAGGATGAACCAAAGGGGGGGTCTGGGCCCAGAGTGGAGGTTTGCTAGCAGATTCCAAGCCCATTAACCCCAAGCCTGCATTGACCTTCTGAATTCTCTGTAGCACGTGTTGACTGGATACATGGTGGTCGTCCACTCTAAGCCATTGGATCGCTGCTTGTAAACACTTGGCGCCTGGATGATTGAGACCTATGGTGGAATGCCTTGTATAGCGCTGCATGAGATCATGTGAAGAAAATAACAAATAAATATTTTGGGGGACCTGGGATTCGAACCCAGGTCCTAATGATCATTTTCCAGCGCGTCCTTCCACTGAGCCACTTGCCTTCATTTGTTATCATAACAATACATAATTATTATATTGATAAATCAAAACAAAGCCTGGAAAAAAAAAATAAAACGCGCGTTATTTTAAACGGACGAATGAGAGGGGGACGCGTCAGCGTCTTCTTCCTTTGATACTGGTTTTTTACCTGCAGATTTTTATTCGCAGGTAGTTTCGTAGGCCTTTCTGAAAATCGTCCCTAGGCCATGAAAACCCATTTCAAAACCATGGTTGATCTCGTCCATGTCCCCTGAATCCATCCATACCCATGCTTTGTTCTAATTTCACCTGTAGTCAAAATACCTAAAACACAAAAAGATGAACCCTAGAATCGGGCACCACGATTCAGGGCCTAAAAACCAAATTGGATAATGCAGTTACGTCAAAAATCAAACAAGCAACATGATTATGCCAATATTTTTGAGAAACAATGCAAGAATAGAGAGTTCAAGTTTCGTGTACAGGGGTGAGTTTGGAAGAACTTACAGTGCTTGATAGGTGGTCTTAGGATGCGTTTGTGGTCGCTTTGGCTTCAGGGGATGGCAAGGAAGGATGTCACGCTCTCCTTTTGATCTGAAAATGCTTGCAACACCCCTTTTGATCTCACACTTTTTTTGACAACTTTGCACTTTTGCTCTGGCCGTTTCAGTGATCTTTAGGTTGTGAATTAGGTTTGTCACGCTTGCTTATGTAGGTATGAATGAAATTAGGTCAGCAGCTGAGCTTGTATCTTGGTCTAATTAAGTTTGGAGATCTTGTTGACCACCATTAAAGGACTTTCCATGTTTGGAGCAAATTCAAGATTTTGTGCACCAAAAGGCTTGGCACGAAATTATTAGCTGGCACATGACATATAAAAGCCATTCAAGTCACCAAGATGCCATTCCATTAATTTTTTTGATTTTATTTGAATTATTATGGATTTAAAATGAATTAAATCAATAAAAATTAAATAAAATAGAAAAATAAATGTTTGATCTTGAAATTAATCGTGGGACACGTGGGTGGCATGACAAGGCTGAATCAAGTGGAAGAAAGTGGGCCCTTTTGTCAAAAATTGAAGTTTCAAGGATAGTTGACTTTTGCCATTTCACAAAAATTTCCCAACTTCTCCAATGCATATCTTGCTCAATTTTGATCATATGAACATGTTCTTGGACATTTTGGAAAGATCTTGAAGTCCTCTAACCAATGCCTTTGGTCCCATGTCATTTGGATTTACCAATCTCAAGTTATGGTCTTTGACTTAAAATGCCTTTTTGTTGACTTTTAAAATTGACCTATAATGTAGAAATTGATAACTTTTTGTGAGAGCATTTCTTGGATTTGG